>CM040242.1:273670694-273712941 GCA_022545495.1 Chrysanthemum lavandulifolium
TATCTTTCATCTTCATTTCATAAGTATTTCTTCATTTTGGAGCAAACATGCATGACTTGTATATTTATACCATTTTACATTGATTTTAAGTGTTTGATATATAAAGTCATCCTATAATTATTCCTTGGTATATATTGGTCTTGATGATGTTTAGGAACCCATGACACCCTAAGAAGGTGTATGGTAGGATTAGATTAGCTTTGGAGTTGATTTGAAGGGATTGGAATAGGTTTAGTACGAGAAAAACTATTTTCGACAAGTATATAAAGTGGTCTGTCCTTATTTTGTTTTCTGGAAAATCCGACAGTAGGCACGAAATTTTGGCCTTGATATTTAGAAAATATACTTTAAAAGCGAATCCGTGGCGCTTGAGCGGATTAAAGCGGTTTATAACGAAGAAGTTATGAATTTTTCAAGTTGACGACGAAATATATATTTTACGAAAAATTTCGACAACATGTTTTTACTTTGTTCGAGTCAAAACGAGCCTTAAGCTTCATAAATTATTTCGACTTGTCAAAATATAATAGTATACTTTGATACGAAGCTAAGGACGTATAATACGTGAAAGCAGTTTGAAGCGACTAAGATATACACGTTTTCATAAACTTGCCGTAACTATTATTTCAGAAAAACTATATTATTTTTTTACGAGACAAGTGCTACGGTAACTAAAACGACCATGTTGAAGGCTGTTTTTAACGATGATGTGGAACTTTTTGGAACGAGATGTCTTCTAATAAAATCAAGATCACCGAGCATATTTTTCAAAACGACCAACCGTTTGTATAGCGGAGTTGTAATAAATTAATTACGGTTGCTTAAACTTTGCCTAAACTCATTTTTAAGCCACAATTGGACAAAATCATCATCTTTAACCCTTATTATCTTTATGTTCGAGACCTTTATGATGAAAACTCCTGAACTGAAACTTCTAGATTTTGATACAAACTTTCCAAAACCGTCGAGTTCGTTTCCTAACGTTCGACGTACACCATTACGACTAGTTTATCGACCATTTTGTCACTTTTATGAAATTTCCGGCGACATTGTTTTGACGAAAAGTGATAATTTCACTATAAATCATTACAAAACCATTGTAGGATGACATTTTGACGTAAATACTTGTAAAATAATTTAAGAGTGGTCAAGGCGTCAAAGAGTATTTTCGGCTAAGTAATATTTTCAAAACTACATGAATGGTATAAATAACATACGGAATGCATGCATAACATTACATCATAACTCATTACATATCATATCATTCGTGATAGGTCCAGATTAAAGTTTCCGCTATACCTCGTGTACTCACTCTTGTCATCATACAGTTTATCAAGTGAGTTTCATAGCCCGTTTACAAGTTTTACATTATTTCAAACCTACGGGAGAATACATTCATAACATTTTATTACGATACCAAGTATGTTAAATTCATTTACATTGCTTAAGTTACCACGTTGCCGTTAAATGTCCCCATTTCAATGCATGGCCGTTAATTTTCTAGAAGCGTGTGTGGTGGATAGATCTATCGAGGGTGACACCTCCATCCGGGTTGGTGAATCCCAACTAGTCATACGGATGCATTTCATTCATAAACATTATTAGAGTTGTTTGGCAAGACACTCTGTTGGGCGAACATCGGTCGAACTTGGTATCATGCGCTTAAGCAATTGTAACATTTTTATGTGACATGATTGTCATACATAACATTTTTATGTGACATGATTGTCATACGATCTATACTTGCGTAGTCGTATAAAACATTTACCTAAACCTATGATTTCTCACCAACATTATTGTTGACCCGTTTTAGCAATGTATTTTCGTGTAACTAAGGCATTATCATCATGGCATGGTTAAGGAACCACCTTTTGAGTCGCGCGTCGACTTACATCATTGTACATTAAGACACTTTCTTTCAAAACCATCGTTTGGACTTGTATTATATTTATATTCCGCAAACTTTGTAACTTTTGGGACCTATACTTTGTAAACTCGATTGTTTTATTAAATCAAGCGATGTTTTTTTCCAAACGACACTTTAGGTCGTTCAATATAACTTGTGATTGTGATGCTATGATGATCAATCCCGAGAATTCCATTCGGCGCAAAACGGTAATTTGGGGTGTGACAGATTGGCATCGAGCTTGATTATAGAGAACTAGGTTGCATCATTGACCTAGACTATAACTACATTATCATAGCATCTCATCATTTCATCATAAGTGCATGTTCACTTTACATGCGGTTTATCACGTACATTTTCGAGTTATTTACTTTCATTTCATATCGATTGTCACATGGATGCCTTTAAATGCCCATTCCATTATTCTTTCTTCATACTCTAATGTGGAGAATTCCTTGTCATTCCCTATCACAATTTTCACATCAATCGACTCATCACCGATAACGTTGAATACGAGATAAACCTTTAAATAGGCGAAGTCGCTCTCACTCCTTTGTTTCACCACTAACATGTCGAGTTACACTTTATTCACACTAAGTCACTAAACCATTATACATTTGAAGCACTTACAACACCTCATAACCCATCTTTTGAACCCGTCGATCATTTTGAAAAATAACCTCAAACTTATCACCTTCTATCACATCTCTTTAGGCGCTTATTCTAACATAGGATTTGACTACGTCTCATTTTCCTTTTATTTTGAAGAGTTATGGTATTTGAAGAAAATTGCACTAGAAATGACACCGTTGCTATCAAAGGTATGTAGATGATAGTATAGCCGAGGCACTAAGGAAAGAAATGACGATGATGTTTGCTATTACAGAGGCCGCGGCTATCTTTGGCTAAGAGACTTGCTTACATCAAAGGTTTCAAGAGTTGTTGTTCTTTATCCAGCTATGGTTTTGGACAATGAGAAACTATTGGAAAATTTCATTGGAGGACTTTCACAAAATATCCAAGGAGATGTAACTTTATTCGATCCACAAATAATTGAAGAATCTACCCGTATTACTCAAATACTCATGGCTCAAGTTGTGAAAAGGGAAAACATTATCAACAATAACCACCACAACAATAACAACAATCACACCATCAACAACAATAATAACCGCTAGCGACAACAATCAAACCAACAACAAAAAGGAAATGGGAAAGCGACCAAGGAGGTTATAACAACAACAACCAAAGCGTAACACTAACCATCACCAACAATGAATAGAAGACAAAGAAGCCGCGGGGTTTATGTTCTTTGCACCAACAAAGGAAAGAACTTATCTTTGAAACTTACCACGATGTCATCAATGCGTTACATCATGATGGTCCATGTGGTATATGCTTTATCTGTCAAAAGTGGGACACCTTGCTAAGGGCGCAAAGGAAAAGGTTATCTTGAACACACCCACTATGTACTAGATGTAAGTTTCATCACTCGGTCTTTGCCACGCCAAGTGCCATAAGTGCCAAAATTAGGACACCTCGCCGAGGATTGTAGAGGTAAAACTATAATGACATGTTTGAATGTGGGGAGCAAGGACACTATCGGACCAATGTCTCAAAACCAAGATCAACAAGTTGAAGGTGCTCGTGGGAATGCATACATGTTAGAAGGAGGCAAAGCTCAGCGAGATTTCAACAACACGGAAGGCGAAGAAGTTCGGAAACTAACGGTCTTATTTTTTTTTATGTACTATGTTGTACTAAGTTTATGTTTTCCATCGTATCCGAATCTTTATAACTTAAGATGTACTACTTTTGATAAACCACTCGTTGTAAAATATTCTCATCTATCGTACTTTATTTTCTTTCCGATTTGTTATTACTCACGAGAATTCTAATTCCTTTTACTTTAACTATCATTTTATCGACACGGTTTAAATCCTTGTAAGCATTGAGAGTTATAACAACTAAACCGAACGTCACATCATCGTTCCTTAATTATACATAGCCTAGCTAACTATGTCTTCGTCATCAAGTGATGAACTACTATAGTATTCGTGACATCCCTCGTCATTTGCCATGAGACAAATTTCTTCGTCCTCCTCGTCGCTCATTCCCCACGTGCCGCTCACGAATGCCTTTTGATCATCCCGTTTGGGACACTTACTAATAAAGTGGTTTGGGTCCCCACATTTAAAGCAAGTACGATCATCCTTTGGCTTTTCGTCCTCTTTGTTTTTCCGAAGGCTTTCTTATCATCATACGGTTGTTTAACGTATCTACCCTTTCTTCTAAAGAACTTTTAAAGTCCTCACCGCCATAGCGTACTCTTCGTCGTCACTACTCGAAGATGAGCTCTCCTCATCGCTCGAAACCTTTTGGCTTTAAGGGCAAGAGATTTGTGTTTCTCTTTCACCTTTGAGGCTTGAGAATCTTTAGCAAGGACAAGCTCAGACTTTTAGGTTGCCTATGAGTTCATCGAGGGTGAGGATTGTCAAATCTTTTGACTCTTCGATTGCCGTCACCTTGGATCTCCACCGATGGAAGTGCCCTTAGATATCTCCTAACATGGTTACGGCTAGAAAAGGATTCATCAAGTGCTTGTAAAGATGTAATAATAGTATTAAAGTTAGCAAATGAATGATCTATAGTTTCCTCATCCGATATTGAAAATTGTTCATATTGTTGAACAAATAGATCAATTTTATTATTTTTAACTTGTTGGTTGCCTTGATGAGTTACAACTAAAGAATTCCAAATTTCTTTAGAGGTTTTAAGCATAGAAATTCTTTCAATTCCTTTTTCGGTAAAGCATTATATAAAACCATTTTTGCTTCACTATTTTTAGAAAGCTTTTTCTTCATTTCATCATTTAGTTTATCATGAGGTATGTGAACTAAATTTCCTTTATCATCATTTGAGGTAGCCTCAAAATCACCTTCAACAATAATGTACCAAAGATCAATATCTTTAGACTTCACATATGTTTGAATATATTTTTCCAATATATAAAACCATTAGTTTTAAGTAGTGGTGGTCGTTGCATAGATTGCCCTTCCTTATAATTTTCGAACCCATAGTGATCGAAAAGTTTTTAAAATACAATTTTATTTTAAAACTTTTATAAACTTAGCTCTTGATGCCAATTGTGGAAAACTAGAAGGGGGTTGAATAGTTTTGCCGATTTTAAGTTGATTTCAAAACTTTAGATTCGATATTATGTGAAATCGTATGGATGTTGAGAACGATAGATCTAATGATAGTGTAAGTAAATAAACAAAGATAAGGGATAGAAATGACACAACCGATTTATAGTGGTTAGGCTACAAGGACACTTTCCTGCCCTACTCCACTCCCCGAGTCACCTACTCGAGAGTTCAAGCACTATATCAACAAACTCCTTCACTTGGCGGAGAAGCCTTTGGCGTTGCTTACACTTTATCCGGTACAAAGCTAGATACCGAGTCCGTAGCACGGTGGACCAAACCAACACAACTATTACACAACAAATATGTGAAATATCAAATACAAGATCTTCGCTATAGAAATCTTGTGGAGTGACAAATCAATCAAGGACCCCTTGCTTGGATGACTTGTAGAATGCTCGTGATCTCGCCTTAGAGAAGGACCTATATGAGGATCACAAATAGAAAGAAAGAAGAACAACTCTCTAGATCAAGTGATCTATATGTTAGAAGAGAATGAGAGTGTATGAGAGATTTAGTAAGAAGAGGGTGAGTTAGAATGAAGAAATGGCTCTCATTTATAGGCAAATTTCCTCACTGTTCACACGGATCCCACGGATCCTTCCACTGGGATCCGGCTAGCACAAAGCTAGGGATCCGTGGAACGCACCTCTTTGCCCATGGGTTTTGGTTATGGGTCATGGGTTGGTCCATGGGTTATATCTAGATTCAATGTATCTAAGTATACATTGTATCAAGTCTCTTTGGGTATGGGTTAAGATCCATGGGTTGTGATTTTACCCATCCTAGTTTAACTATTACAACAAATGCTTTAGTTACTACATTTTTGTATTTAAAAGATTATATGTAAATGCTTTACAAAATAACATGTATCCTTATAATTATACTTAAGACAACATTATATATGTTATCAACAAAACACAAAGAGATCATAAAATATTAATAAACGTTTTTACGGTTTATTTGTATTAACAAGTGACGAAAGAGACTTCTAACGATGCTAGTGATTAATAAACAAAGAGAACTATTAAATAAGTTAAACTCATGTAACCTATCTAATGAAAAGTAAAGCATACCTCTATGCTTCTTGGTTTGGCATAATACCAAAAATACTTCATGAACTTTTAAAGTAATCCTTTGTACTTGGTGTACATAAGTTGTGATTACTTTTTAGATCTTTCCTTGAATGTTTACTTCATTATTCTTTGAATGAAGATTTTGGAGAGATCCTAGCATGAAGATTTTTTGAAAACAAAAGTTGTTAGAATGATCTATCAATGTCCAACAAAAAGATTTAAAAGAAAATATGATCTATAAAAAATCCTTCTTTGTAGTTTTCAAACATACACGGATCGTATCAAGTCTTTAAAGTACAACATACTCTAAGAAACTTGGTAACGAAGCTCTGATGCCAATTGTGGAAAACTAGAAGGGGGGGTTGAATAGTTTTACCAATTTAAAACTTCCTTTTAAATATTTAGATCGACTTATGTCAATCTATTTGGTTGTTTATGTTGGACGTTGATAGATAGATATATAAACGTGTAATGAAAGATAAAGAGTAAGAAGCACATTACCACGACACAAGTATTTATAGTGGTTCACTACAAGGACACCTTCCTTGCCCTACTCCACTCCCGAGTAACCTACTCGAGAGTTCGTAAGCACTACACCAACTCCTTATGGCGGAGAAGCCTTTACAACGCCGCTTAACCTTTTTCGGTACAAAGCTAAATACCAAGTTCCTTCACACCAAGGCGAACCACACCTAACACAACGTCGCCTACCCTTTATACGTTGCTAGGCTAACCACCGAGTTCTTTCACACCAAGGAGAACTAATCCTATCACAACGTCGCCTACCCTTTATTAGGTACTAGGCTAAGCACCTAGTTCAATTACTATGGAGGAACTACTACCCTTCACGACACAACACCTCATCTCAAGGAGATCTACTCCTTGTTACAACACCATCCAGGATATCACCATCCTTGGAAATAAACTAATACTTATATGTATAACGATGCACCTCATCGATTATACGACCTAGGCATTCTTCCCAAATGCGACTTGATTTGATTCTTGGCATCCTTCACTAATGCCTTTGACACAACGCTTGGCACCCTTGATAATGCCTTCGTCTTGGCGCCTTTAGCATTCTTCACTAATGCTTTGACACGGATGATGAGCACCTTTCACTAATGCTTTCATTTTGACACTTTCGGCATTCTTCACTAATGCCTTCAACCCAACATCTATGAAGAAAGGAAGAACTATCAACAAGAGAACCTTAGTTTTCTTGATTATGATGACATGGCAACTCATGGACTTGAGCTTGCGTCTTCAAGTGGTGATCTCGCCTTTAAGAGGAACCTAGAAGATCACACAAAACAAAAGACAAACTACATAGATCACTTGGATCCGAGGTTAGAGGTTATAATACTTGGGGAAGTATGTGTGTAAAGTGATGATTAGAAAGGAAGAAATGGCTCTCTATTTATAGAGAAAAATCTCTACTGTTCCCCGGATCCCACGGATCCCTACCACAAGGGATCCGGCTAGCACAAAGCCAGAGATCCATGGAACGCTCCTCTTTACCCATGGGTATTTTTGGTTATGGGTCATGGGTCATGGGTTATGGGTTGATCCATGGTTTTCTTTCTAGATACAATGTATTTTAAGGATACAATGAACTTGGTTAAGTGGTATATATAAAACCATGGGTTATGGGTCAATACCATTTGCTAGTTTTACCCATTTTAGTATATACATGTTTTTACCCATTTTAGTATACTTAGTTTAAGTATATGCTAACCCAATATGTAAACACTAGTTGTTGTACATATGTATCTAAATCATAAAATCACTTATACTTGTTTTAGTGTTTTATGTGAAAAGTAAGTGTGTTAGGAAACTATTAACTCAAACCATTTACGTATTCTATTTGTTTCGTTAAAATGATTTTACGTTTGTTATCGACAAAACATTAGAAGATCGTAAAATATAAATAAACGTTTTTACGGCTTATTTGTATTAACAGAGCCCACACTAAAGAGCCCCCAAACTCACCAGCACTTGCATGGTGATTTTACAGGAGATCCTCTTTGAGAAAATTCCTTGAAGGAAAACCCCTCAATCTTTCGTCCCCGAAAGGATTCGAACCCGGGTAACAACTTCCCCAAGACTCCCTAAGGAATCTTGGTGGCCACTTGATCTAACACAAGTGGTTACGTACTCACTTAGTATAGATAGATTTAAATTCCAGATTTTATTTGCAATGATTTGAAATTTTGAATTCATTATTATTTATTTATTTATTTATTATTTTTGTATGTGTGTGCAGAATATGGAGCAGGGAACTATGAAATGAAGGAATTACCTTTATAACCATTTGGACTATAAATACATAAATTAGAACAAACAAGTGTGAATTTACATTTACCAATATGAACAATAAATAAATAAGAACAAACAAGTCCGAATTTATAAACATTTTAAGTAGGAAAATTATTAAACTAAATATCAATAATTTCTTATGTGTTTTTTCATGTTCAGCTGTTTTGAGATGTTCCCTTCCTTAACTCAGATGTACGTAACATAATCAAAAAGTTATCATAATTGTTTTCGATCCTTTCATAACCACTCTAAATGTAGACTAGTAATGTTCTCTCTTGTGGGAAAACAAAGTGCCTCAACACTAAGCCATTTGATAGTGATTAAGTTAAATATCAATAAATCTAATATTTATATGGAACTAATAAATGTACAAGAAACAAAAGTATGGACCTTTGTGTACGCGATGGTCTTAAGCTACATCTTATACAGGTTTTGAGCAAAAATTAAGAATTTTAGTGTTTCCTTGTATATTTGTTAATTATAATTTATACTAATTATTTGCAAATTAATGTCGATGTAATTAGAATCTAACAAGTTGGTCGTTTCTTTTTCAATTAGCATAACTAAATAAATGAATTTAAACCGGAGCTAATTGTAATTGGCAAAAGTTTTTTCATCCATTTTGCAATCTTCGTAGCTAAAGCCTTAGGATGGATCTAGTTAGTGTAGGTTTGCTTATTTCTAGATTGTTTTGTAACTCTTGCTTGTAAAGTTTTGCTAGTAGCTTTTTTAATATATTTCTGCAGTTAAAAAAAAAACAAAAAAATAACAAAAAACAAAAAAAATAACAAAAACTAGAGCTAATACTAAAATTTCTTATCACCTTTCTCTAAAAAGCAATTTGTAGTATCTAACTTTTGATCTAACAAATAAATTAGCTCCATAAATCTCAATTATTTTGGTTTATCAAACGAACTCGTCCTTTCACTACTAAATGCAAAATATGGCTAAAGAATCATTGAGTTATGGAGCGTTTGGGCAACATTAAATGAACTTTATGAAGTTATGGGATTTTTAATCAGCCTTGTGCCTCTGTATGAAACAACGCAAGGTCACAAAAGTGTACACGACAGTACGACACCACACCATTATTTTATTTTATTTTTATTTTTATAATTTTATTATTTTTTTAAACAACTTTTAGTTGACTTACAGTAGTATGTTTTCAGGTTCGTAAAAACACATTAATAAGTACATGCTTGATCAAAATCTTATAAGGTTTTGAAACGATAATATGTTTCTTAACTCCTGTAAAACGAAATGTAGAACTTAACTTAATTTTTAATTTAAGACTGAAATACGTGACTCATGCATGTATCATTCTAGAAGTAGATTTGAGATGGGGCAAACCAAATTTGGTGAGATCTTGAAGACTGAGGTTATTATTGACTTTTGTAAGGACAAGAACGAATTCAGTGTATAATGATTTACTAGTAATTTGTTACCATGTGAAAAACATACGAAGAAAAAAGATATTACTATTTTATTTTCTAAGAAAAAAGTTTCAATGAGAACGTATTAAGTTGAAAACGAGAAAACTTTTGTCGTGAACAAGTTTTAATATGAAATCTGGATTATTTTCATTCATGTATATATGCAGGAAATTTTCCGATTTTCAGATAAACGAATCGAGTCGAACATATAATTAATGTTACAATGCAACTTGTCTTTTAAATCAAAATAACAAATTGGGGATGTGATGAGCGGGTATACATCTGTCATTGCCAAATATATAGTGTAATTTTTAGCCATTTGTAATTCTCTAATGTCATTTCAAAATAATTTTATAGTTTTAGTAATGCATGTCTTGATGTCTATTGATTATATTAGGATGGACGGTGTGGGTTTTTGCCTACGAAAACTCTAGGCAAAGGAAAAGGTCCCCCCAAAAAATGTGAGTTACTTTACTAGTATGAGTTTTCTGCATGTTATGGTGACAAACTATCTATACAAAACATTTTAGCACTTCCTGAAATTTTGAAAGCAAATATTATATTATCTGGCAATTACACACTCATCTTACTCTTTCACGAACCAAATGACTTGTATTTTATTAGTACCTCAAGTTATGTGAGAAGTTCTTCAACCAAATAATTACAGATTCAAGCCTGCTTAAAACATGTGAGATAGATTTGTGATATACATATTAAAAGATAGTTAAAAATTTTCGTTCTAAAAAAATGTTACTCTTTCATGAAAGAGGATCATATAAAAAGGTTTGACGTATTAAAATGTATAAAAAGTCATATGATCTGATCCGTCAAATGGTTGAGTTTTGATATATCATAACATGGATTAAAAAAAAAAAAAAAGAAAAAAAAGAAAGAAAAAAAAGCACATTTACATTTTCCTCGTTTTATCCTTACATTTCTCTCTTAACTCCTCTAACACGAACCCGCATTCACAATTCACAATTTTCTTATATATCTTATATTTTTCTCTCTCATCCTATCTCTATCGGCCATACCTACTAATTCACTCATTTGTCAACAACCCATGATCTCCTTTACAACAATTTTTTTTTTTTTTTTTTTTTTTTTTTTGGGTAAAGGGAGTAATCCTCGCACCTGCAGTAAATAAATTAACCAAATAAGCGTTTAAGTACAATGGATATGAGTGAAATCCATATCTCACCGATTACATAGGCATAAAGCTTACATAACAAGATACTTCCTATTTTCTAAACAAGAAAACAAACCACTACTCAAATGATAACAAATGACACAACGAAATACAATTACTTCCTAGGACCTTGAAACTTTGTGCCATACATGGCATTAAAGGCATCCAAATTCCCTGGAAGATCACGAACCTGTTTCGTATAGTCATCGAAATCATAGTCATCATATTCATCTTCAAACTCTTGGCCACCACCAAATATATTAGCAGACTCATCAAATGGGTTAGCAACAACCTCATCTTGAGAATCGACACCTCAATCTCTCCCACTTTAGAAAAGGGTTAACTCTCTTAGTAGAAGAGGTAGAAGGAATAGGTTGACCATCATCATCTACAATAGTAGCTTTCCATCAATAATTAGCTTTTCAAGCTTACCAATTTTCTCAACTATGGGAGTAGAACCAACATCCATTGTTCCCATTGACTCACTCACGGTGGAACGTGTGATGTAGAACCGATCTTAATCACCTCATCATCATTAACCTCCATTGTACAACCAAGTATCCACATCGTATTGTCCATATTAAGTGCATCAAACTTATTAGGCGTAGTGATCACGGTTCCACTCGTACTAGCCACATCGAAGCCATCTTCTTTACGCCATTATCATTCTTGGGTTCGGGAGGAGGCTTTTGGGCGATATTCAAAATGCTTACCCACCACGGTTTAGTAGAAACTCCTCGCCCGGATTCGGTCCAAGTTGCTTACCCTTTTCTTATTGTTATGATCGAAAACCATCACTTACTTTCTTTTGAGGTTGAGCGATCGGAATCACAACCTTAGGACAATCCACCAAAGTATGTCCAAATACCCAACATTTCTCACATCTAGGCGGTTTCCATTCATATTCAACACGGATCTTCTCAATAGTCGAACCCGTACCATCAAGTAGAGGAATCTCGGCGGTGAGGCTGTCCTAAGAACCTCATCCGACTTCACTTCAATCATACACCTAGCAAAACTACTACGGCCCCAAGATTCTTTGCACATTTGACTAGTAAAAGCATCTAACCTTTTGGGCGTACCAATCAATGTAGCAAGAAGGTGAGCCGTCATCGAAAACATAGCTAAAGGAACATCATGGAATTTAACCCACACCGGAATGTTAGTCAAATCCTCCTTAAGCAAGTTGGTGTTCAATGTCCATGGTTTGAGAATAATAGGAACATTACGAATCAACCAAGGACCATTATCAAGCACATCATCGACGCCTTTTTTCGAATTAAACTTGAAAAAGAAGAATCCTTTAGCGTTCATCATAACCTTTTGTAAACCATACTTAGCCCACGAATTGCGAACATAATAGTCAACAACAGGAAAAGCAAGGCGTTGACCAAGAAAGTATCCGTAAAGAGTATTCTCGAACCTCATGTTCACCTCTTCCACCACTTTCATTGGGATGAAGGTCAACATCATCCATCTTTTGCTTGCATTCTAACCTCCGAAAATTAGACACGTGTTTCGTGGATTCATTAGAAGCAACACCCGCGTGAAGTCGACTTAACTCCATTACCACAAGTAGTATTAGTACCATACATCCGAGATTGCATAGCCACATCAAAACTCGACGGAGGAGTATTTGCATTAGTATCGTTCGAGTTAGATTGAAGCCCAATACCACTTGAATTGTTAACATCGGAAGATGAAGCCATCATAGCAATATCTATCAATTTTATCAATCAATTTGATCGCATCAATTGCTCGGTTCATCTTCCTGTTCCATATTGCAAGAAGAAGCGTGAACCAAAATTCGAGAAAAATAAGTAGCGAACCTAATAAACCCTAAAAATAACGATGAACAAAAATAACCAGAAGACAACGTCTAACTTCCAATACGAAGGCCTTAGTGCAACTAAGGCATGAATTGCAGCACCACCAATCAAACCGGAATCATCCATAAGCAGTTCGTGTAAGGTATAAATAAAAGCGACTGAAGGAAACCCTAAAAAAAACCAACAGAAGGTCGGTTTTTTGAGGATTAGGGGATCGCAGTTTTCCTTTACAACAAATTATCTCTGACCACTATGGATCTCCACATTTTTTTTCTGATTGTGAAGTTATGATACATTATATAAATTTTTTAACGACATATGATATAAAAAGCTACCAAAAATTAGAGAAAAATTACATAAAAGTTATAAAAGCTACGTGTTTTCATTAAATAATGTTTTTTTGAACTGCAAAATTTATAAAAGCCAACCAAACAGGAGCAATACAAGAGGATATAGGCTACAACCAAGTCATTGTAGCCAAAAAGAACCTGAAGCAAAACAACCCAAAAGGGGCAGCAGTACCTAGGGGTGTCAGTAGGGTCGAGTTGACCAGACCCGAACCCGAACCCGAACCCGATAAGGCCTTATCGGGTCGGGTCTAATCGGGTCAAAAAACTTGTCGGGTTGTTTTGACCCGAACCCGATAACCCGATAATGTTATCGGGTCGGGTTAGGGTTAAAAAAATAATGTTATCGGGTTATCGGGTCAACCCGATTAGACCCGATAATATATTGTCCATTTTTTATATATTAATTTTATAGGCCCAATGAGAGTTACTGTACGTGTGGCTTTTTGGTATTAGTCTTTATATTAGCTTTTACTTAAACGTTTGTTTCCCAGTTCATCTTAAAACGTTTGGTTCCCATGTTATATATTTTGTATCTTAATGACACCATTAGTTCCCTCCCTAGTATTTTGATATCAGCTAAGAATAAATTTGATCGATCTATCTTAATGACAGCCTACAATTTTTTGTTTAACACATAACTTGTTGGTGTATGCGACTGATACTACTCTAAAGAGTGATATACATCCACTTTCTATTGATGCTCAGTCATTGATGTTTTAACCCGACAACCCGACTCAACCCGACCCGATTTAACTCGACCCGATAAGAACCGAACCCGATAACCCGATTACTTATCGGGTCGGGTTGCGGGTCACTTTTTAAAAAATCATAACCCGACTCAACCCGACCCGACAAACCCGATAACCCCGATAACCCGACCCGATAACACCCCTAGCAGTACCCCACTGTGAGGACAAGAAAAAAAAAAAACAAAAAACAACCAAACCAAGCACACCCAAGGCTGTAAACAAGCTCTAGCCAAACACTATCACTCAAATTATATAGACCCAACACTAACTAAAGCACCATACTTAGACCTACTATGGAAGAAACCATAACAGACCATATGAACAGAAGCCTAAGACAGACATATATAGCTACCCAAACACACCTTAACCAACATCAACAACTGATCCACACGACCAATATGCAGACTGAAAACCGAGCACATAGCCAATTAATGCAGACGACATTTTATTGGGTCATATAACCATAGCTGCCAATCCATCCCGCTTCTCTTATTCGATCTTCTCACAATCCACTCGTAACTTTTAAGTTGAATATCTTTGATAATTTTATTTATACTTGTGACTTTCCCTTTAAAAACCCGCGCATTTCTCTCTTTCCAAATGTAATACCCGGACGTCCATTTAACCGCTTGCCAAAGATTGACCGAAAGATTCGGAACGTCAACATTTCCATTGGCGGAGAACAATTCACCAATAGAGAACACGTTAACATTTCCACGCTTCCACCAAATAAAGACCTTTTCCCACACACTCATAGCAAAATTACAAAAAACCAAGCTATGAGCACATGTTTCTACCACGATATTACAACACAGACATAAAATTGAATCCATATCAATACCCCTCTTGTCTAACTCCTCTCAAACCTGTAGCCGACCTTTCAAAGCTCTCCAAACAAAGATGTTAACCTTCTTAGGTACCAATTTGTTCCATATAGTTTCTTGGCCACCATTCTCGATCCTTAAAGTCTTCTCCTCCACCATCTTTGTTAAAGCTTTAACCGTGAAAACCCCGTCTTCTTGAAGCGACCATTCCCATAGATCCCTGCAATCATTAGAAAGCTAAAAATGAGAAAAATTTACTTGATAGGAATCAAGCAAAGAAACCTAAACGAGGTGGACTACTAACTAGCTATTCTATTCCCGGCGTGCGCGCCAAAACTTGATAACGCTACACGCGTTGTTCGGGTCAAAGAACTTCCTTTTAAATCGAGCAAGTTTTTCAACACCCTAGGCGGTGAACCTAATCGTTGTAGTGTAGTATTAGGGTAAGCCACGGGTATTGATATCGTTCTCTAGGGTAATAGGAATGCTAGTGAGAAGTTACTACGCTAAGGTTGGGGTTGAGGAAGATTATTTTTATCTTTTATATTTTTTAGGAAAGGAAAGGTACGAATCTCGGGGTTTGGATTTGGGGGGTTGGTATTGCTACCGATTACTCTACTTATCTAATTATCTAATCTAAGGTGTATGTAGTCTATGTCTAATTATTGTGTGCTCGTATGATAGTTTAAAGATGTGTTTACTTAGGTTTTACTGCTCCTTAATTATCTCCTATTGGTGGTTGAATTGTCACGTCCTTATTCTTAATTGCGTTGTGTGTCTAAAGTTGTAGGGTATGCGTTTCTCCCTAACTCTTTGAACTTACCAAAGGGTCTCGTCTACAAAACCCACTAGAGATAATAAACTCTTACTCTAAGGCACTCTTTGGATGGTTTAGCTTACAACTACTCAAGGAGTTATATTCTAAGGTTAAGATTTAATCAAGCATTTACACAACGAATGACCTATCGATTTAGATCATTAACAACTAAGATAAGAGACAACCAATCAATATTCATTAAGTTTCATATTCCTAAGCAAACACACAAGTAAATTAGTTGGACATGGAGAACATGCAAGCATCGATAAGGTTTTAAAAGATACCATTTGAGGGTCGTTTAAGTCCTTATTTGATCACTTTGTATCCGTTATTGCTTAATATCGTTCCTTTTCACTTTTAGGTCTCTTGAAGGCAAAACTTTGGAATGGCACAATCGTGAATATATGAAGAAAATGGCTAAAGTCAAAATTCATGAAATTTCCGCCAAAAATGGCGACGCGTCCAAAATTGTTGTGACGGTCCGTAATCCAAAACTCGTATTTTCAAGTAGCGGCGTCCGGTTGTAAAGAGTAGGCCGTCGCTACTCGGACGGCCTAGATACAATCCAGACGGCGAAGAAGTCGAAGAGGACGGCGCCACGGACATAAGGTGACGCCGTCGCAAGGTTAACGGCCAAGCGAAACCACAATGACGGCGACACGGCGGCATCACTAAACATAAGGTGGCGCCGTCGCATATGTAATCTTATATATAGAATCCGAATTTTAGGTCTTTTGTGGAGAGTCTTTGGGTGAAAACCTAAAACCGAACCTAAGTTGAACCTAAGCAGATTTTAGGGTTTGAAACCCTATCTTACATCAAGATAAGTCTTTACTTCATTAATTCAATTATGTCTTTGATTATTTTGTGTATGCTTGCATGTTCTCCATGTCCGGCTAATTTATTTGTGTGTTTGCTTAGAAAGTATGAAACTTAATTATTGAATATTGATTGGTTGTTTCTTATCTTAGTTGATTAATGATCTAGTAATGCGATAGGTCATTCGTTGTGTATAATGCTTGATTCATCTTTGTGAACCTTAGAATATAATTACCCGAGTAGTTGTAGGCTAAACCATCCAAAGAGCGCCTTAGAGTAGGAGTTTATCATCCTAGTGGGTTTGTAGACGAGACCCTTTGGTAAGTTCAAAGAGTTAGGAAGAAACGCATACCCTACAACTTTAGACACACAACGCAACTAGGAATAAGACGTGACAACTCAACCATCAATAGGAGATAATTAAGGAGTAATACAATCTAAGTAAACACATCTTTAAACTATCATACGAGCACACATTAATTAGACATAGACTCCGACAACCTTAGTTTAGATAATTAGATAATAGTAGAGTAATCGTAGAAATACCAACCCCAAATCCAATACCGAGATTCATACCTTTCCTTTCATAAAACATAAAAGATAAAAATAATCTTCCTCAACCTTAACCTTAGCGTAGTAACTCCTTACTAGCATTCCTATTCCCCAGAGAACGATATCAATACCGTGGCTTACCCTAATTACTACACTACAACGATTAGGTTCATCGCCTGGGTGTTATAAAACTTGCTCGAAGAAAAGGAAGTTTCCTTGACCCCGAACAGCGTGTAGCGTTATCAAGTTTTTGGCGCCACTGCCGGGAATAGAATAGCTAGTTAGTAGTCCACCTCGCTTAGGTTCTTTGCTTGATTCCTATCAGTAAATTTTTCTCATTTTAGCTTTCTCTTAGTCTATCCTCCTTCTTCGTGACCTTTGTTCGTAATCTCATCACTTTTCATCATGGAAGGTGATAACCCACTACCATTCATCAACCAACCACCAAATGACCCGCCAAGAGCCCGTACTCTTGGTGAATACTCGAGACCAAGCCACCTAGGCTATAGGAACACCATTGAGCTTCCGACCAAGCCCAAACTACGGCCTGCGATCCGACACCATCCGGTTGGTGCAAAACGGATGTGCATTCCATGGACTTCGTTCAAGATCCAAATCGACATCCGAGGATTTCTCAAAATCGTCGATTCCATCGACCTTGATGCTACTACTCGGAGAGACCTACGCGCGTCTCTTCCAATTCTCTCTCGGGACCAAGCTAGTAATTGGCTTGAGCGACTTCCCGCCGGCTCCATCTCAAGTTGGGATGATCTTACTTCTCGCTTCCTTGCTCAATTTTTCCCACCGGGAGAACCACTAAGCTTAGGAATGACATCTTGATGTTCCAACAACGTCAAGGTGAATATCTCTGAAGCATGGACCCGATTCAAGGACTTACTTCATAAAGTCCTCATCACGGCATTGATCTTTGGCTCCAAGTCCAAATCTTTTATGATCATGTCAACTTCCCACTAAGCGATCCATTGACCAAGCGGCGGTGGAAAACTTAGTGATCTCACCGCGGAAGAATCATGGGGTATAATAGAGGACCTCGCCCTCTATAACAACGAAAGTTGGGATGACCTCGGTGAGCTGCCCAAAACCGTTAAGGCAATATCCTTGCCTCCTCCCGACCGTAGGATGATCGAACTTGAAGATCAAGTTAGATTCCTCATGAGTTCCTACAAAAATCCTAAGTCCTCACGACAAGTGAATCAAATCACTCTACCTTGTGAGTTATGCAGTGGTCCCCATGACACTCGTGATTGCACAAGGCTCCCGAACAAGCTTTTGCGGACTACGCCTCCATACATACCGACGGAGGCGGAGAGAAGTGGTACACTTTCAAACCCGAACAAAACAACTTAGGAAACTCATACAACCCTCATGGAGAAATAACCTAACCTTAAGTGGAACCAAAACTCAAGCACACCCCAAAGCTCATCTAGTTCGCCCACTAGGTTCAATTCTTTTAATACCGAGAACCCCACTAATCTTGAGGCAATTGCATCTAGATTTTGTCATCCCAAGAAACTCGATTGAATAAGCTTGAAGCCGATTTTAAGCAAAAGCAGAAAGCGGTGACAACCAAGCTTGATGCCCTCTTAAAAGCCTTCAATGAGCGGGAAGTTGGAGCACTCCCAAGTGATACCATAAAGAACCCAAAAGTGAATTCGATTTCATCGACTTCATGTTCTAGTTCACAATGGGAGAATGCACATCCATGCCCTCCCACCCAACGGTTCACTCGGTAAATGCTATCAAAAGGGTTCCAAGCCATCCAAGAGGTACCAAGGCCCAGCACCTTTGGTAGAGCCTACTCTTGAGAAACCCGTCGACCAAGAATCCAAGCCTAGTCTAGGAGGAGGTACAAGGAACTCCATCAAGAAAACCGATTCTTGAAGTCTTAGCTCATGCACCTTACTATAATGCTTTAAAAGAAAATAT
Organism: Chrysanthemum lavandulifolium; assembly: GCA_022545495.1. Lineage (NCBI taxonomy): Eukaryota > Viridiplantae > Streptophyta > Magnoliopsida > Asterales > Asteraceae > Chrysanthemum > Chrysanthemum lavandulifolium. The sequence continues at coordinate 273,689,711 of CM040242.1, forward strand.
GAGTTAGAACTTAGGCTTGGAAAACATGGGTCCGCCTTTGTGCGAAACAACTTACCTAAGAAGTTAGACGATCCGGGCTATTTACTCTTAGTGTAGACTTGGAACTTCCAAACCACTCGATGCTCTAGCCGATTTAGGATCATGCATCAATCTTGTTCCGTTGTCCTTCATAGAAGCCTTAACTTAGGTAAAATTGAACCAACGGAAACCATCTTAGGTCTAGCGAAGGTAGTATAGCACGTCCGGTAGGAATAATAAAGGACATGGTAGTACATGTGGGAGAGTTGACTCTTTTGGCCGACTTCCATGTGCTAGACATGAATAAGGACCCGACATGCCCATTACTAGTTGGAAGAGGATTTTAGCTACCGCTAGCGCCATCATCGATTGTAAGATGTCCAAAATAGTGGTAGGGAGGAGTGCTAGATCCGTTTACGATGTTAAAAAGCATACATACTACAAGGATGAGGAAATCCCACAAGAGATAGGGTTGGATAGAGAGCCTTCTAGATATGGACCTTGGATTGATAAGAACATCATAGGCCCCAAAGACCTTTTTACCTAGATAAGCCTTCGCTAGTCGAAAGAACTTTCAAGAAAAGAAATGGCTAGGGATATAGAAGTGAACCCGCTCGAGGACGCTTTAGTATTTAGGAAGATGACCGAGTTCCTAGGAAGCTTGCCGTTAACCTTGTCATGAATAAGTGGAAAGTTGAGATATCTGAACACAAGTGGGATTGGAATAGACCGCCTAGTGATGGTAATGGAGTGTGGCACATTAGGATACGAATCTATGATCCCGATGGTGAGATGTTTGAAAAGGCATATTTAACCGAGCGTACTACTAGGAACTTGAATGATAAGTTTGATCCTTACGACATTGTTGAGGATAGACTTACGATATCGATGCGTAGGAGCACGAATATGAGTCTAGCTACAAGACTCTTAAATAAAGAAAAGCGCTTGGGAGGCAACCCATGTTTAATTGTTTGCTTGTTAGTGTCTTATATCTTTTATTAATTGTTTATCCTCATGTTTAAATTTGTAAAATGCTTTATTTTGTTTTAACCTCGTCTTAATTGCATGTAAAGGTATTTTACATAAGGGATAAGTGTAGGGAGGATTACACACGTTTTCAAAAGAAACGTAAACATGAGAATAACAATTAACTAAAAGATATTTATGTTTGTTTGTTCGAGTCAAATGCTTGAATCGAGTCATAATGGATGTTTTGCGAAATTTTCCGATTCTTAAGATGTAAATTTTCCGAATTTTTTCCGAAAATCATGCACCGGTTTTGTCAGGATAACTGACGGCGTCGAGATTGCAACTCGACGTCGGGAAGGAGTAAAAACATCGATTACTTTTTCTCGTTTTCGAGCCACTTATAAATTTTGGAATTTTCGGTCTTAATTTTCTTAGAAATTCGTAAACATCCATTCCACAAGCATTATATCCTAGTTTAAATCGAGTCTTATATATATTATTACCGCCGATTTTACGCGAAGGTTTCGTTTGTTTTCTTCAAGTGTGCAGGTTTAGTTTGTCAAGAAGAAATTACATAAGATTAGAAGGAGCTTTTCATGCAATAATTCTTCTTGGAAAGAATTTAACCACCACTTTACACGGATCCTACCGAGCTAATCAGGGGAGTACTAGTTTCTTTTTAATTACCTTCTTTTATCATAACTTTGATACTTTCGAGGAACATTGGGGACAATGTTCAGTTTAAGTGTAGGGAGGGAAAATAAAACGGGAACTTTGAAACTATGCTTATCCTTGATTATTTGCTTTGTTCAATTGTGATTGTGTAATAAACCATGAGGAAATGTCGGTTAGGGTAATTTTGGCACCAAATTTAAAATTTTTTATGACATATAGGAGTGGGCCATTAGTCTTAACAAAAGCGTCTCATAGATAGGAAGTTGCATGACTAGCACAAAAACCCTTTACCACTTAAATTCCACCAAAAATGTGAGGATCGCCCTTAGATTAGTAGGAATTAAAGCATTCGTCTTCAATGCTTAGAGTGTGAACCGGTAGTATATTAGATTCTAGAACTTGTTTTGTGATGCATTCGAGATCGCAAGTGAGGCTACACTGTGTGGTTAGGAATAACTAAATGATAAGAGGCATTAGGATAACCCTTGTTTGATACCGTAATATAATTACTTCTTCCATATCGGTTGAGTAATTCCCCACCCTTTGCGTTGTACTCATCTTTAGTACACGATACCCCTAGTTAACCCTCGAGCCTATCCTTTTGCGGTTCCCGTGATGTTTTGGTTTTCCGAATATCAATGAAGAGCATTGTTTACACCCCACCCCAAATATACACCCAAATCGCCTTAGCCTACCCCTTATGCACTCACTTTTAGTGCAAATGTTTGTTATCACCCCAAACCCTTAGTTCAATTATCTAGTTGCTTGCATAAGTTGCTAAGTCAGTCATATCTTTTGTATACGATTTTGGGATGATTGGGATTCATGGGAAAAGTTAAAGTTTATGAAATGACGGAAGGGAACGTTAAAATTCAAATTCCTTTTGTTTGCGTAATAATGTACCCCAAGTGTTTTGATCTTTTCAAATCGGGTCAAGTTAGTGTTAGAGTAATAAAACTCAAGTGTAGGGATGTGCCTATAAATCCCTATTATTTTGATGTTATCGTAGAGGATGGTAGAGTAAAAGTGTATGAAAAAAAAAAAAAAAAAAAAAAAAAAATCGAAAAAAATAGAAAAAGAAAAAGAAGAAAAAATTAGAGTGTGAAAAAAAACAAACAAAAAAAAAACAAAACATATGGCTACCATCCTACATCTATCCTTTAAATTTATGTTTGTTTATTTCATTACCTAGAGTTTTAGAGTGTCGAGTCTTGGCTTAGCAACGCCATTCTTCAGATGCATTTAACATAGAGATTTTGACTTACCACCACTAAATAGCCTATCCCACCAAACCCTTGTTTCCTACCGTAAGCCTAATATTACAACCCTTTAAAAGAACTCTTTGATAGTCTTTCCTAGGTGCTTACGCCAAACCGATGGAGGTTTGATCTATTCTCAAGCCTATGGTAATCTATGTACTAGGACGGTTAATGAGTGTTTATCTTCCATTTCCTATTTGTTATATTTCATATATACACCGAGAGAGATGTGAGTATCCAAACACCCCATGTGAGGTGCTAGTATGTAATTCCGTGCTTGTTATGACTTTTATGGGCTTATATGTGTTGTGGACCGTTTTGAATTAATGCTTCATGACCCTAACTTATAAATTAATTGGCTAAAAGCACATTTGCTTGAGGACAAGCAAATAACAAGTGTAGGATATTTGATAAGGTTTTAAAAGGTACCATTTGAGGGTCGTTTAAGTCCTTATTTGATCACTTTTGTATCCGTTATTGCTTAATATCGTTCTTTTTCACTTTTAGGTCTCTTTAAGGCAAAATCTTTGGAATGGCACTTATTTGGACGAAAAGGCGAATATATGAAGAAAATGGCTAAAGTCAAAATCGAGACACTCACACCGCTTTGAAATTAGAAGCGACGGCCAAGTGCTAATGGCGCCGTCCCAAAATTGTTGTGACGGTCCGAGAACCCAAAACTCGTATTTTCAAGCGACGGCGTCCGGTTGTAAAAAGTAGGCCGTCGCTACTCGGATGGCCTAGATGCAATCCAGACGACGTCGAAGTCGAAGAGGACGGCGTCACGGACATAGGTGGCGCCGTCGCAAGGTTAACGTGGCCAAGACGAAACCCTAATGACGGCGACACGGCGTCACTAAACATAAGGTGACGCCCGTCGATATGTAATCTTATATAGAATCCGAATTTTTCGGTCTTTTGTGGAGAGTCTTTTGAGTGAAAACCTAAAACCAAACCTAAGGTGTCTTGTACAGTATTTTAGGGTTTTAAACCCTATCATACATCAAGATAAGTCTACTTCATTAATTCAATTATGTCTTTGATTATTTGTGTGTATGCTTGCATGTTCTCCATGTCCGGCTAATTTATTTGTGTGTTTGCTTAGAAAGTATGAAACTTAATTATTGAATATTGATTGGTTGTTTCTTATCTTAGTTGATTAATGATCTAAACGGATCATTCGTTGTGTCTAATGCTTGATTCATCTTTGTGAACCTTAGAATATAATTACTCGAGTAGTTGTAGGCTAAACCATCCAAAAGCGCCTTAGAGTAGGAGTTTATCATCCCTAGTGGGTTTGTAGACGAGACCCTTTGGTAAGTTCAAAGAGTTAGGGAGAAAGCGACACCCTACAACTTTAGACACACAACGCAACTAGGAATAAGACGTGACAACTAAACCATCAATAGGAGATAATTAAGGAGTAATACAATCTAAGTAAACACATCTTTAAACTATCATACGAGCACACATTAATTAGACATAGACTCCCACAACCTTAGTTTAGATAATTAGATAATAGTAGAGTAAAGAAATACCAACCCCCAATCCAATACCCGAGATTCGTACCTTTCCCTTTCATAAAACATAAAAGATAAAAATAATCTTCCTCAACCTTAACCTTAGCGTAGTAACTCCTTACTAGCATTCCTATTCCCCAGAGAACGATATCAATACCGTGGCTTACCCTAATTACTACACTACAACGATTAGGTTCACCGCCAGGTGTTATAAAACTTGCTCAAGAAAGGAAGTTTCCTTGACCCCGAACGGCGCGTGTAGCATTATCACATACACACAAATAATCAAAGACATAATTGTATTAATGAAGTAAAACACTTATCTTGGTGTAAGATAGGGTTTGGAACCCTAAAATATTGTACAAGACGGCCTTGGTTCGGTTTAGGTTTTACTCCAAAAGACTACAAACAAATACTAAAAATTCGGATTCTATATATAAGATTACACATGCTTGGTCACCTTATGTTTTGTGGCCGACGTGTCGCCACCATTAGGGTTTCGCTTGGCCACGTTAGACTTGCGACGGCGTCACCTTATGCTTGTGACGCCTTCTCTTCGACTTCTAACGCCGTCTCGGATTGCATCTAGGTCATCCGAGTTTCGACGGACTACTCTTTTATAACTTGACGTCCTCACTTAAAATAGGAGTTTTGGCTTCGTCGGTCACAAAATCCTCCGACGACGTCGCGTATAAGCCGTGACGCCACCACTTATGTTTTCGTGACTTTGAGTGTCTCGATTCGACTTTGGCCATTTTCTTCAGATATTCGCCTTTTCGTCCAAATAAGTGCCATTCCAAGATTTTGCCTTCAAGAGACCTAAAAAGTGAAAAGGAACGATATTAAGCAATAACGGATACAAAAGTGATCAAATAAGGGCTTAAACGACCCTCAAAAGGTACCTTTTAAAACCTTATCAAATATCCCTACACTTGGTATTTGCTTGTCCTCAAGCAAATGTGCTTTTAGCCAATTAATTTATAAGTTAGGGTCATGAAGCATTGGTTTTAAACAGTCCACAACACATATAAGCCCATAAAAGTCATAACAAGCACGGAAATTACATACTAGCATCTCACATGGGATGTTTGGATACTCACACCTCTCTCGGGTGTATATGAAATATAACAAATTGGAAATGGAAGATAAACACTCATTAACCGGTCTTAGTACATAGATTACCATAGGCTTGAGAATAGATCAAACCTCCATCGCTTTGGCGTAAGCACCTAGGAAAGACTATCAAAGAGGTCTTTAAAGGGTTGTAACGTTAGGCTTACGGTAGGGAAACAAAGGGTTTGGTGGGATAGGCTATTTTGTGGTAGCAAGTCAAAAATCTCTATGTTAAATGCATACGAAGAATGGCGTTGCTAAGCCAAGACTCGACACTCTAGACTCTAGCTAATTGAAATAAACAAACATAAATTTAAAGGATAGATGTAGGATGGTAGCCCGTATGTTTTTTTTTTTTTTTTCACTCTATTTTTTTTCTTTTTCTCTTTTTTTCGATTTTTTTTTCATACACTTTTACTCTATCATCCTCTACGGTAACATCAAAATAATAGGGATTTATAGGCACATCCCTACACTTGAGTTTTATTACTCTAACACTAATTTGACCGAATTGAAAATATCAAAACACTTGGGGTACATTATTACGCAAACAAATGGAATTTGAATTTAACGTTTCCTTCCGTCATTTCATAAACTTTAACTTTTCCCATGAATCCCAATCGTCCAAGCAGTATACAAAGGATATGACTTGACTTAGCAACTCATGCAAACAACGGATAATTGAACTAAGGGTTTAGGGTGATAACAATAATACACTAAAAGTGAGTGCATACATGGTAGGCTAAGGCGATTTGGGTGTATATTTGGGGTGGATCAGAACAATGCTTTTCATTGATATTCGGAAAACCGAAACATCACGAGAACCACGAAAAGGATAGGCTCGAGGGTTAACTAGGGTATCGTGTACTAAAGATGAGTACAACGCAAAGGGTGTGGGGGAATTACTCAACCAATGTGGAAAAAGTAATTATATTACGGGTATCAAACAAGGGTTATCCTAATGCCTCTTATCATTTAGTTATTCCTAACTACACAAGTGTAGTCTTACTAGCGATATCGGAATGCATCACAAAACAAGTTCTAGAATCTAATATACTACCGATTCACACTCTAAGCATTAAAGATGAATGCTTTAATTCCTACTAATCTAAAGGCGATCCTCACATTTTGGGTGGAATTTAGGTGGTAAAGGGTTTTTGTGCTAGCCATGCAACTTCCTATCCGTGAGACGCTTTTGTTAAAACTAATGGCCCACTCCTATATGTCATGAAAAATTTTAAATTTGGTGCCAAAATTACCCTAACCGACATTTTCTCATGGTTTATTACACAAATACAATTGGACAAATCAAATATTCAAGGATAAGCATAGTTTCAAAGTTCCGTTTGTTTTCCTCCCACACTTAAAGTGAACATTGTCCCCAATGTTCCCGGAAAGTATCAAAGTTTTGATAATGGAAGGTAATTAAAACGAAGGAAACTAGTACTCCACGATTAGCTCGGTAGGATCCGTGTGTGAAGTAGTGGTTAAATCCTTTCCAAGAAGAATTTATGTGAAAAGCTCCTTCCAATCTTATGTAACTTCTTCTTGATAAATTAAACTCGCACACTTGAAGAAAACAAACGGAACCTTCACGTAAAATCGGCGGTAATAATATATATAAGACTCGATTTAAACTAGGATATAATGCTTGTGGAATGGATGTTTACTGAATTTCGGAAAATTAAGACCGGAAAATTCCAAAATTTATAAGTAGCTCGAAAACGAGAAAAAAGTAATCTATTGTTTTACTCCTTCCGACGCCGTCAGTTGCGATCTGACGCCGTCAGTTATCCTGACAAAAGCGGTGCGATTTTGGAAAATTTACATCTTGAATCGGAAAATTTCGCAAAACATCCATTATGACTCGATACAAGCATTTGACTCGAACAAACACACATGTATATCTTTCAAATAATTGTAATTCTCATGTTCACGTTTCTTTTGAAAACGTGTGTAATCCTCCTACACTTATCCCTTATGTAAAATACCTTTATATGTAATTAAGACGAGTTTAAAGACAAAATAAAGCATTTTACAAATTCAAACATGAGAATAAACAATCAATAAAAGATATCGACACACAAATAAAATGAAAAACAAACACATGGGTTGCCTCCCAAGAAGCGCTTGTTTTTGTTCGAGTCACGAGCCCGACTCTACCCTTATTTATCGGATAAAGGGAGGTTTTCCTACACTTAAGTTTAAGTGCGGGTGATAGTAGCGATACACACCCTTAGGGTGGAAATTTGCTACGTGAGGAGAGGTGATGGGTGATTTATATGCTCAAAGAAGTGTGCTCCATTCATTATAACCTTACCTAAGTTTATTGGTGTAGCGGTGAATCAAATTTCTCTCCTAAAATGGATCATCTTCATCAACTTCAAAAGATTCTTAGTTAAGGATCCATCTTGACCTAATAAACCGGTTTAAACCCATAATGTTTCTTGTTATCAACCATGAATGGGTGATATAATTGTGTAAGGTCATGGGTTACTCCTACATTAGCTTCCACTCTACATGGACTAGACTCTACCACCTTTATCAAGAAACTACCTGGACTATCTATTTTGATGGGTGGATTGGGGCCTAGTTCAATTCCAAGATTCACATCTAAAGACGGAAAATTGGGTAAGTTTTTTGGTTGAGGCTCCGGTTCATCCAAATTAGGAACTTCCCTAGGAATAAGAGAGAGGTTATGACAACAAGCATGTGATTCCTTGGGGTTTCGTCACCTTCATGGGATTGGAGAGGTATGGGTGTCATCCCAACGTTTTCGATATCGCATATACCTTTTCTACCTTTTAGGTATATTGTTCTTTGCGATTTCTTCACGGATTTCCGGCATGAAGTTGTCACTAGGCCCAAGAAAGTGTCATGAGTTTTTCGCATTTGAGCTTGAGGCGTTTTATTTCCTTTTCTTGCTTGTGGACAAATGTCAACATTATGTCCTCGAATTCATCTTGCGGAACTTTCTTGGGAGCAAAATTCCTTGACCACATTCACATGCTTATCATCATGAGTGGTTACTTCCATTAACACCTTCACTTGGGCCTCCATACTCATAATTGCTTGTGCTCGGAAGTTGACTCGTTCTCTTGGACAACCGGAATTTCCCAACCTTCCTCTTCATATTGAGCTAGGTCCTCAATAACCTCCCAGCATGCCTCAGCATTGAGGTTACTTAGCCTTCCACCGGCGGCATAATCAATGGTTCGTTGGAGGGAGAGACTGACATGATCATAGAAGAGTTGGACTTGGAGCCAGAGATCAATGCCATGATGAGGATTTTATAAAGTAAGTCCTTGAATCGAGTCCATGCTTCAGAGAGATTCACCTTGACATTGTTGGAACATCAAGATGTCATTCCTAAGTTTAGTGGTTCTCCCGGTGGGAAAAATTGAGCAAGGAAGCGAGAGGTGAGATCATCCCAACTTGAGATGGAGCCGTGGGATGTCTCTCAAGCCAATTACTAGCTTGGTCCCGTAGAGAATTGGAAGAGACGCAGAGCGTGGTCTCCCGAGTAGTAGCATCAAGGTCGATGGAATCGACAATTTTAAGAAATCCATTAGATCTTGATTAGGATCTTGAAATGAAGTCCATGGAATGCACATCCGCTTTGCACCAACCGGATGGTGTCGGATCGCAGGCCGTAGTTTGGGCTTGGTCGAGAAGCTCAATGGTGTTCCTATAGCCTAGGTGGCTTGGTCTCGAGTATTCACCAAGAGTACGGGCTCTTGGCGGGTCATTTGGTGGTAGGTTGATGAATGGCGGGTCTTTGTTAAAGCTTTAACCGTGAAAACCCCGTCTTCTTGAAGCGACCATTCCATAGATCCCGCAATCATTAGAAAGCTAAAATGAGAAAAATTTACTTGATAGGAATCAAGCAAAGAAACCTAAACGAGGTGGACTACTAACTAGCTATTCTATTCCCGGCGGCGTCAAAACTTGATAACGCTACACGCGTCGTTCGGGGTCAAAGGAACTTCCTTTTCGTCGAGCAAGTTTTTCAACACCCTAGGTAGTGAACCTAATCGTTGTAGTGTAGTATTAGGTTAAGCCACGGGTATTGATATCGTTCTCTAGGGCAATAGGAATGCTAGTGAGAAGTTACTACGCTAAGGTTGGGGTTGAGGAAGATTATTTTTATCTTTTATATTTTTTAGGAAAGGAAAGGTCACGAATCTCGGGGTTTGGATTTGGGGTTGGTATTCTACCGATTACTCTACTTATCTAATTATCTAATCTAAGGTGTATGTAGTCTATGTCTAATTATTGTGTGCTCGTATGATTGTTTAAAGATGTGTTTACTTAGGTTTTACTACTCCTTAATTATCTCCTATTGGTGGTTGAATTGTCACGTCCTTATTCTTAATTGCGTTGTGTGTCTAAAGTTTTAGGGTATGCGTTTCTCCCTAACTCTTTGAACTTACCAAAGGGTCTCGTCTACAAAACCCACTAGAGATAATAAACTCTTACTCTAAGGCACTCTTTGGATGGTTTAGCTTACAACTACTCAAGGAGTTATATTCTAAGGTTCACAAAGATTTAATCAAGCATTAAGTACACAACGAATGACCTATCGCATTACTAGATCATTAACAACTAAGATAAGAGACAACCAATCAATATTCAATAATTAAGTTTCATATTCCTAAGCAAACACACAAGTAAATTAGCGGACATGGAGAACATGCAAGCATACACACAAATAATCAAAGACGTAATTGTATTAATGAAGTAAAACACTTATCTTGGTGTAAGATAGGGTTTGGAACCCTAAAATGTACAAGACAACCTTGGTTCGGTTTAGGTTTTACTCCAAAAGACTACACACAAATCTTGAAAAATTCGGATTCTATATATAAGATTACACATGCGACGGCGCCACCTTATGTTTTGTGGACGCCGTCGTGTCGCCGTCATTAGGGTTTCGTCTTGGCCACGTTAGACTTGCGACGGCGTCACCTTATGCTTGTGACGCCGTCTCTTGACCGACGCCGTCTGGATTGCATCTAGGCCGTGCGAGTTGCGACGGCCTACTCTTTTATAACTTGACGTCGTCACTTGAAAATAGGAGTTTTGGCTTCGTCCGTCACAAAATCCTCCGACGGCGTCGCGTATAAGCCGTGACGCCGTCACCTTATGTTTTCGGCGACTTTGAGTGTCTCGATTCGACTTTGGCCATTTTCTTCATATATTCGCCCATTTTCGTCCAAATAAGTGCCATTCCAACATTTTGCCTTCAAGAGACCTAAAAGTGAAAAGGAACGATATTAAGCAATAACGGATACAAAAGTGATCAAATAAGGGCATAAACGACCCCTCAAAAAGGTACATTTTAAAACCTTATCAGCAGAACACAACATTACGAGTAGGGGTGGAAATGAGCCGAGCCGCTCGTGAAAAGCTCAAGATCGGGTCGGTAAAAAACTCGAATGAGACGAGCCTAAACGAGCTCGATCCTTAGTTGGAGCTCATTTATTAATCGAGCTCGAGCCTGAGCTTTACATACAAAGCTTGTTTGGGCTCGCGAGCCTAAACGAGCCTATACCACATTATGATATTTTAAGTGTTAAACATTTATATGAGCCGAGCTCGAGCTTTTAAAGATATATTACGAGTCGAGCTCGAGCCCGAAGTTATATAACATACCATGAGCCGAGCTCGAGCTTAAAATTTAAGGCTCGAAATGAGCCGAACTCGAGCTCTGGCAGGCTCGGATTCGGCTCGGCTCAATTCCACCTCTAATTACGAGTTTGTTTAGGTATTTCATAATTACATTGTAAGTATGAAATATTTGGTGTTTATTAAATGTTAGTAATGTAATTATAAAATATTTAAACAAAACCTATAGGTATAGGGTTGTGTTTAGCAATACTTCGAAATACAGTAGTTAGGATTCCGATCATGATCCTACAATCTTATAATTTTACGATACTACAAAGTAAAAATGATCCCGATCCTACGTAGGATCTTTGTGAGATATGATTTTAATAGGATCCCGGTCCTGACAACAAGATCCTAAGATCTCGATCGATCCGATCTCACTTTACCGAATCACAAGCTAAAAACTACAAATTTGTGTTATAAGTTTTGTAGAATTTGACAAACAAGAGGCTAATTATATTAAACACTTCATAATCATAATTTTGACATACATTTTCATGATATATGATATATAATAATATGTAGATTTGCATAATTTTACAACGCTTGAGAAAATGACACAATAGTAGGATCTTAAAATCACGTTCCGATCTTACGATCATAATTTTGCAAAGACGAAAACGATCTTAGGTAGGATCCCAATCTTAAAAACCTTCCTTCATAAAGTCAACTTACTATTTTGATAATTTAATTTTTATAAACATATATAGAACATATTTAAAAAAGAAGTAAGAAAAGACTGCCAAAAAGTAATAAGCAAATCCTACTTGGTTTAAGTGGATTTATAATCCTAATCAGGCTAGTACAAACTCGTTGTAATCGTTCTTGTTGTATTATTTCGTTTCTAGTTTCTTACTAGATCGCTATATCATTATTAACAAAACGTCAATAAAAAAATATCTTAAAATTGGACACAGACCCAACCTTATAACACATAATAAAAGTTTCCTATTTTAACTGGTTGAAGCCAATGTTCATTTCAATTTAGTCGAGTGATTCCTTACTTGGTTTGGTGATGAACTGTTTAAACATGTGTCTTAATACAACATTTCATCGCCAAACCAAATAAGGAATGACTTGACTTATTGAAATGAACATTGGTTTCAACAGAAAACTTCACCATACTAAAAATTCAGATTGTTCGAGGAACTTTGATCTAGAGAGCCACATTGTTTAGAAGAAAGAAAAGAAATGTGAAGTATTACTGTAAATTTTGAGCAGGTCTGCAAGTCTTGAGAAGAAGGAGGCAAAGAAAGAGACAATGAGATATTAAATATTAATATTTGTGGTTGAGGCCCAATGGCCCAACCCACTCAATTACAGCTTTGATAAAAGTTTTTACATTACACATTTTTAGTTTTATTTTATCAAAATGAGTTGTTTACTTTTATTCAAATATAAGCTGAAAATTAAAATTACCATTTAGGATATAAGAACTATTTTGTTGAATGTGTCACAAATTGATATATTAGACATAAAATACATAGACATCATATTGTAGGCATGAAATTGTGAGTTCTAAAATTGCAAACTTCATTTTTTTATCTTGCAAATGTTGATGATCTTTTATTTTTAAGTTCATTGTTTGAGTAAAACTTAAAAATTTACAGTATAGTTATTACAAAATACGAGATAAGCTTTACTTTTGATCTTATTCGATTTCTTAACAACCATACTTGAATTCGACTAGCTAATGATGTTTTGAATTACCCAATTTTGACAAACCAAATCAACTTTAATAACTCGGATAAAAAAAAACCCGACCCGAAAATATAACCCGAAAACCTCATTTATTATTAACTCAATAAAAGTTTGTGCATACCCTAATTAAAATTCCTAGATCCGCCACTGAGTAGTATATCATTCTCTTATCAAATGTGCTCACATTATTAGCCTAAGGATATTGGCATAGCCCATTGATGTTTATGTTTTGTATTAGCGAAGCTAAGATAATGGGTTGCTTAAATACAAAATATAAACATAAATAAATATGCCCATATCCTTCGGCTAATACACATTTCATTGTTTTCAACAAATAATTGGAGCTATTTACTTACCATTTAATGTTCAAAAACCTTTGCAAATCAAACTTATGGATGTAACTTCTGCTTTCAATGTATCAAATAAGCATTTATATTTCTTCAAACTATAGAACATCTCAGTACAATATGAGGTATACGTTCTTAAAAGTGATCAATAATGGTAACTAAGAAAATAAATCCTTGAGATTCAATAGAAGTTTTAAACTAAAAAACTAGTAAAAGATACATATACTTTTAAATGGAAATACTGTTAGGAACTCCCATACCAGTAACACCCGGTTTTGAGAAAGGCTTTAGAAGTTGGTATGGAGGAATCCCAACTCCATGCCTGTTTTTGAGGCAGCGTATCAGCATTCCTACCATCAATAATACCTTCAATACTTTCAACCTTCCTGCAAATATTTCGTAGGCTGCTTTTATCCTCGGGTTTGCTTCAAAAGATGGTTCCATTTTCTCACCAATATATTCTTCATCTGGTGAATGATTTGATAAAACATCCAAAACCGACATTACTTGTGAGGCTTGAAGCTGAGAAGGAAATGTTTCAATAGTACACTCTCAGGCTTCCTTTTGAAATTTTCCCATTGTTCTTCTGACGGGTCTTCACGGCATTTTGACTCTGGCAATAGTGGACCGACCCGGAACATAGCCCCCATAGTCATATTGACCGAAGTTGACTGCTGCATGCTGACCAGAACATACCCATATCATTGTTGTAAGAATTCTGATAAGGTCTTGTGGTGTATTGAGAACGGGCCACCATGGTTCGTCTTTTTTGTCTTGGTGACCTACTGTTCGAATCTCGGTCCACCATGCTTGAAGCTCTTCATCAGATGTTACCAAATTTTGTTCGTGATAGTAATGGTTGACATATTCCGTGACCCAGTCTTTGATTGCATCCCAAAGGACTAAACCATCATTTGCGTATGGATAATCTTCAATGGCGAGTTTAAGACCATGAGGAGAAAACGGATCTGCCTCGGCCATACCCCTTCACATTAACATGTCCACAAGCTCAGATTAGCCACTACATAGCACCGTTGATATGTTTTTTTTTTTTTTTTTTTTTTTTTTACTTATTATTGGGTAGATATGATTAGCTTAGAAGGAAACATGCAAGAGGATCCATAACGTGGAGTGTCACTCAAACTGTATTTTAGACGCAGAAATATATATTTTCAATCAGATTCGAAACACTATTTATTTATACGTAGAATATTATCATATAAAAATTTTTAGTTCAACCCAACTCGACCCATACCAAGAATTCCATCTTGACCCATTAACCAACCCACTAATAATCTTGCCACATTTCTATCTAAATAAAATTGAATAAGAAGAAAGAACATATAACATTAGAACAAATATATTTATCCATATGTGTTACTAAGTTACCTGCGAATTAGATCTGCTGGCAGGGCCTCTTGGTCAAAACGCCACAGATGACCATATGCAGCTGAACTCATTTCAATACTATACTTCCCGGGTGAAAAGCAAGACTCAATAATACCCCCACAATTGATGAGGGATTCCCTAGCTAAAGCATTAATCTCCATTGTGTAGCGGAAATGAGGGTGCAATAGTCTATAAATGGGGTGCATTGCACTAAGCTGACGGTTACTTGCAATTATGTATGGCTCGGTGCAACAGTGAGTTCTTACCCTGAAAAGCTAATAGTTAAATACAAATATAGAGTAAAATGAAAAGAAACCAGAAGTGGCAAAATTAGCATGTCTAATAAACTTTGTCCAAAACATTTCTAGGAGAAACTAGTGCGTTAAATATTATGACAAACATTTTATTAACCAAAAACAATTCTTAGCTTTAAGAATATGGATTTTACGCATTTATAAATACATTCTTCGGAGCTCTATTCTTTATAGCGTCTTTTTTTTTACCCATTTTGGGATAACCATAAATCCAAGACCCATCTTAAGAAAACAGGTCGAAATTGCCACTTCTGGTTTACATTAAATATAAAAAGCTTATGCGAGAATTTAACTATAATAAAACGAAGATGTGTACCAGTGACTATAAACCTGATGGAAACAAGTGTCATGAGCAAGGAAATGAACCTTAGCCAGCTTCCAGAGCCAACCTCCTGTTGAATCCCAACATGGGGTGAATGCGTGTTTCCACTGAGGCTTCCCATTACCAGGTGGTCGAACTAACTCAATGGCTATTGGTCTCAAGGTTCCCGATGGAGTTAAATACATCAGTAATCTTGAACCATATAAAGTCGTTTTCATATCTTCAATCTCTCTAACTTTGTTCACATATGGCAGGACCACGTCATGATAATCAATAACAAAAAGCTTTTTTTGCTGCAAAGCCTGTACACGATTCACATGAGAATTCAAGTAAGATTTACGAAATTATATTGTTTTAATGGCCTAGTACCATATATGAATGATTTGTACCTGCTCAACAGGCATGGATCCTCCGATCACTCGCTCAACTATCTCATCTGTAATTGCTGATTCGGGAGGCCCATACACCTCAGGGTCAAGTTTACTTTTCAGAGGCCATTCCTACATCGATTCATAAAAGAGAGAAGTAGTTAAGAGCAGTAGGTTACTGAAAAAATGATAGATAGGGTTTCTACACAAATCTAATGGTACAATGCTAAAAACATTTTATCCAAAGTGTGAGATAGGGGTTGAATAACATACTTTGACCAACTCAATGGAACATGGGTTTAGACCAGCAAGGGTCTGTCGACAAAGTTCTTCATCCTTTAACCAAAAAAATTTATCTCCTGCAAGATAAGTTACAAAAACCATATAAACGTTTCGTCTCCCATTCATTGATGCACCCCTTTTAATTTGCTAGGCAGCACCTAACTCCAGAGTGTGATAGCAAACTCTAGGATACAAGAAAGTACTCCCGGCCACTTAAATATGATCAGCATACACGTAAAATATATTTTACTACCAAACATATGATTTTATTTTTTATTATATTTTTTTTTTTTTGAAAAATCAAGATGGTCAGAAAGTGTTTTACTCACGGTTAATTGATTCAGGGTTCTCGAATTGCAAGATATTAATTTTGCTGTCTCCAATCACTTTCAGAAGTCGCGGCAGGGCCTCCCCAAGAAATCCCTTCGATTGTAATTCGGGCAAATGAAACCCATTATGGAAAAAAGAGTCAATTGATGTGAAATGCGGAAAGCCCATCTCTTTGTCAATAAAGGATGTTTTTATTGAAGGCACGACTGCATGCATCACCGAGTACAAAGTTTTAGCCGAGAAAGTAAAATGTTTCAGCTCGGAAAAGGCTTCATCCCTTGGCACGTAAACACCACTACACCTTGACTCTGATAAAGGATCTGCGTTCACAGTTTTATTCAGTCATCCAATCTGTTTTTCATTTTACATTGCCACGAAAAATTACGAGAATGAAATGACACAGTTGCAGATCATCTTCACTTCCATGCATATATTGCTAATATGAATAAATATCGAATACCTTAGAAAGTCATCTGCAATGTTAGCTATTTTACTGAACATAGTTTATAAAAAATCCATATAACAAAGCAAATGATGAAAGCAAAATGTATGTCATACTATAACTGAAAGAAACTAGCAGATACAACAAAATAAGGTTGAAGCATAGGATGCGACAATTTTATGTTTCAAAGATGTCATCTATATAGAAATAAAATGGAAAACATGAATCATATCTTGAGTGAACCTCAAATAGAAAGAGCTGAAAAGAAAGAAAACATAAATTATAAATTTGCTTATACACTGCATAAAGAAAACATAATGTGTTTATGCATGGAATGTGCTCAAACCATGCATTTCGAATAAAGCTCAACTAGATGTTATGAACATAGTGCAGAAAATAAGTATATGGAGAAAACAATGAGTAGACGGTAAGAAAACAAACATTTTATTTCAAAGTCATTCCCTCTAAACCAACTGAACTTTGCGTCCGACCCCAAATTTGTTTGTGGGGCTTGAACTTGGGTCTCCGCCGGAGAATCCCAAGCCCCCACCATTATGCTACATATTTATATTTTCCTGATGGAACTCCAAAGATTACAGTTAATTATTTGTAGCCATATATTATAACCTAAAATGAAACTGCATCGCAGTTGTTCTAGGATAGATGACGAGTACCTGATTTAGTGTGATCACGACCAGTTTTGCAACGCCTAGGATACGGGAAATCCTTAGTTCCAAGCACTGGACGTGCAAATCCAGGATTCTTGTCAGGATCACCGAGATCATTGTACACATCGTAATCGTAAACTCTATCATGTTTTTTGCGAGGACCATCTGGTACATTATCTCCTCGAAGACTTGCTAGATCTTTCTCTCGTAAAGCCTTCAGCCCGCTCGGTGTTTGTGATGGCAGATACGACTGTTACACACACAAAACAGTAATAAGCTATTTTTCTTGCTTACATGTTTTTTTATGCGATTACAAATGTTGACAAAATTTTGGAACGAATTTGCATAGCTATTTTATAATGTCAACCTTGATGTATGATTTCCATCGCTAATTTTCGAACCTTTTAAACCTCACATAGTAGTATAGTACTAATGTTCCAAAGTGCATATTTTACCCGGAGTCAAAACTTTTGAGAGTACATGTATATACTTTTTCGTCCTAAATACACGCCAACTTTATTTAGATATCTAATTTGGGACTGAGTAAGTCAAGATTAAATGAAAAAAAAAAAAAAAAAAAAAAACACACACACAGAATAATATGCATGAATTGAATTAACAGCTAATTAATAATTAATCACAACATTTCTTGTTATTACCCATTTTTTAAGGGAAGCTACAAAAATACTCATTTTGTCTAGCATATAACTTTTCTTTTTTGGCATTTTTTTCTGTGATTTTAAAAAAATATCGCAAGGTATGAAGAAAATCACGCAAGCTAGCTATGAAGGTTGATTTAAATAAAATCAAGAAAGCGTCACAATACTGTCATTAACTGTCGCTAACTGTCACAAAAACTAGAAAATATCACTGTATTGTCGCTAAATGTCATTAATCTGTCGCTAAATTAACACTGAAAAATCGAAAGAAAGTAACTAACAGGGAATAAAAACCCGCAAAATGGCCCAAAATCTTGTGCCATAAATTTAAGATGGATATTTTGGCGAGACCTGAATTTTTTTATCGTAAAAACATTTGAAAAATAGGTAGTTTTACAATATTAGTTGATTTTGTGCATGTGAAGCCTACGTACAAGTATATTGGACCACTTATATATGAAGAGATTAAAGTATCTTTCTGAGGGTCATAATCAAATTTCTACAGGAAACTATGAACTGTTAGATATAGGGAAAATGATAAATTTAGGCATCAAAGTTGCCACGTTTTCCTTTTCTGGGCATCGAACTTTTTTTTTCCTATTGTAGCACTGAACTTGCCTAATTTTCCTTTTCTGGGCATCGAAGTTTGATTTTGTGTCACAAAAGGAAAATTAGGCAAGTTCAGTGCTACAATAGGAAAAAAAAAGTTTGATGCCCAGAAAAGGAAAAAAAGTTCGATGCCCAGAAAAAAAAAATTCGACCGTTAATTTTTTTATTGCACCGTTAGTCCTTTTCGTCTGTTTTTAACGACCGTTATTATATTATTGCACCGTTAGTCCTTTTCGCCCGTTCTTACACGTTTTCGTCCGTTCTTACACGGTTTTCGTCCGTTTTTACACGTTTTCATCCGTTTTTTCACGTTTTCGTCTGTTTCTGCACGTTTTCGTCCGGTTTTGCACGTTTTCGTCCGCTTTTGCACAGTTTCGTCCCGTTTTTGCACGTTTTCGTCCGCTTTTGCACGTTTTCGTCTGTTTTTGCACAGTTTCGTCCGTTTTTACACATTTTCTTCCGTTTTTACACGTTTTCGTCCGTTTTTGCACAGTTTCGTCCTTTTTTGCACGTTTTCGTCCGCTTTTGCACGTTTTCGTCTGTTTTTGCACGTGCAAAAGCGGACGAAAACGTGCAAAAACGGACGAAAAGGACTAACGGTGCAATAAAAAAATTAACGGTCGAACTTTTTTTTTCTAGGCATCGAACTTTTTTTCCTTTTCTGGGCATCGAACTTTTTTTTTTCCTATTGTAGCACTGAACTTGCCTATTTTTCCTTTTCTGGGCATCGAAGTTTGATTTTGTGTCACAAAAGGAAAATTAGGCAAGTTCAGTGCTACAATAGGAAAAAAAAAAGTTCGATGCCCAGAAAAGGAAAACGTGACAACTTTGATGCCTAAATTTATCATTTTCCCTTAGATATATTATAATTTGTGTTTGATGGTCACAATCGGGACCATTTATTATATTCAATCCTCGTTCCTCAACCTTGCATTACTTATCGCTTTTGTGTTTTGAAGTTAGGTACAACATATGTATGTACGAGGTAGATATACGCACAGTTGCACACACATATACACATACATATGTATTTGTGTTTGTTCGTATACACCATAGTAAGGAGTACTTTATAGTTTCAAATGATTATCGCACCAACAAATTTTTTTATATGTTGACTCATCAAATAATGATCAATAAAACAATATAGAACTATTATACGGTTAAGGCTAGATAGATAAAAGGCAAACCTTGTTAGTGAAGAAAATACGTTTTTCAGGATTATCGAACTTGGAATGAACCCAAGAATTAGGATTAAAGGTAATAGTGCCATTGGAAAATCCTTCAAGATCAATCGTCTCTATATACATCTCTTTGTGATGTTCATTTTCGATTAAAACAGCTCCAATCTCACCAAAATCCTCTGGTACCTCAAATTCTGCTACATATCGTACGTCCTTCATGTCAAGCCCTGACCAGTGCGCATAATGTTGAATTGTATCCTTTGCCAACCCCGTCTCTGTTAATTACCAACATCAAAGGATATAAATATATTTTCTAGAATTTTAAATAGATTATTTAGATTGTTGTTTTGTAAAGAATGTTTTATTTGTATTAATCTGAACAACAAAAAGCCATTACTAGTTAATGTGTTCAAGACTTACTATGGTCAACCTCGGCAGCAACAAGCTCCATAAGGATTGATTTACCAAGTAAATCTTGAATATCATCAAGTCCTTTGGTAAGTGCTATGCTAGATATTAACCCACCCATGGTTACTTGAACGCTTATTACAGCTTTCACCTTGGTTGTTCTTGTGGCGCTACTAGATTTGTCATGCGTGATGGCTTTGATCCGAAGAGATGAGCATGTTGCATGGAAGTTGTTTTTGTGTTTGATAGGTGAAGAAAGGTTTTTGAGAGGAAGGAAGGTAGCGATGCTTCCACTATCACCACCATATGTACCTCCATCACCGCCAACAAACGCCTTGTGATGTTGCCGTGTGAGTAAGGATTGAGTAGAGTTTGAGTGGTGGTAGTGGACTTGTGGTTTTAGCATGTCTGTGTGGAAAATGGCTTGAAAAGGGTTGAGCATGGAATTTAATGAAATATTCTAAGTGTGTTGTGTTGGTGATAGTTTGATATATAGACAAATTTATCACACCTCAACTTCATGAAAGGTGTTAAACAATAATGAAGGTGTTAAACATTAATGAAGGGAGACAAGTTCTTATTCTCTTTTTCACATTGGTTTTGAACTATTTACATGGTAAAATGTAATCAAACATGTTTAACTTATTTAAAGTATGCAAAGGAAATCCTTTTTTTATATATATATTTTTTTCAGATAAAGCTATGACATCATAACTCATGATGTCAATAGACATTATATAGGCTATGTTTCATGTTACATAGGGTAAGAATTTAACGAGAATAAATCTTAAATAAGAAATATGAGAAATAAATATATATATATATATATATATATATATATATATATATATATATATATATATATATATATATATTATATATATATATATATACATTTGAGATGAATCAACTTAAATTAGATGCATCTATATCTGTTTAGATGTATTCTAATTAATTTCGAAAATAATTTTGAAATATAAACCATGCAAAATAATACTAGCAACAAATTTGACCCACATATTATAAAAAAATACATAAGATTTGACTAATTTTATTAAATGTATCTAATATATGTATATGCATCTAATTTTTAGCAAAAAAATACATTATGATGCATCTAATTTAATTCAACGCATCTCTAATAGGTATTTCTCAATTCTCATCCTTCTCATTTTATGATTTTTCTCAACTGATCCTAAGTCATGTTACATATCCATAATAGCACACTAACATCAATTCTCACAAGTTTTGTTAGACATCGCAATAGCACGAGGTATATTTGCAGTTAAACTACAACAAAGTAACTTATAATTTTAACATCAAATGTCGACAGTAGTGAATTTGTTCACATGTCAGAACTAACTAGAATGCTTTTAATAATTGGAGTATCATGTATGTATTTGAATAGTAATAATGAAACAAAAGCATTAAACACGTGACTATTATTTTTTGATTGGTACCCTCTTATGTGGTCACGGTTATTGGTCTAGTTGTAATCCTTGACATGATATGTAATGTGTTTTTTTGTCTTTCACTGTGGATAGTTGTTAAATACTGTCTGATAGGCAGAACTTGAACAAACTTGTTCACACATCTCCAGTAAGGTCCTATGATTCTGTTTATAAACTAAAAGAGAATCTTTATATCAAATGGGTCGACTCAACTTATTCGACCCACTCTCTTTTTTTTTTAAATTAGAAACTACTCATTTCGGTTAGCAACCTAAATTTAATATTAGATTTTTCACTGATTAAAATCATAGACCACAAAATGGCTTTTTAGTAAAAATTTTACAGAAAAAGAAAAGTTTCGTGTAGTTTTTATATGGAAATACTATTAGGGACTCCCTTAATTACAAGCGACACCGGGTTCTGAAAAAGGCTTAAGAAGTTGGTAAGGACGAATTCCAATTCCATTCCTGTTTTTAAACTACTATCAGCATTCCTACCATCTATGATTCCTTCCAATTCTTGTAATCTCCCTGCAAATATTTCATAAGCCGCTTGTATCTTTGGGTGAAACGCCCCTTACTAAATTTGACCAAATGTTTTGCGTAAATGGAACATTAAACTGACTTTCTATTACAAATTAATCCCTGGAAGTATTTTTAAATGAAACTAGACTCAATTATCTTCAAAACGATAGGTGGCACGACTCTTAACGACTTACGGCCAAAAACAAAAAATCTGCTGCTAGCCGCCCGGACTGATCCGCCAGTCGCTTGCTGGCATCCCACTGACCCAAAAACTGACCACCAACCGCCGTTTGGCGTCCAACTGGTCCCATACATACGATTTTGCTCGGAAAATCAACTTTTCGAGTCCGATACTTCCCCAAACTTTTCAGAACTCATTTAAACCATATATTAATCTAATTTCATAAATACTCATGGTCTAATTGACTCACAAAAACATAATCTACGGGGTTTCTAAACACCCGTTTTGACCCACTTTCAAATTCAACTTACAAAAAAATTCAAGACCATTACTTGAATACCAAGACCTCGACGTGGACACTTGATAACAACGTTTATAAACCATTTCAAAACACTTAAACATCAACTTGGGGTTTCAACATTGCTTCAAGCTTGGTAGCTAATATATACACTTGTACAATATTAACAAGCGCTTACAACCTTAATTGACACCACAGGCTACTATCCAAGCCATCCGTAAATCATACAAAGGACTAAATCGTAAGCACAAACTTAATAAGTAATAGACATAACAAGCTATTATACATCATTTATACACAATTGCATCATAACAACACTTACTAGTCCAAGAGACTACAATCATACCATTACTTCTTTTCATCCACATCAACAATAAGCTTCACACACTAGCAATAACATCATAACAAGGAAACCCATATTCTAACTAGTTTAACCAACTAGTCTCATCATACTCTTTGTCTAACAACTTAAATCTTAGCATTCTACATCCTCTTCACAATCTAACACATAAGACATAACATATAAAACAAGT
>CM040242.1:273713041-273797906 GCA_022545495.1 Chrysanthemum lavandulifolium
AAGATATCGCAAATACGGTTTTATATCAGCACTTTAAATACTATACAATAGCGAAAGCCTTTACAAAATATTCAAAAAGAAAACATAAATAGCTAAACTTCAAAATAAATCTAAGATGTCTATGGTCAAATCTTGCTCTCATCTCTACTCTCAACCCAGATCAGCTATCCCATAAGCTCATCTTGAATGCTTAGAAACCTGCCGCAAGAAAAGAAAATGCGGCTGAGCTTACAAAGCCCAGTGAACAGATATAACAAAAACGAAAACTAAACAAAACATAAATACGAATTGAAACAAAGAAACGAATAACAAAATCGTAGCGAAACGAGAATAATGAATCATTGAGGATTCTGCAGAAACACAATTGCACAGAAATCCGGAAAAGCAATTAGCAATCAAGGACAAACACATAGCATATTGATGACTCCAACGCAAACACATCAAAATAACCAGACACTTAACATATCATGAAGAAATAGATTACATATAAACCAAACGAAAAGTCTAAGGCTAACGGAAACACTTTCTAGAAAATAAACATGGCATTCAACAAATTAATTAACCTTCACTTAACACACTTAATTCAATATTGCAAGCGTGAAATAGCGGTCAAAACATGGCGGTCTCACAAGCAAATAGAAACATAGTAGACAAACTATAATTAAATAGGCCAAACAAAACATAGCATAACCATTAGTAATTATCAAAGCAGATATCATAAGCTAAACCAGTTCTCGGATCAAATCCTAACATCAACGAGTTTAAGCATGGCGGTCACATAGGCGGATAAAACACTAACGTATAAGCAAAGTTCACAAAATTAAGCGAACAAATTATACATACTAAACTTATAGAATACTCACTTTCACACTAGCACATTCATCTCACGGATCAATGAATTCACATGACGATAAACTAACATGACATCGGACAATGACATGCGAATCATATTTAAACATATTAATCATAACCTACCATAGTAGACGGTAGTCACATAAACATGCAAAAGCATAATCACATATAATAACATATAATAAGCCGAGCACATAATTATTAACACTTGAACATACCGAATCATAATCAGAATACTTAACATAGAAATAACAAATAAAGATTTAGTTAACTACCACGAGCCTAGACATATCATATCAAAACATCGTAACTATATAGAAATAATCTTAGAAAATAATTTGGAGTAGCTAGCTCCCAGAAGTTGTGAAGACGCGTATTGCACACGACATCATTCACCTAAACAAATCATATCGGACAACAGATCAGATCTAGGATGCATCCATACGCCCCACAAACATATATTGATAATATAATATAACTTGAGCTCATAACAAATAACAGATAAGGGACGTGGCGTAACTTCACTCTCATCGCCTAGAGTCGTGTCGGAGGTGCGTCAACGACACGGACATGGAACCCCATGACTAGTTATTATTTGGCTCGGGTGTCAAACTATCTTAGGTCAAATTAGAATGTCAAAGCGACATAGATCATACTTTATCAAAGATTAAATCATATTTTCAAAATCAAAGTTTTCATATCATATAGTTCAAAATCAAATATTCGAAGTCAAAAGTTCATATAATGATCACAAATCATACATTCACAATTAGAAGTTCATAATTAAACATAGTAGAGTTCAACAAACGTGCATATCAAAGTCTTCCTAACATAAAGTTCAAATCAGACATTGCATGGTTCAATAAAACATAAGTTCAGATAAGCAACAGGCCAAACAATCAGGAAAGGGTTCATAGCAATGGCATCGGAAACCCTAATAAGTAAAATAGAAAAGCTAACGAAAAGAACATCATGAGGAACCATTACTAAAAAGGTCAGAATATCTGTACCTTAACGCAAATGAGAGAAAAGCAAACGAACGAGTGAATCACGAAGATATAACGTCGCGTTTCCTTCAACGAATCTACACGAATTATGATTTATTTAATACTTATTGGCATCATTAAAGTTATAACGGATTTATCGTATTATCATTCTTAGAGTTATAAGTATATTCTCATTTTATAAGCTTCTTATGCATTTGTAAGTGTGTTACCTATTGATATCATATTTTATCTTTCAGTTTCTTAAACTCATATTTGGACCAGACTTTAGTGATTTTTATAAAATACTTACTTAGCTCAAATGAAATCAAGAAAAATCCCAGAGGTTCCCATATGAGTTAAAAGAGTCTCCAAAAATTGGTGGGTTCTATATCTATGCCAAATGGCCTATGGAAAATCACAAGTCCATACCTGTCCGAAAGTAATCGAAAATACACCTTAAAAGTTTACGCTTATTGGACTGTTTAGACACCTTGAAAAATCCCGAACTCCCAGAAGTTCATTTATGTCCTAAATATCATTCCTGTAAAAGGAGAGCTCCCAATTTCTTATGGTTTGAAAATGAAAAATCAAACAATACAACTAAATTTCAGACCCGTTTTCTCAGCTTTGACACTTGATCTTGTAAAATTCAAAAATACGACTTAGACAACTCCAAATTCGACCAAACCACTTGGAAAACTTAACTAAGACATAAAATAAACTTTTCCCACAAAAACCCAGATTATTGCACTTATAAAATTCGATCTATGACACGCACAAGTTCGACATATGATGCTGTCCAGTTTTAGGGTTTATTAAAACCATCATAATTACATGCTTAGACCATTAATTACACTTAGGGTTTCATTCCAATTAGGGTTTCGAATTTATTAGGCATGATAACATTTATATATATGTGATTCGGTTCTTATGCTCAACATATGTCTATGATCCGATTCAATAGTACGTATTACATACATGTTCTCTTAACAAGGTTCAATTCATTATGGTTTGTTCTTGGTTTCATACGGTTCGGCCACAAAAGAAAAACACAAGATTCGACTAAACGAAACATATTACAATATATATATACGTAAGGTGTAACAAAGGAAGATGAGTAAACATGTTATACCTTAGCTTTGTTGAACAAAACTCGCGATACCAAGAGGTCTAGGGTTCGGCCGAATTGAGAAGAAAGGAAAAAGAGAGGCAACAAAACTAGGGTTTCAATTTTGTGGTTATGTGTTGTATTTATAGCTAGTCATTTTCGGTTTAGGGCTTTTGAGTGGGTATGGGCTTCGGCATTGGGTCCAACCGAACAAACAACCCACGCCCTTTGGGCTCTCTTGGTTCTCGGCTCCATTGATCCAAACGAATAAAATAATCGGCCCAACATGGTTCACCAAATAACGAATGACAAGGCCCAACACTTTAGCGAAACGTTTAAATCTTCGTCGTAAAATATCGATCACGTACATATTTTAGTTAAATTCTAATTATTCGTAAGTTAGGTTTTAATTTTCGTTAAATGATTATAAACGTATTTTACGTATTTTATACTTTTCGATTCCAAGGGTATTTTGGTCTTTATTATGCGTTTATATTTTTAGGGATTTACATGTTTGGTGTGATGGGCTCATGATGGGTATTAGGAACATCGAGTAGAGGATTTGTAGTTGAGGAATGGGTAAGTGCTTGGTTAAGGAGATGGGACGGTGCAGAGTCTAAAAAGGTGTATGAGGGTGGGGATTCTGATGTCATTGAGCGGTAGGGGAATTGGGTTTCATCAAAGGTGACGTGTCTGTAAAGTAAAATTTTGTTTGTTTCAAGGTCCAGACATCGAAAGCCACGGTGATAGGCGGGATAGCCTAAGAAGATGCATGGTGTTACACGTGGGGAAAGTTTGTGAGGGGAGTGAATGTGTGGGTAGAATAGGCACCTAAAAATACGTAGGTTAGAGTAGTCGGGTGCTTTATGAAAGAGTCTGGTGTAGGGGATTTTGTTGTTGATGGCGGTAGAGGGTAAAAGGTTGAGAAGATATGTGGCCATATGCAGGGCCTCGACCCAAAAAGTGGGAGGTAGGTGGGCTTGGAACAAAAGCCTACGAATGATATTGTTGATGGTTCCAATCATACATTCCGCCTTGCCATTTTGTTGAGAGGTTTTTGGGCAAGAGAATCGAAATTGTATACCGTGATTGGCAAAAAGGGTATGTAAGCGGTTATTGTCGAACTCACCACCATGATCACATTGGAAACTCTTTATTTCGCATTTAAATTGGCTTTTAACATAATTGCGAAAGTATAAAAATTTATCAAGCATGTTAGATTTATGACGAAGGGGGTATATCCACAAATAATGAGAGAAATGATCAAGAAATAAGACATAGTATTTAAAACCACTTTTACTAGTAACAGGAGATGTCCATAAGTCGGAATGAATAATATCAAAACAATGTTCAACAATAGATGTAGAGCTATGAAAAGGGAGCTTCACATGTTTGCCAAGTTGGCATGCATGACAAATATGTGGAGACTTTTCTTTATTACATGAAATAAATTAACGAGAGACAAGAGACCGTAGCACTTCTTCACCGGGATGACCGAGGCGTTGGTGCCACGTGGAGGAACTGGTTGAGAGAAGAGCGGTAGGAGTGATTGACGGCTTAGTGACAGGATAGAGATCTCCCAAACTATCACATCGAAGGAGGATATGGCGTGTCCAGAAGTCCTTCACAGAAAAACTAAATGCGTCAAATTCGACAGTGCAATTATTATCTTTAGTAAATTGACGAACAGAAATGAGATTTTTAATAATATTGGGAGTGACAAGAACATTATGTAGATCAAGTGGGCGATGAGTTGATGGAATAATGCTATAGCCGGTGTTAGTAACGGGAATAGAATTTCCGTCACCAACGTGCACAGATGGGAATAAACGTTTGTTAAAAAGAGTACTTAAATTAGTTGCGTTAGTGATAACGCTACACGCGTCGTTCGGGGTCAAGGAAACTTCCTTTTCTTCGAGCAAGTTTTATAACACCCTAGGCAGTGAACCTAATCGTTGTAGTGTAGTAATTAGGGTAAGCCACGGGTATTGATATCGTTCTCTGGGGAATAGGAATGCTAGTAAGGAGTTACTACGCTAAGGTTAAGGTTGAGGAAGATTATTTTTATCTTTTATGTTTTATGAAATGGAAAGGCACGAATCTCGGGTATTGGATTTGGGGGTTGGTATTTCTACCGATTACTCTACTATTATCTAATTATCTAAACTAAGGTTGTGGGAGTCTATGTCTAATTAATGTGTGCTCGTATGATAGTTTAAAGATGTGTTTACTTAGGTTGTACTACTCCTTAATTATCTCCTATTGATGGTTGAGTTGTCACGTCTTATTCTTAGTTGCGTTGTGTGTCTAAAGTTGTAGGGTATGCGTTTCTCCCTAACTCTTTGAACTTACCAAAGGGTCTCGTCTACAAACCCACTAGGGATGATAAAATCTTACTCTAAGGCACTCTTTGGATGGTTTAGCCTACAACTACTCGGTAATTATATTCTAAGGTTCACAAAGATGAATCAAGCATTAAATACACAACGAATGACCTATCGCATTACTAGATCATATATCAACTAAGATAAGAAACAACCAATCAATATTCAATAATTAAGTTTCATACTTCCTAAGCAAACACACAAATAAATTAGCCGGACATGGAGAACATGCAAGCATACACACAAATAATCAAAGACATAATTGAATTAATGAAGTAAATACTTATCTTGATGTAAGATAGGGTTTAAAACCCTAAAATACTGTACAAGACACCTTAGGTTCGGTTTTAGGTTTTTACTCCAAAAGACTCTCTCCAAAACTGAAAAATTCGGATTCTATATATAAGATTACATATGGAACGGTGATGAGTGTGTAAATACTCATCATTTTTTTACAAATTAGACTACAAAAATATCTGAAAACACTCAGAAATGCATCAAAATGATAAAAATATCACAAATAAGTGTTTTATGTGTTTTAAATGCAAAAATATCAAAATCTGGTGAAAAACGTATCAAGTTTGCATAATTGGCGCTTTAGTCCCCAAGTTTCAAAAGTTGTCAAAAGCAGGTCCTGGTAAATCCAAATAAAGAAAAATATCATTTTGAGTCCTAGGATTCCTAAGTTGTCAAAATTGGTCCTTGAAACTTAAAATTACAAATTTACAACTTAGGTCCACGAACTTTGAAATTTGACAAAAATAGTCCTTGGAAAATCAAAAATGTCAAAACTAGTCCTTGTACTATTAGAGTTTGTCAATTTCAGTCCTTGTGTTAACTTTGGAGAAATGGCGAGATTGGTCCTCAAGATTGAAGTAATTGCAGGTTTGGTCCTTGTCTTATTAACTAAAGCCTAAGCCTTGTCAAACTAATTTTGACCCCTGCCATTATACCCTTTTGGACCCTGTCTTTTTGTTTTGAACCCCCTGGTCAAATAAGTCAAACCTCAAGCAAAACGCGCCCACACTGTTTATCTCTCCCATGTGTTGCCTGCAAACCAACTTGCCTGCTCCTCTCCAGTCACCTCACCTTTCCTCCACCCCTCATCATCACTAGCCCCCCACAATAAATGCCACCCCCCCTAGCTGCTATTTCAGAGAGCTACAAGTCAAACGGATTTTCCCGCCAAAAACGTGGAGGGCCTATTATTGCTCAAAATTCATCTATTGGCCAATTTCAGAGGTGGGAATCAATCAGAAGGCCACGTGGAACATTTTTGGTGCTTAAAAGAGGAGGAAGACAGAGAAGAAAAGTAGTACTTAGTTTTTTTAATTTTTGTATGTCGTTTTTTTAAAAAGTATCTTAATTAGCTTTCAAATCTGTAATTTCAAGTTTCATGGTGTTAAAAACTAAGTTGTTTAGTTGATGTAATTCAATTTGAACCTTAAATCACAGTTTCACTTAAATCTCATATGTTCTTGTTCACTGTTTGAAATTTCAAGTATCAACTCTTATTTTTAAGCTTCAAACAGCCTCTATTCAAGTTCAAGCAAGTTTGTTTAAGCTTAATATAGCTTTTCATAAGCTTGTTAATCAGTTTCAAACTTAATTAGTTGAAAGTCAACAAAAGTCAACAAGGAAGCAAAAATGGGTTCAAGCAGGTTGGAAATGGAATGGGTTGTTGCAGAGCAGTGTTTGGGTTGGATTTGATATAGAATAATTGATTTGGGTTCTGTTTAAGCTACCAAATAAGCTAAGGGTTTTGTAAGTTTTTATCTCATTTTCATTTTCATTTTGCATTTTGTGCTTGGATTGGAATCTGTGGTTACCAATAGGTTAAACTGTTTAATCGGTGGTGTTTAGGATAAGTAGATTCAGTTTAGTCAATATTATATGTTAGATCAATGTTTAACTCAGTTTAATTACATATCAGTCAAATAAATTGGTGTTTGGATTTGCCACTTAAACTGTCACAGAGGCTTGTTCAAGAATTGAGACTTGTTTGTTTAACCTTGTTTAGTGTAATTTGACTCACATTTGTCTTAATTTTGTGCCTGCAAACATCAAAAGTCAACATCATATATTAACTGTCTTTAAATCTCAACTGTTGAGTTTTTGAAAAACAAAAATCTTGTTTAGTGCTTAGATATCATAAACATAGGTTGCAGTAGGTTTATTTCATCATATATCATCAACATCAGTCCTTAAATCAATCTCAAAGTTGGAAAAAGTCAAACTTCTCAACTGTCAAAAAAGTCAAAAACTTGGAAAAGTGGTTTTGAGTCCAACTGGGTAGATTTTTCACAGGCTCATCTTTGGGCCAAATCAAATCAAACTTTGGGATTAATAACTTAGCCAGGTCTAGTTTCTTATTAGCATTTTTGTTGATTTTTGTTAATTTTCTAAAGCTCTCAAACAAGCCCATCAAGCAGGGCTTATCGCTCGCTCCAACACTCGATCAAAGTCGAGTGTTTCTCACTGTGCTAAGCTTGTCCGAGCTCCACAGAGCTTCTCTAGGGGTGAATTTTGGTTTAAGAGTTCTTAGTCAGGTCTAGTATAGTTTCCAAGTTCTGCTTTTCAATTTTAGCTTATCAGGAAGCTTGTGCTTAAGCTCAAACTTGGTCCTCTAAAACTGTTGTAAGCATTAAGCTCAAATAAGTTAAATCTTTGCAGTTGGCTATCCAGAGGTTAAGGCTCATTGTTTCTTGCTTCATTCTAGTAGTTTTAGCATATGACTGCTTCTGTTTTAGTTTGATAGCTTGTGGTGATCATTTGGCTTATTCAAAGTACTTATTGATAAGCACTTACAATAGCAGTTTCATTTTCTTCCAAACAACACCATGTTTTTCTATTTTTCTTAGATTCAGGATATTAAGTTAGACTTTTCCTGAAATTTTCATAATTTTCCATAACTGTTTGCTATTTTTCTTAATTAAAAACAGTTTTTAGGTAATTTTAAATAGCTTTTAATACAAATAATTCAGAAAAAGTCCAAAAATAATTTTTCATTTTATTAAGTTTAGATAAATATAAAAAGTAAAAAAGTAATTTTCAGATTTTTCATAGTTTATTTTGTAATTTTAGTAATTTAATTAGTTTTAATAGTTTAAAATTCATAAAAATAGAAAATAATCGAAAAATATAAAAATAGTTTTGAAAATTCTTTTTGTTATTTTAGATTTTCCAAGTCATAATTTTATTTTTCTAGGTTTATTTCCTATTTTCTTGTAATTTAGGTTATTATTAAATAGTTAAAAATAGTTTTAATTAATAATAATTAATTAAATAGTTATAAAAGTAATTTTCTTTTTCTAAAAGTTTCTCATATCATTAGGTTTGTAAAAATATCATTTTCATATTTTTAGGATTAATATTGTGTAAGTTTCACGTTTTCATTTATGCGTCGCGTAGTTTTAAATTAAGTTTTATAAAACATAAAAACAAAAACATCGGTATAAAATTAGTGATAGCGTTTATTTAAGATAGTCTAATTTTTAATCTCCTTTAATTTTCATTTAAGCACCATGGTTTATAAACAACTCAAAATCCTTCGATCACTATCCTAGTGGTTATTCGACATCGATTGTGTTTAACACCGGTCATCCTCCGTGGGACTTAACGACCGGAATCCATGTATTCTCCGATCTAAATTGCAATTGGTGTTTGAGCTGTTTTAAGTTCCTTACTTTGGTCATTCATGAGTGGCTAGCTGCGTGAAAAACAGCGGTTTGCACCAATCAAAGCGGCGTCACCTTATGTTTAGTGACGCCGTCGTGTCGCCGTCATTAGGGTTTCGTCTTGGCCACGTTAACCTTGCGACGTCGTCACCTTATGTCCGTGACGCCGTCCTCTTGATTCGGCGTCGTCTGGATTGCATCAGCCGTCCGAGTAGCGACGACCTACTCTCTTTACAACCGGACGTCGTCGCTTGAAAATACGAGTTTGGGTTACGGACCGTCACAAAAATCTTGGGACGGCGTCGCCATTAGCTTTTGATGCCGTCGCGCTTCTAATTTCAAAGAATCGTGAGTGTCTCGGTTTGACTTTGGCCATTTTCTTCATATGTTCGCGCCTTTTCATCCAAATAAGTGCCATTCCAGCATTTTGCCTTCAAGAGACCTAAAAAGTGAAAAGGAACGATATTAAGCAATAACGGATACAAAAGTGATCAAATAAGGACTAAAACGATCCCTCAAAATGGTACCTTTTAAAACCTTATCAGTTAGAGTTTAAGTGAGAGGAAGCACCTGTATCCATGTTCCATGTCGGGTCTTGCAAGGTCATAGTGCTAAATGCACTAGGGAGGGATGTAGCTTGAGTCGGAAAAACTGTCAAAGCGGGACCGAGAATGGCTTAACCGGATACCGAGCTGCTGTTGTGACTAGGTTGATTGGGCTGTGGGTAATGGGCCAGGTACACAACTGGATTGGGTTGCTGTTGTTGGGCTGTGAACAGGGGTGTTGGTTGAAGGTTGCTTTGGGTTGGGTAGTGACTAGCAAATTGGGCCAAACGGTTATAGTAATACCCAGGTGGAGCCCAAGTTGAAGGGTTGTTGTTTTGCACCCGAAGAACAGTAATACGCCCATATAGTTGTTTGGACTTTCGGCACTGTTATTGTGTTTTATGTTGTAGTCAGTGTTGTTGCTTTTTGGTTGTAGTCCATACTATTTCGGTGGTCGTGTATGAACTTACAACGATCACCGAATTTATGACCCAGTTAAAGTGATTACATAGTTGAGTGAGGCGTGGAGATTTGTTGGAAGGGTTGTTACCTTTGAGTCCAACGAATGAGAGGCAACACGAGCGGTGGCGAGGCACTACTATCGAGCGTGTTAGACCCATCGGCTTGAGAATTCAACGTAGATTCTTCCAAGAGTAGCATGTTGCGTGTCGTTTCAAAAGTGGGAAGTGGTTCGCAATGTCGTATGATTTTGACAATAGTGTCGAATCGTGAATCAAGTCCAATAACGACATAGATCACCAAATTCGTTTCACTAACCAACGAGCCTAGGTTTTTAAGCCTATCCGCCATGGATTTGATTTTAGTGCAATACTCGTTGATTGACATGCTACCAATCTTAATGGAGCGAAGTTCATTGTCTAGGTTAATGGCCCTAACATCTTTGTTGTCATGAAACAACTCTTTGATGTGATCCCACAAGGCTTTTGCATTGCCCGGAGTGGACACAACTTGTTCTTGTAGAGAATCACATAGAGACCCCAGAATCCACATCTTGATGAGGTCATCAAGTTTACACCATTCCAGATCGGTGGTACTAGATGAGTCTTCTATTTCAACGTGGGACTTTAAACTAAGGCTTCCAAGATGAATTAAAAAGAAGGAACTCCATGATGTGTAGTTGTGTTTTTCTAGGTTTAACTTGATGGGAACTTTGTTGGTGATACTAAATGGGATGAGTTTGTCAGCGGATGTAGGAGGAGGAGTGGTGTCATTAGTCATTGGTGCCTGACTTTTGTGAGTAGGGTTTAGAAAAGAGATATGCGGCTGTTTTGGAGAAGGAAGGAAGGGAAGGAACGATTAGGGAGGGAGGGATTTTGAGGATCGGTATTTTTATTTAGCCTGATACCATATTAATTGGTATAATTGTGTGTGTCTTATTCCATAAACAAGTTACAAATATATAGGATACATAAGATCATTCTAGAATAGATACATATGGGCTAGGCCTAAGTACAATAAGAAAACTATCGGGCCTATGTACAAGAGTCGGTTAATAAATGTTAGTACTTGTATTAGATTTCTATTGGTTTAGACCCAAACACAAGTAGATTAGTTGTTAGTAAAATATTAGGTCTCATATAAACACAATTATCAATAGATATTAATCAATTATTCAATCAAGGTTTACATGGTATCGGAGCTTTAAGTTCAACTCACCACAAATAGTTGTCCTCCGGTCATAGGTTACTCGCCGATGATGCAGAGGGATCCCTATTTTTACTTTCTTCCGTTTTATATTTCGTTTTATTAGTCTTTTTATGTATGCCAAATCAGTTTTTTCATTTTCGATTGAAACAGGTTACTTATTTATTTTGGTTCCCTCTTAATCGACTAAAGTCGATTGTTTTATGTTTCGGTTTGTTTAGCTATAAAAATAAAAATAAAAAAATTGTGTACTGTCATTATGGTTTTTGTTTTAAGGACTCAATACCCATGGTAAATTTTATTACATCAAAAAACAAATAAATACAATGGATGTGGGTGAGTCGACTAAAGTCGATTGTTTTTTGTTTCAGTTTGTTTAGCTATAAAAAATGAAAAATAAAAAATTGTGTACTGTGATTTTGCGTTAATTCGTTTTTTTTTTTTTTTCTTTTTTTTAAGATTTAATACCCATGGTAAATTTTATTACATCAAAAAACAAATAAATACAATGGAAGTGGGTAAGTCCCACATCTCAGCCCAAAAAGGCAAAACAAATGCTCCTATTGTGCTTAATACCTAATCTAACATAAGAATGATATGTCAAACTTATGAGACCTAATAAAAACCCTCTCTAATTTTACCATGGAGAATAATATCAAAAGCGATAACAAACTCCATTTGGGCTTCAGTCAAACCGCAATCATCAAAATCATCATCATCATCATACGGGTCTTCATCATATTTCTCCTCCTTCCATTTCTCGTATAAACTCTTCCTACTCAATCCATCACCACTTTTAGAGCTTTCATTAACCTTGAAACTCGTTGATACCATATAAGTAGCAATTTCATTATAGACCTCGAGCACTTCATCATTACTATCCGTATTATCCGGATCAACAACCTTTAGAACAAATTTACAGGGTTTTAGCGGCTTCACATCATCACCCAGTAACACAAGCTTCCGATCAAGCATCTGACTTTCTAGTTCATTAATCCTTGCAACCAAAGGTGTAGTACTTGGACTACCAGATATCGTACCAACCAAAGGCGTAGAGACATTACCACTAGGTTCTACATTATCATTAAAAGCCTCATCCAATTCACATAGAACACCAAATGCATTAGAAGTACTTACCAATTTAGCATCCATTTTCGGTTATATATTTTATTTATTTATTTATTTATTTTTTATTTTTTTTGGGATTTGAGGTTAGAATAATTGTTTGGATTGATTTTGGATTCTTGAATTGTTTTTTGTTAATTTCAATTTCCTGAAATCGTATGGGGATTTTTTTGTTATCAACACTCATCAGATCATAGTCTTATTTTGTTAATGGTTCTAGTTTGATACCGGCTTAACTTCTATCGTTCTAGTAACTTATTTAAACTTATTACTCTCTAATATGTAGAGGTATGGCTGAGGAAGACCAAACTCTCCAAACTGTCTAAAGTTAGCCATTGAAGATTATCCTTATGCAAATGACGGTTTAGTCCTTTGGATGCTATTAACGATTGGGTTATTAACTATGTCAACCATTACTACCCTGAACCAAATCTTATAACATCTGATGAAGAGCTTCAAGCATGGTGGACCAAGATTCGGACTCTAGGTTACCAATACAAGAAAGATGAACCATGGTGGCCCGTTCTGGAAACACCGCATGACCTTATCAAAATTGTTACAATAATGATACGGGTTACTTGGTCACCATGCATCGAGCAACTTTGGTTAATATGACTTTGCGGTGGTCTGGTAGGTCCACTATCTCTAGAGTCAAAATGCAATATGAGGACCTAACAAAAGGCGAATGAAAGAGCTTTGAACAATGGCAGAAGATGCACTATTGGCTACATTTCCATCTCGACTTCAAGTTCACAAGTTATGTCGGTTTTGGATGTTTTATCAAATCATTCTCGGATGAAGAATATATAGCGCCTTGAGTAGTTTGACTAAGAATTTTACGAGTCGTGAGACTCGCTATGATTAGTTAGTCAACGAAGTTAAGTTGTAGTAAACCTAAAGCAAAATGTATATGTGTATTATGTTTAGTAGAAAGTATCATGTACAAATTAGAGAAAGTACTTGAAGGACTATAAGTGACAATAGGCCAAAGAGGTGACTAACTAAAGTGTGAAGTATATCTTATACTTTCCATAATCTTCCACACACTTCTTCATTTGTGTGTTGTGGTGTGTGTGTAGATCCAAACGAAAAAGAAAGAACAACCAAGAAATCTTAATGATAAAATGAAGGTACATTAATGTATAGATTCAATAGGTTAATCCCTAGCAATGATTCTCCACAAGTAAGTAGTAATTATCCTTGACTAATTGAGTTAGGGTTTGTGTAGAGTAATTTGAGATCTCATCATATGATCATGATATGATCATATGATGATTAAAGTTGATGAAGGGTAATCTATGGGTAATATAAACCCTTATTTAGTATTGTTTTTATGTAATAATAGATGTGGTGATGATTTTTGATTAGGAGTCAAGTAAAGAAGAAGCTGATGATGTTGTTGGTAAACTTAGCTTGAAGCTAAGGTAAGTAAATTGACTATAACAAAAGATTATATTGTGTTTATCATACTTGTTTTATATGTTATGTCTTATGTGTTAGATTGTGAAGAGGATGTAGAATGCTAAGATTTAAGTTGTTAGACAAAGAGTATGATGAGACTAGTTGGTTAAACTAGTTAGAATATGGGTTTCCTTGTTATGATGTTATTGCTAGTGTGTGAAGCTTATTGTTGATGTGGATGAAAAGAAGTAATGG
Source organism: Chrysanthemum lavandulifolium (assembly GCA_022545495.1). Classification (NCBI taxonomy): domain Eukaryota; kingdom Viridiplantae; phylum Streptophyta; class Magnoliopsida; order Asterales; family Asteraceae; genus Chrysanthemum; species Chrysanthemum lavandulifolium. The sequence goes on from CM040242.1 coordinate 273,727,040, forward strand.
TATGATTGTAGTCTCTTGGACTAGTAAGTGTTGTTATGATGCAATTGTGTATAAATGATGTATAATAGCTTGTTATGTCTATTACTTATTAAGTTTGTGCTTACGATTTAGTCCTTTGTATGATTTACGGATGGCTTGGATAGTAACTGTGGTGTCAATTAAGGTTGTAGCGCTTGTTAATATTGTACAAGTGTATATATTAGCTACCAAGCTTGAAGCAATGTTGAAACCCCAAGTTGATGTTTAAGTGTTTTGAAATGGTTTATAAACGTTGTTATCAAGTGTCGCGTCGAGGTCTTGGTATTCAAGTAATGGTCTTGAATTTTTTGTAAGTTGAATTTGAAAGTGGGTCAAAGCAGGTGTTTAGAAACCCGTAGATTATGTTTTGTGAGTCAATTAGACCATGAGTATTTATGAAATTAGATTAATATATGGTTTAAATGAGTTACGAAAAGTTTGGGAAGTATCGGACTCGAAAAGTTGATTTTCCGAGCAAAATCGTATGTATGGGACAGTTGGACGTAAGCGGTTGGTGGTCGATTTTGGGTCGATGGGATGCCGAAGCGGTGGCGGATCGGTCCAGGCGGCTAGCAGCAGATTTTTGTTTTGGCCGTAAGTCGTTAAGAGTCGTGCCACCTATCGTTTGAAGATAATTGAGTCTAGTTTCATTTAAAAATACTTCCAGGATTAATTTGTAATAGAAAGTCGGTTTAATGTTCCATTTACATAAAACATTTGGTCAAATTTAGTAAGGCGTTTCACCCAAAGATACAATGACTTATGAAATATTTGCGGGAGATTACAAGAATTGGAAGGAATCATAGATGGTAGGAATCTTGATAGTAGTTTAAAAGCAGGAATGGAATTGGAATTCGTCCTTACCAACTTCTTAAGCCTTTTCGAACCCGGTGTCGCTTGTAATTAAGGAGTCCCTAATAGTATTTCCATATAAAAACTACGAAACTTTTCTTTTTCGTAAAATTTTTACTAAAAAGCCATTTTGTGGTCTATGATTTTAATCAGTGAAAAATCTAATATTAAATTTAGGTTGCTAACCGAAATGAGTAGTTTCTAATTTAAAAAAAAAAAAAAAAAAGAAGAAGAAGAAGAAGAGAGTAGGTCGAATAAGTTGAGTCGACCCATTTGATATAAAGATTCTCTTTTAGTTTATAAAAAGAATCATAGGACCTTACTGGAGATGTGTGAACAAGTTTGTTCAAGTTCTGCCTATCAGACAGTGACCATAAATATATGAATTTAACAACTATCCACAGTGAAAGACAAAAAAACACATTACATATCATGTCAAGGATTACAACTAGACCAATAACCGTGACCACATAAGAGGGTACCAATCAAAAAATAATAGTCACGTGTTTAATGCTTTTGTTTCATTATTACTATTCAAATACATACATGATACTCCAATTATTAAAAGCATTCTAGTTAGTTCTGACATGTGAACAAATTCACTACTGTCGACATTTGATGTTAAAATTATAAGTTACTTTGTTGTAGTTTAACTGCAAATATACCTCGTGCTATTGCGATGTCTAACAAAACTTGTGAGAATTGATGTTAGTGTGCTATTATGGATATGTAACATGACTTAGGATCAGTTGAGAAAAATCATAAAATGAGAAGGATGAGAATTGAGAAATACCTATTAGAGATGCGTTGAATTAAATTAGATGCGTCATAATGTATTTTTTTTAAAAATTAGATGATATATCGTATATTAGATACGTTTAATAAAATTAGTCAAATCTTATGTATTTTTTATAATATGTGGGTCGAATTTGTTCTTAGTATTATTTTGCATGGTTTATATTTCAAAATTATTTTGAAATTAATTAGAATACATCTAAGCAGATATAGATCATCTAATTTAAGTTGATTCAATCAATCATATATATATATATATATATATATATATATATATATATATATATATATATATATATATATATATATATATATATATATATATATTTATTTCATATTTCTTATTTAAGATTTATTCTCGTTAAATTCTTACCCTATGTAACATGAAACATAGCCTATATAATGTCTATTGACATCATGAGTTATGATGTCATAGCTTTATCTGAAAAAATATATATATAAAAAAGGATTTCCTTTGCATACTTTAAATAAGTTAAACATGTTTGATTACATTTTACCATGTAAATAGTTCAAAACCAATGTGAAAAAGAGAATAAGAACTTGTCTCCCTTCATTAATGTTTAACACCTTCATTATTGTTTAACACCTTTCATGAAGTTGAGGTGTGATAAATTTGTCTATATATCAAACTATCACCAACACAACACACTTAGAATATTTCATTAAATTCCATGCTCAACCTTTTTCAAGCCATTTTCCACACAAACATGCTAAAACCACAAGTCCACTACCACCACTCAAACTCTACTCAATCCTTACTCACACGGCAACATCACAAGGCGTTTGTTGGCGGTGATGGAGGTACATATGGTGGTGATAGTGGAAGCATCGTCGCCTTCCTCCCTCTCAAAAACCTTTCTTCACCTATATAACACAAAAACAACTTCCATGCAACATGCTCATTTCTTCATATCAAAGCCATCGCGCCTGAAAAATCTAGTAGTGCCACAAGAACAACCAAGGTGAAAGTTGTTATAAGCGTTCAAGTAACCATGGGTGGGTTAATATCTAGCATAGGACTTACCAAAGGACTTGATGATATTCAAGATTTGCTTGGTAAATCAATCCTTATGGAGCTTGTTGCTGCCGAGGTTGACCATAGTAAGTCTTGAACACATTAACTAGTAATGGCTTTTATTGTTCATATTAATACAAATAAGACATTCTTTACAAAACAACAATCTGACTTATCTATTTAAATTTCTTGACAATATATTTATATCCTTTGTTGTTGGTAATTAACAGAGACGGGGTTGGCAAAGGATACAATTCAACATTATGCGCACTGGTCAGGGCTTGACATGAAGGACGTACGATATGTAGCAGAATTTGAGGTACCAGAGGATTTTGGTGAGATTGGAGCTGTTTTAATCGAAAATGAACATCACAAAGAGATGTATATAGAGACGATTGATCTTGAAGGATTTTCCAATGGCACTATTACCTTTAATCCTAATTCTTGGGTTCATTCCAAGTTCGATAATCCTGAAAAACGTATTTTCTTCACTAACAAGGTTTGCCTTTTATCTGTCTAGCCTTAACCGTGTTCTATATTGTTTGATTGATCATTATTTGATGAGTCAGCATACAAATTTTTGTTCGTGCGATAATCATTTGAAACTTAAAGTACTCCTTACTAAATATTCAGTAGTATGAACTACTTATACTATGGTGTATACGAACAAACACAAATACATATGTATGTGTATATGTGTGTGCAACTGTGCGCACTACTACACAAACTGATTTTACCCACAAAACTTTACCCACAGAAAACAATCTGTGGGAAATTTCCCACATATTACTGACAATTTACACACCAAATTGTAAAAAAAATTTCGTGGGAAATCGGTTGTAGATTTCCCACGACTTTCACACAATTTACACACCAATTTATTGACCAAATTTTTGTGGGGAAATCGGTCTCAAATTTCCCACGGATCAGCTACGGTATTCACACTAATTGTGTTGACCGGGCTTTCGTGGGAAATCTGTCATAAATTTCACACATATTAGCGACGGTCACAAGTCTGTGGCAAATCTGTAGCTATATTACCCACGGATTTCTCACGGTCTTGTTTAAGAAAAATATAATTTAATTAGTCTGTGTGAAATCTGTGGATAATTACTCACTCATTAGCCACAAGAAATATTATTTTATGTTTCTTAATATTACAAGTTCCAATATTACAATTTATGTCTTAATATTGTTTATTAGTTTCAATTAGAGGTGGAAATAAGTCGAGCGGCTCATGAAAATCTCGGATTGGATCGGTAAAAAGCTCGAATGAGCCGAGCCTAAACTAGATCGAGCCTGAGCTATACATACAAAGATCGATTGGCTCACGAGCCTGAACGACGCTAGAATATTATAAGTATTAAACATATATAAACTGTTACACATTTGTATTATAAGTGATCTTATTAACGAGCTCAATAACGAGCTTAAAAGATAAGGCTCGAACGGATCTGAGCTCGAGCTCAAGCTTTATAAACTTAAACGAGTCGAGCTCGACCTCTGACAGGCTCGTGGTCGGCTCGGCTCATGAATATATGTGTAACATGTTTGTGTAGACATGTGCTTTATGAACCATTTTTTATCCATTAACGAATGTAGATACGTATTCTAATTATGTTTGTGGGAAATCCGTTGGTACTTTCCCACAAATTTCCCAACGATTTGATAAATTGGTGGGAAATTTGTGGATAGTTACTCACGGATTTCCCACAAAAGATCATTTTTTGTGTTACTATATACTTACACATTCTTACATTACTATCTATATGTTTTACGTGTTTATAGTTTCATATTCTACGTGTTTGCATATTAATGTAGCTATTTGTGAGTATCACAAGCACATGCGTTTATATGTGGAACTTATTTGTAGAAGCATGTGACATATGAACCATTATATACGTATGGTAATATGTATACATATATACACGTGTTTAAGTTGATTTTAACCTTCATTGTACATTTTTACTTTTATATGTCAAGACATAAGTATGTTTGCGGATGTATAGTGATTAAGTGCCTTTTGTTAGTGATTTAGGGCTACTTATGTACAATATATTTGTAGACATGTGATATATGAACCATCATATACATATTAACTTTTATATGTATGTCTTATAAGTAATTATAAAGTCCCATGTACTCCTATATTTCAATGTATGAGAATGCATATGTTTCTAAATGTGTAAGTATTCCGAAAACGTAAATTCCGTTTTTTCCGTGGGAAATCCGTTGGTAACTTCCCACATATTACCTACGGTTATGAAAAATCTGTGAGAACCCGTGGGAAATCGTGAGTAATTTTGTACCGATTATCCACGGAGAATATAACTTTTTTGATTTTTTTTATAGGGCTAATAATAAAAAATCTTATACTTGCCACCTTTCTTCTTCGGTGTGAACAAAATTTTTGCTTCTGCGGTATTATCTTTCAAATTCATCCTCTTTAGGGTATTTTGCAAAAAGTCGACATTTTGCCCTCTTCAAGAGCAAATGATAAAGTATAATAATTTTTTTATCATTTGCCTTAGTTTTTATTATGTTAAATTTTTTATATGTATTAAGATAATTTATTTAATGATTTATAATTGTGTTAAATCTATGATAAAAATGTTTTGTTTTAAGTTTACACTATTTACTTATTAGTCGTATTTGTAACAATTTAATATATACTTAAAAAACGGAAAATTAAAATCATTCGGACAATTATAAAAAACAAACAACACTTTTTCATTCAGATTCAGACATTATAGCTACCTCTTATTAGTAAGATGTGGTAGTCGATTCGAATCTTGGTAGTAAGATTCGGATGTGTAACATCTTAATCAAACAAACAAACACTTAATCTAGTCATAGTATACTCTCTAGTCTATGCTTCAACAAGTGACGATGAAATTTATATGCAAGTACTTGAGGTTGTGATATAATTCCTCCTAATTTAGCGGAAGTGTTAAACAAATTCGGTTTAACGCCAAGCGTTAAACAACAAGTGAATTAGGGCAAATGATAAAACAAAACATTTTATCATAGATTTAACACAATTATAAATCATTAAATAAATTATCTTAATACATATCCAAAATTTAACATAATAAAAACTAGGGCAAATGATAAAATAAAAAAGTATTATCTTGCCATCATTTGCTCTTTGGGTAAGAAGGGCAAAAATGTCCGACTTTTTTCAAAATACCCTAAAGAGGATGAATTTGAAAGTATAATACCATGCATGAGCAAAAAATTTTGTTCATTACTGCGAAGAAGAAAGGGTGCAGTATAATTTTTTTTTTTTATTATTAGCCCTTTTTTATATAACTTAGATATTAATTTTTTTTTGATAGAAACTATTAAACTTATATAACTTAGATATTAAATTTATATAACATAAATGTTTTCAAATTTTGGCCTAAATACTATTAAAATTTTTGTAATAGAAACTAGGCTCAAACAATACCCTAACCTAAATGATATATATTACCCCATTTTACTCTTAACCCTAACTTTACTCACAATATTTGCAGCCACACCCTAAATTATCTCTAACAAAAACATCAGCCACCACACCTATACGAAATAACCTCTCCTAACAATGAATCATCTTATACGAAATAACTTTTATGATATTTCGTGGTTTAAGGTTATTGGCTTCAAGATCTTAAACGCAATATATATTTGATTCAATATGGCTAATTGAGAAATAGAAAACGTGGCAGTCATTCTCAACATCTCATAATTGGTGATAAGTACACTAAATCATTTGTTTGTTATCTAATTTACTACCACTATAATCTTTGTCTTTATCTCTAACATATATAAACCTCTTATATTGTTGTTAGATCTTTAGATCCATAATTTATTTTGTTCAGTCTTGTTTTTGTAAATATAATGATGCTATGTTTTTTTTAGATTTAAAGAGCTTTAAATATGTTTTACTTTTGGTTATAATAAATCTGTTTTTTTCTTTTTCTTTTTTTATACATAGGTTGGAAAACTACTCACAAGGCAAAGATCGGGTCATCATAGAAGTAACACTAGAGATTATGGATCTTGAAGTTCGCAAAAAAATATTGGATGGTTTCGTGCTCAAATTATGCCGAAATATTGTACTCAAGAACGGATGGATTTTAGTATATTTGTATATGTATTTGTAAATTTGTATTAATGGAAAATATACATTCATTTGTACAATTCTGTTTTGAATAAATGCATATTTGTTGAATACATTTTCGCAATTTAATTTTAGCCATAAATTTATTAATTTCAAAATTACCAAAAAAGCTAAAATTTTATATAAAAAATTCCAAATTTTTCGTTGTGAAGTTGTGGGAAATTTGTTGCAATGTTTTAAATCACAAATATGTGGGTAATAAACACACACATTACACACAACAATATATGTGGGAAAATAATCGCCATGTGGGAATTGCATGGGTAATAAACACACAGATTCACACAACGATATTTTAGGAAAATAGTCAACAACATGGGAAATTATGTGGGATAAAATTTCCACGGGTTTTCTGGCGGAATAATTTAGTGTGAAATCCATGAAAGCCATTCTTTTTCCACGAGATTTCCCACGGATTTTACCGTGGGAAAAACCTGTTTGTGTAGTAGTGGCGTATATCTACCTCGTACATACATATGTTGTACCTAACTTCAAAACTCAAAAGCGATAAGTAATGCAAGGTTAAGGAACGAGGATTGGATATAATAAATGGTCCCGATTGTGACCATCAAACACAAATTATAATATATCTAACAGTTCATAGTTTCCTGTAGAAATTTGATTATGACCCTCAGAAAGATACTTTAATCTCTTCATATATAAGTGGTCCTATAGTACGTAGGCTTCACATGCACAAAAGGGACCGTTGATACCTTCTCTTGTTGCTGATTCGTTGAACTGATATGATGTTAAGTTTAAGGGGCCGGGCTAGAGCCTTCAGTTGATTAAAGGTGTACTTATGAATGCAACTCCGTAATTTGTTTTATCAATTTTTTCAATATAAATGAATTTTAACAGGAAACTAATATTGTAAAACTACCCATTTTTTCAAATGTTTTTACAATAAAAATTTCAGGTCTCACCAAAATACGCATTTTATAGCACGAGATTTTGGGCCATTTTGCGGGTTTTTATTCCCAGTTAGTTACTTTCTTTCGATTTTTCAGTGTTAATTTAGCGACAGATTAACGACATTTAGCGACAATACAGTGATATTTTCGAGTTTTTGTGACAGTTTAGTGACTCTTTCTTGATTTTCTTTGTTTCAACCTTCATACCTTGCGAGATTTTCTTCATACCTTGCGATATTTTTTTAAAATCACAGGAAAAAATGCCAAAAAAAAAAAAAAGTTATATGCAAGACAAAATGAGTATTTTTGTAGCTTCCCTATAAAATGGGTAATAACAAGAAATGTTGTGATTAGCTGTTAATTCAACTCATGCATATTATTCTTCGTATCTTTTTTTTTTCTTTTTTTTTTTTTTCATTGAGTACTTGACTTTCTTAGTCCCAAATTCGATGTCCGAATAAAGTTGGCGTGTATTTGGGACGAAAAAGTATATATGCACTTTGGAACATTAGTACCATGTGAGGTTTAAAAGGTTCGAAAATTAGCGATGGAAATCATACATCAAGGTTGACATTATAAAATGGCTATGCAGATTCCAAAATTTTGTCAACATTTGTAATCGAATGAAAAAACATGTAAGCAAGAAAATAGCTTATTACTGTTTTGTGTGTGTAACAGTCGTATCTGCCATCACAAACACCGAGCGGGCTGAAGGCTTTACGAGAGAAAGATCTAGCAAGTCTTCGAGGAGATAATGTACCAGATGGTCCTCGCAATAAACATGATAGAGTTTATGATTACGATGTGTACAATGATCTCGGTGATCCTGACAAGAATCCCGGATTTGCACGTCCAGTGCTTGGAACTAAGGATTTTCCATATCCTAGGCGTTGCAAAACTGGTCGTGATCGCACTAAATCAAGTACTCGGCATCTATCCTAGAACAACTGCGATGCAGCTTCATTTTAGGTTTTAATATATGGCTACAAATAATTAACTGTAATCTTTTGAGTTCCATCAGGAAAATATAAATATGACTATCGAGGTTCATGGAAAATCACAAAATGTAACTAATAATAATGAAGATCAATAGGAACATTAAATGTGTAGTAATGGTGGGGCTTGGGATTCTCCGGCGGAGACCCAAGTTCAAGCCCCATAAACAAATTTGGGGTTGGACGCAAAGCTCAGTTGGTTCAGAGGAATGACTTTGAAATAAAATGTTCATTTTCTTACCGTCTCACGCGTTGTTTTCTCCATTTACTTATTTTCTGCACTATGGTCATAACATCTAGTTCATGAGCTTTATTCGAAATCGTGTTTTGAGCACATTCCATGCATAAACACATTAACTGGAGTAGTATATAAGCAAATTCATGATTTGTGTTTTCTTTCTTGTTTCAGCTCTTTCTATATGAGGTTCACTCAAGATATGATTCACATTTGCCATTTTATTTTCTATATATAGATGACATATTTGTAACATAATATTGTCGCATCCTATTTTTCAAGTTTATTTGGTTTTATCTGCTAGTTTCTTTCAGTTATAGTATGACATACATTTTCTTTCATCGATCATTTTCTTTGTTATATGGATTATTTAGAATATGTTCAGTAAAATATCTTACAATGCAGATCACTTTCTAAGCTATTCGATATTTATTACAATTAGAATTATATGCATGGAAGTGACGATGATCTGCAACTGTGTCATTTCATTCTCGTAATTTTCGTGGCAATGTAAAATGAAAACAGATTGGATGACTAAGTAAAACTGTGAACGCAGATCCTCTATCAGAGTCAAGGTGTAGTGGTGTTTACGTGCCAAGGGATGAAGCCTTTTCCGAGCTGAAACAGTTCACTTTCTCGGCTAAAACTTTGTACTCGGTGATGCATGCAGTTGTGCCTTCAATAAAAACATCCTTTATTGACAAAGAGATGGGCTTTCCGCATTTCACATCAATTGACTCTTTGTTTCATAATGGGTTTCATTTGCCCGAATTAAAATCAAAAGGATTTCTTGGGAGGCCCTGCCGCGACTTCTGATAGTGATTGGAGACAGCAAAACTAATATCTTGCAATTCGAGAACCCTGAATCAATTAACCGTGAGTAAACACTTTCTGACCATCTTGTTTTTCAAAAAATTTATATGTTTGGTAGTAAAATATATTTTACGTGTATGCTGATCATATTTAAGTGGCGGGAGTTCTTTCTTGTATCCTAGAGTTTGTTATCACACTCTGGAGTTAGGTGCTGCCTAGCAAATTAAAAGGGTACATCAATGAACGGGAGGAAACGTTTATATGGTTTTGTAACTTTCTTAAAACAAAATATTTCTACTTTATCTTGCAGGAGATAAATTTTTTGGTTAAAGGATGAAGAACTTTGTCGACAGACTCTTGCTGGTCTAAATCCGTGCTCCATTGAGTTGGTCAAAGTAAGTTTTCAACCCCTATCTCACACTATGGATTAAATTTTTTAGCATTGAACCGTTAGATTTGTGTAGAAACCCTATCTATCATTTTTCAGTAACCTACCGCCCTTAACCACTTCTCTCTTATATGAATCGATGTAGGAATGGCCTCTGAAAAGTAAACTTGACCCTGAGGTGTATGGGCCTCCCGAATCAGCAATTACAGATGAGATAGTTGAGCGAGTGATCGGAGGATCCATGCCTGTTGAGCAGGTACAAATCATTCATATATGGTACTAGGCCATTAAAACAATATAATTTCGTAAATCTTACTTGAATTCTCATGTGAATCGTGTACAGGCTTTGCAGCAAAAAAGCTTTTATTATTGATTATCATGACGTGGCCCTGCCATATGTGAACAAAGTTAGAGATTGAAGATATGAAAACGACTTTATATGGTTCAAGATTACTGATGTATTTAACTCCATCGGGAACCTTGAGACCAATAGCCATTGAGTTAGTTCGACCACCTGGTAATGGGAAGCCTCAGTGGAAACAAGCATTCACCCCATGTTGGGATTCAACAGGAGGTTGGCTCTGGAAGCTGGCTCAGGTTCATTTCCTTGCTCATGACACTTGTTTCCATCAGGTTTATAGTCACTGGTACACATCTTCGTTTTATTATAGTTAAATTCTCACATAAGCTTTTTATATTTGATGTAAACCAGAAGTGGCAATTTCGACCTGCAGTTTTCTTAAGATGGGTCTTGGATTTATGGTTATCCCAAAATGGGTAAAAAAAAGACGCTAAAAGAATAGAGCTCAAAGAATGTAATTATAAATCGTAAAATCCATATTCTTAAAGCTAAGAATTGTTTTGGTTAATAAAATGTTTGTCATGATATTTAACGCACTAGTTTCTCCTAGAAATGTTTTGGACAAAATTTATTAGACATGCTAATTTTGCCACTTCTGGTTTCTTTTCATTTTACTCTATATTTGTATTTAACTATTAGCTTTTCAGGGTAAGAACTCACTGTTGCACCGAGCCATACATAATTGCAAGTAACCGTCAGCTTAGTGCAATGCACCCCATTTATAGACTATTGCACCCTCATTTCCGCTACACAATGGAGATTAATGCTTTAGCTAGGAATCCCTCATCAATTGTGGGGGATTATTGAGTCTTGCTTTTCACCCGGAAGTATAGCATAGAAATGAGTTCAGCTGCATATGGTCATCTGTGGCGTTTTGACCAAGAGGCACTGCCAGCAGATCTAATTCGCAGGTAACTTAGTAACACATATGGATAAATATATTTGTTCTAATGTATGTTCTTGCTTCTTATTCAATTTTATACAGATAGAAATATGGCAAGATTAGTGGGTTGGTTAATGGGTCAAGATGGAGTTCTTGGTATGGGTCGAGTTGGGTTGAACTAAAATTTTTTATATGATAATATTATACGTATAAATAAATAGTGTTTCGAATCTGATCGAAAATATATATTTCTGCGTCTAAAATACAGTTTGAGCGCTAATCATATCTACCCAATAATAAGAAAAAATAAAAAAAAAAAAAAAAAACATATCAACGGTGCTATGTAGTGGCTAATCTGAGCTTGTGGACTTGCTAATGTGAAGGGGTATGGCCGAGGCTGATCCGTTTTCTCCTCATGGTCTTAAACTAGCCATTGAAGATTATCCATATGCAAATGATGGTTTAGTCCTTTGGGATGCAATCAAAGATTGGGTCACGGAATATGTCAACCATTACTATCACGAACAAAATTTGGTAACATCTGATGAAGAGCTTCAAGCATGGTGGACCGAGATTCGAACAGTAGGTCACCAAGACAAAAAAGACGAACCATGGTGGCCCGTTCTCAATACACCACAAGACCTTATCAGAATTCTAACAACAATGATATGGGTATGTTCTGGTCAGCATGCAGCAGTCAACTTCGGTCAATATGACTATGGGGGTTATGTTCCGGGTCGGTCCACTATTGCCAGAGTCAAAATGCCGTGTGAAGACCCGTCAGAAGAACAATGGGAAAATTTCAAAAGGAAGCCTGAGAGTGTACTATTGGAAACATTTCCTTCTCAGCTTCAAGCCTCACAAGTAATGTCGGTTTTGGATGTTTTATCAAATCATTCACCAGATGAGGAATATATTGGTGAGAAAATGGAACCATCTTTTGAAGCAAACCCGAGGATAAAAGCAGCCTACGAAATATTTGCAGGAAGGTTGAAAGTATTGGAAGGTATTATTGATGGTAGGAATGCTGATACGCGTCTCAAAAACAGGCATGGAGTCGGGATTCCTCCATACCAACTTCTAAAGCCTTTCTCAAAACCGGGTGTTACTGGTATGGGAGTTCCTAACAGTATTTCCATTTAAAAGTATATGTATCTTTTAGTTTTTTAGTTTTAAACTTCTATTGAATCTTAAGGATTTATTTTCTTAGTTACCATTATTGATCACTTTTAAGAACGTATACCTCGTTTGTATTGAGATGTTCTATAGTTTGAAGAAATATAAATGCTTATTTGATACTATTGATCGCAGAAGTTACATCCATAAGTCTGATTTGCAAAGGTTTTTTGAACATTAAATGGTAAGTAAATAGCTCAAATTATTTGTTGAAAAACGATGAAATGTGTATTAGCCGAAGGATATGGGCATAGACCATTTATGTTTATGTTTTGTACTTAGGCTTAGCCCATTAACTTAGCTTCGGCTAATACAAAACATAAACACAATGGGCTATGCCCATATCCTTCGGCTAATAATGTGAGCACATTTGATAAGAGAATGATATACTACTACAGTGCTAGAGGTGGCAAAAGTGACAAGTTGGATGAACTATAGTTATATAGTTCTGATAGTCGTATGAGAGTGCTAGGTGAGGTTTCACCAATAACACGTTATTGGTATCACATCGCCAGCATCATACCCCTTCCAATAACACACCAATAACTAAAACACCCTCCTTCATAACACACCAATAACATGTTATTAGGTCCCACAAAATACCCCACTAAAAATACCCCACTCACTCACAATACACAAAAAACAAAAACTAAAAAACAAAAAAAAACTCACAAACTTACATTTGGCGTCAGCCATTGAAATGGCGAAAGTGTCGAATAACACACGAATGGCACGTTAGACGGTAAGGTATAACGTGTTATTCGTCATTTCTTTTTTGCATTTGGCGTGCCATTCGTTGCCTTACCGTTCACTCTGATAATTCTATATACGCCTGACATATAGTTTTCTTCTGAAAAAAAACTTATTTTGTATAGTGTAACAATCTGGCTCGCAAGATCAAAGTTCCTCGAACAATCAGGTTATGAATTTTTATTATGGCGAAGTTTTCTAGTTGAAGCCAATGTTCATTTCAATTAGTCGAGTGATTCTTTACTCGGTTTGGCATGAAATGTTGTATTAAGACGTTTAAACAGTTCATCGCCAAACCAAGTAAGGAATCACTCGACTAAATTGAAATGAACATTGGCTTCAACCAGTCAAAATAGGAAACTTTTATTATGTGTTATAAGGTCGGGTCTGTGTCCAATTTTTATATTTTTTATAATGGCATTTTATTAATAACGATCTAGTAAGAAACTAGAAACAAAATAATACAACAAGAAAGATTACTACGAGTTTGTACAAGCCTGATTAGGATTATAAATCCACTCAAAGTAGGATTTGCTTATTATTTTTTTGGCAGTCTTTCCTTACTTCTTTTTTAAGTATGTTCTATATATGATTATAAAAATTAAATTATCAAAATAGTAAGTTGACTTTTCGATGGAAGGCTTTTGAGATTGGGATTATCAGGATTGTTTCGTCTTTGCAAAATTATGATCGAAGATCGGATCGGGATCTTAAGATCCCGCTATTGTGTCATTTTCTTAGGCATTGCAAAATTATGCGAATCTACATATTATTATATATCATATATCATGAAATGTATGTCAAAATTATGATTATGAAGTGTTTAATACAATTAGCCTCTTGTTTGTCAAATTCTACAAAACTTAGAACACAAATTTGTAGTTTCTTAGCTTGTGGTTCAATAAAGTAACATTGGATCGATCGACATCTTGGATCCCGTGCACAAGATCGGGATCCTATTAAAATCTTATCTCGCAAAAATCCTACGTAAGATCAGGATCATTTTTGCTTTCAAGTATAATAAAATTATAAGATCGTAGGATAAAGATCAGAATCATAACAACTATATTTCGAAGTATTGCTAAACAAACCCTATAGGTGTTGTTTAAATATTTCATAATAACATTACTAACATTTAATAAATACCAAATATTTCATACTTAACATGTAATTATGAAATACCTAAACAAAACTCGTAAGATTGTGTTTAGCAAATCCTAGTTTAAAAAGTAAATGAAACATACGTTTTAAAGAGAATAACATTTCAACAGCAAATCAATTATTTAATGTATCATAACTTCATGGTCAGAGATGATTTGTTGAAAAGGAGATTATGGGTTGTTGGAAAAATGAATGAATTAGTAGGTATGGCCGATGGAGATAGGATGTGCTTTGTTTTGAGAGAAAAAAATATAAGAAATATAATAGAAAATTGTGAATTGTGAATGGGGGTTCATGTGAAAGGAGTTAAGAAAGGTAAAGATAGAACTGGAAAAAACATAAATGTGCTTTTCGTATTTTTTTTTTCTCTAATCCATGTTATGATATATCAAAACTCAACCATTCGACTGACCAGATGACTTTTCATACTTCTTAATACACCAAACCTTTTTATATGATCCGCTTTCGTGAAAGAGTAACATTTTTTTTAGGATGGCAACTTTTTCTAAGCAATACTCGAACCTGCAATTATTTAGTTGAGGAACTTCTTATATAACTTGGGGTACCGTTAGTCATTTGGTTCGTGAAAGAGTAACACGAGTGTATAATTGCCACATAATATAATATTTGCTTTCAAAATTTCAGGAAGTGCTTTAATGTTTTGTATAGATAGTTTGTCACCATAACAGAAAACTCATACTAGTAACTCACATTTTTTGGGGGCACCTTTCCTTTGTTTGCCGAGAGTCTTCCTAGGCAAAAACCCACACCGTCCATCCTAATATAATCAATAGACATGCATTACTAAAACTACAAAATTATTTTGAACTGATATAGATAAAAACAAATGGCTAAAAAATATATAGATAAAAACTATAAGTATATATATATACCCGCTCATCATATTCCCAATTTGTTAATTTGATTTAAAAGACATGTTGCATTGTAACATCAATTATATGTTCGACTCGATCCGTTTATTTGAAATCGTAAGATTTCCTGCATATATACATGAACGAAAATGATCCAGATTTGATATTAAAACTTGTGATCACATGTGAATTGTTAGGTACACAAAACTTGTTCACATGTGAATTGTTAGGCACACAAAACTTGTTCACTATAGTTCTCACTGAAACTTTTTTTCTTAGAAAATAAAATAGTACGGAGTAATATATTTTTTCTTGGTTTGTTTTTCACATGGTAAACAAATTATCAACTGAATTCGTTCTTATCCTTGCAAAAAGTCAAAAATAACCTCAGTCTTCAAGCTAGATCTCTACCAAATTTGGTTGGCCCCAACTCAAAATTTACTTCTAGAATGATACATGCATGAGTCACGTATTTCAGTCTTAAATTAAAATAGAGTTAATTGCATTTTTGGTCTCTGTGGCATGGTCAAATTGCAAGTTTGGTCCTTAAAACTTTGAAAGTAAAATGATAGTCGCCGTTTTGAGTTTAGATTGCGTTTTTGTCACTGTCGATGTAAAATGACCAAATTACAGCGTCTTCCTCGAATAAGACAAATGGTATTTTAGTCGTTTCACTTTATCAGGGGCCAAAATTGCAATCCAAACTACAAAATAAGGACTATCATTCTGTTTCAAAGTTTTAGACCAACCTCTGATTGACCATACTATGAGGACCAAAATGCAATTAACTCATTAAAATATTAAGTTCTACATTTCGTTTTACAAGAATTATATATATATATATATATATATATATATATACTATTAGGAGTTGGCGGTTGTATAAAAATAGTATGTATACATGAGGTGTTGTCAAGATTTGATTGGTTCTATACAAAGTGTGGTACACATAAAAAAAACTGTGGCATCACACCATTGGTTGGAGTGTGTTTGCAAGTTTATTGTGCACCGTATATCTACAAGCTTTGTCAGAAATTATATACTATTACAATCCGGTAACTTTAACGCCTACTGTATAGAATTGTGGATCATTAATTCTTCTCTATCCAGACACTTCCACACACTTCTCCGGCTTTCTCCTTCCTCCTCTCCCACACATTCTTCTTCTCCATCTAAAAACCAAGTAAAACCATACAAGAAGATTACAACTTTCATATTAAACATTCAACTTTTATACCTCCACATTCACCAAAACAAACTTGAACCTCAACTACTCAAGTTCAATACTAAATACACAATCTTATATAACTTCACAATGATCAGCTTCATTTTTTTCAATTCAAATTAACCCTTAATTAATTTTGATTGGATTTGTGAAATTAAGGGTTAAATTAAAAAAATGCATTACTATTTTTTAATTACATGAGATGGGTTGTAATCAAAGTTTAATCTTTTGGCTTCAGTTATGTTATTACTCAATTTTATAAAGTTAAACCAAGGTTGCATTCAATATTTCATGGTTCATAAAGTTGAGCCATCACTAAGAAATAAGTTTTGCCCAAAGTTAATGAATGGATAATGTACAATCTCGATGGTCACTATGCAGGTGCGATGGTGTTACTATAGTATGGTAAATCGATACGAAAGAGAAGGCCGGCACAACCGCCGACAACGTGGTATGAAATGACGGTGGGTTCTCACATAGGATCATTGCAAATTCAGGTTTGTATTTGAGGGTTGTCTAATATAAATTGAATATTTGTGAGATGTTATAGTAGTAAAATGTTGAAAAATGAGTTGGATTTTCTAATAGAGTGTGTCCTTTTTATTTTCGCATCGGGCATATAAAGGTTCGTTAAATAAAAGAACTGATTAACATCGAACGCAAAAAAACATGTATTAAGTTAGTGTGTCCGTTTATTTTATTTTACAGATGATTGCTTCATGTGCTTCTAATGAAAGTATTTAAGACTAACTGATCTCCTGTGTCCATGAAAGTAGGTCAAGAGAATGAGATCGGGAGTCAAGGTTTGAAGAAGAAATTGTTGAAAGAAGGTGATGGGTGGTATACAGTTGAATCCGGTGATGATGTTGAAGGTATTATAAATTGTTAAAATTAGTTTGTAAATTGAGTATAGAGTTAATTAACTGTTTTTTATGTTTGTGCATTGTAATTTGATTTGGTTTAGAGTTATTATGAATAAAAAGGCATTGTGGTCGAGGAATTATTCAATTGATTTAGCTTTGTAAAATTAAGAAGGTTTTGAGTGTTGGCATATTTAGATATGACGAAAACTGAATGTCTTGCATACATCATTTTTGTCCTGGTTTTTTTTGGTTGGGTTTGGTTTAGGACCATATAAAAAAGTATATACACTTTTTTTAAATGATTTATAATGCATGTTATCTTTGGATGTTCTAATTTTCTTTTATTTCAATTGCATATGGTAATCAATTTGAGTAATTTTCTGGCTTGAAGCTTTTGTACATATGGCTATTTTTATTTTGTTACACTTTGAATGTAGGTATATGTTTGGTATTGTCATCACCTAATGGACACGGCCGAGGAGGCAACAAAAGGGAATTTTCCTGCATTTCCATGCTGCAAGGTATATCAGGAACATATCAGTAACATAAGGACGATATGAACGTTACAAACCATGCGCATGGGCCAAAAAGCTTCAAGAAAGGGGGAGAGGAGATGACATTTTTGTCAGAGAATGGTTTAATATTAATGCAGTAACGGTAGTAACGGGTATGTTTAGGGGCTGAAATGGGGTGGGTTTAGGTGCTGAAATTGCTGCGTTTTGGGGCTGAAATGGGGTCTTAAACGAGTGGGTTTAGGGGCTCAAATGGGTGGTTTTGGAGGCTAAAATGGGTGAAAGTTTGGGGCTGAAATCCGGGTGTTTAGGTGCTGAAATAGGGGCTGAGACGGGTGTGTTTGAGTGCTGAAATGGGGTTGAATTGGGTGCGTTTAAATGCTGAAAATGGGACTGAAATGGGTGCATTTGGGGCTGAAGTGGGGTTGAAATGGGTGGATTTATCTGCTGAAACAGGGCCTGTAACGTATGGATTTAGGGGCTGAGGTTTGGATGCTGAAATGGGACTGAAATGGTGCTTTTAGGGGCTGAAATGGGTAGGTTTAGGTGATGAATATGAATACTCATAATTGGTAAAATTATTGTGGGTATAGTTGATTTGGTGATGAATATCTTGAACGTGTTTAGTTGATGCCTAATTGGTGATTTCAGGGGCTGAAGTTATGCATCTTTTTGGGTGTTTAGTTGACGCCTAATTGGCGATTGTTCGTGTAATTTTTGCTTTTAGGGGCTGAAGTTATGCAGCTTTTTGGGTGTGCGTATCTTGGATGTTTCGGCATTTCTATCACTTATTGTTGGATAAGTTGTTCAAGAGAAAAAAATATTCTGCAACAGTCGGCAAGAAGGTATTATATGAACCTTTAAATAAGGATAATTACGAAAATATACAATCTTGCAACACCAAGTTATTCGATGCCTAATTGGTGATTTCATCGACAATTGCAGGTGCTGCTCGAACAAGTGACAGCTTTTCCATGGAATAACTTAATGTTTATGCTCTACTATGGGCTCATTATTGAGGGTAAGGTCTTCTTACTACCATCAGCATCAATGGTTTGGATATATTAATATTTATGCTCTACTGTCGCATGATTATCGAGGGTATAGTGAATAAACGATTTTATAGTAGATGAATCAGTAGATGGATATTTTGATAATGATTATTGTGGCTTGAGCATGCAACATCAAATAATCATATGATCAGCCACATAGATACTTAAAAATAATAGAGTCTATTTATCTCAATTAATCAAATTGATATGCAATTAAACCTTTTCCTGATTCTTTTTACACTTCTTTTCGCCTTCTGCGAAAGTGACAGAAGAAAATGAGGTGAAGTTGGAACCAGTTCAAACACAGTGTATGCCAGGACTTCAAGGTCCCGGAGCTTATTTTCCTAACTTTTACTACTCTACGTGTTCTGGTATCATTCCAGCAGCACATGCACAACCATGGATGATGTATCCACCTATGGGCATAATACCAGGATGGAAGGGTAATGGATTTGCAACTCCAACAAGACCTAATTTTCAAGCATCCTCATTGACTTTTTTAAGTTCTATTATTCTCTGGGAATTCGATGATTCAGTTGGAATGAATATTTGAGTACAACCTAATGCAATACTTCATCAGTGTGGTGAGTGAGGGTTACCTTGGTATTTTAAATTTGCTTTTGGAGGTAAGATAAATTGTGTATTTTCAGATTCCCAACTCTACAAGACAATACCAAAAAGAAAAAGAGGAAGGATGAACAGCCATATACAGCAGCCATATGTGTGGCACTTTCAGCAACCTACTCAGTCTCCAATTGAATCATCAAGCAGCCAGCAAACAGGTTTTACTCTAACTGTTACTCTATTTAGTTTTGTATCTCATATCACCGGTTGAATCATACATTTTTAAATTATCAAAATTTACACAAGTTTGTAAGCCTACTGAGAGTATGTAGTTTAGGAAATACCGTTTGGATTTGCTTATTCCATAAATACAAATGCAATTGAAACCATTATAAAAAATTCAGTTTGTGAAAAGGGTCGTGGCCTATATGGTTATGGACGTTGGTTGTGCTATCTGCTATTAGTATAATGTTAATGCAATAATATGTTTCAAGTATTTGGATAAACAATTATTGCATTGTTATTTATCTAATTATTGTCTTTTAGATAATAGATGTTGGTTTTAATGTTTTAAAAGACTTCTGTAATTTGCTTTGTAAACATTATTTATGTACTGTAATGCATAGGATAAAAAGAACCGTATATTAGTTTGTTAGTGTTTGGCAAAAGCCTGGAACTTTAATTGGGCTTGGGCCAAACGGGTCAAAATGGTTATCTGTAAACCATTGTGTCGATTAGTAATATGTACGCCCCTTTTAGGTTTATCAATGAAACGTTGTATCTCTTCATGGTACCGTTTCACTTTGTATATAAGGAGGCTGTATAAGCGTTTGTACATAATCATTCATACTTCAATACAACAAAGTTTATACAAGTTTCTGTGTTATTTACTTTTCTGCAAATTTCATACAAAACCAAACACCTTTACTGCTTTTCTGTATCACCAAGAAAGCGACAGCCATGTCTAGTTTCAAACACAATTCAGTGAGTACTTGGCCAAGAGGAGCGCGTTTATATCAATAGACTAGCACTATTTTTGCTGAAATGAATATGTTGGTTAGTTTTCCTCAAATTTTTTATTTTTATTTTTATTTTTATTTTTTTGCAGCAACAACAATCATACAACAACCAAGCAGTTTCCATTGGGCCGGGAATCTGTCTAATTCAAACTGAAGTGCTTGCAGACCGTTAGCCGAAGTTCACATAGAAGAAGGCGAAGTTGGAGGAGAAGTCGTGACACTTATCACAAACTTGGTTCATGGTTTGGAAGCGTGGGCGTGACAGTTATTACAAACTTGGTCCATTTTTTTAGATCAGGTATATTTTTGCCCATTCAATCAATTTTTTTAAAGATTAGTTTCTAACTATTCCACAACGATGTTGGGTGCTACGTGTTGTTCCTATTATTGCAGATATGAGCTTCATTTTTCGCTCAGCTAGGATTCTTATGGCATATTCTTTTGCTCCCAACATGGGTTATCAAGTAACAAGCTATGAAGGTGAGAAAGGCATAACATTTCAGTTTGTCACAACTCTATTTTTTTTTTGCCAAAGCTGCAGTTGTCCTTTTTTTTTCTTTTTTTTCGGTTGTTTGATGTGTAAAGTGTAAACCTTCAATATAATATGATGCCTGATTAATTTTTGACTTATGATATGGTGTTGTTTTTACTGTTTACAAACCTTTTGGTTGATTATAAAAAAAATCCGAGCAAAATTATTGTTCATGAAATAATTCTTCTAATCCCTTCACATTTTTTTACCTTAAAACCAATTTGTTAAGACTTGAGGTTGTAATCATTCATGAATGCATCTATATAAACATTGCTACAACGCTCCCGCAGCAACGTGCGGGCTACCCCACTCGTTAAATCTAAAAGTAGCAATCCGATTAATTTTATTTTATTTCTTCAACATCCGTGTAAAATTTCTTAAAAATGAGTAGCAACCATCTATAAAACAAAATTGTGATTTTTATATTTAGGCATGTGGCACTTTAATATAAAATTAAATCTAAAAGTAGCAACCCAATTACTTTTATTTTATTTCTTCAATATCAGTGTAAATCAACCTAATCAAAAAAAGATTTGATTTGCACACTTTTATTTTTTATTAAATATTTTAATTACTATATTAAATAATTATATTATATTTATATTACGCTTTAGTTAATTATATATTAAATGTCCAAATTAAAAATATATATATATATATATATATATATATATATATATATATATATATATATATATATATATATATATATATATATATATATGCAAATCACCTCTCCAAAAAAACTCTGTATATTTTCTTTTCAAAATAAATCCTTGCAAAGAATGCCATCAACAAACACCAAACAAAATCTTCAACGTGATTATGAAACAACCGCTTCTTTTTATAATATTATTAAAACTGGTTCATGGGGATAGATAATCGACCATGTATCTTATCTTTTTTAAGAACCATAATGATGAAACTGCAGCTCTTTTTTGAAAACCGATTCGTAGTGGTGGAATGATCGACTAAATATCTCAATATCTTTTATGTCGAGTTTATAAGGTAATTGTTATTTTTTTGTCGTCTTATAATGTTGTTATCTCTATTACTTATAAAATAAATTTGTCTATTATTGAAAATTTAAAATTTCTTAAAAATGAGTAAAGTTGATTTTCAAAAATACCCTTAAATAATTAACGTACATAAGTCTTGAATGTAATGAAGAGATTTTGTTAGTGAAAACTTTTAGACCTTTTAATACCCTTTAAAATGGCAACTTGGACAATGAATTTAAACATATACACACGATGACAACTTTTGAGCGACAAAGAAATGAATTTTACAAACAAAATATTGTAAAACCGTAAAGGGGTGAATACGGTCTTTACAACTTCTTGAATTTTATCAACTTCAAGTCTCAAAATCCCTAGTGGTGAATCAATCAAACAACACAACAACCAAGAGAAAAGATATTGTCACCACGATATATCTTGGTTCGGGATTGGGGTTGATACCATCTGTCGTCGAGGTTGCGAATCTACGAATCCCATACTATTACTAAGTATCATCCTTACGATTGGATTACAAACCGTTACAACTTCACTCCATCGATATGCACAAAGATCGGCGCTTACTAAGAAGAGCTACTCCCAACGGTATTCCGCCCTCGGAAACTACCCACAAAAATCTCGTGATTCGACTTAAACACTAAGACCACAAAGAACTTACCCCGGAAGTATCAAACCCCAACAAGATCTTCATGATCTTAGCTTGACCACAAAGGTACAAGTCTTGCTACACCCATAAACAAATGAATGATTGTTTTGATAGTTCAAATCAAGCACTAACCTAACCTAGCCTAGAGACTCAATTCTAGTAAAAAGGTATAGAAGAAGACCTTTGACGCAATTCACAATAGTGGATTAAGTTCTTGTGAATCTCTCTTGCGAAATGATGTGTTATTACAATATATGATAAGAGAAGAACTAAGAACACGAGGTATTTTAGACTTAGAGGATAGAGAAGAAAAAAATGATGACGGTAAATGATGCCAAGATGAGAGGAGGTATTTATAGATTGAGCCTTGGACATTTTCGGGCTTGGTTTTAGATTTGCCCCATCTTTTTAAACCCCAAGGGCACTTACTTTTGATCTTTCTAATATCATTCCAACGCTCAAAGTGTAATAATGTCAACTAGCTTAAATAGCCATTTTGTGAAAATAGTTTATGAAGTGTTTAAAAATAATTCTTGAGGATGTTTGTCCAATATCAAAAAGGAAGGAAAGAACTATTGGACAATACATGTTGGAAAAAAGATTGCCTCCCATATTTAAAATTCAAATTCAAAAACTAGTTGGAGGTGAGTTGTTAAAAGCGATATTAATACAATATCCTATGAGAAGGAAATGGAGATACTTGAATTTCAAATTCAAATTATGTGTAAGAGGGAAAGGTGTGTAAAAATATTGGTTATAAATTAACCATGGTTAGGTTAGATGAGGTGGCATGAGTTAGAAAAATTATGTCAAAAGAATATTCCAAACTTGTTAAAAAACATATTATCATTTCAAAACCTTATACGGAGTAAGATTTTTATCAAGCATGTACTTATTAATGTGTTCATACGAAACTGAAAACATACTACTGTAAGTCACCTAAGAACTTGTTAAAAAAAACTATAGCAGAAAACAGAAAGAAAAAAAATACACTAAAAATTATGGTGTGGTGTCGTACTGTCGTGTTCGCTTTTGTGGCCTTGTGTTGTTTCATTCAGAGGCATAAAGCTCATAAAAAGCCCATAACTTCATGAAGGTCATTTAATGTTGCCCAAACGCTCCATAACTCAATGATTCTTTAGCCATATTTTGCATTTAGTAGTGAAAGGATGACTTCGTTTGATAAACCAAAATAATAATTGAGACTTATGGGAGAATTTATTTGTTAGATCAAAAGTTAGATGGTACTAGTTACTTTTTAGAGAAAGGTGACAAGAAATTTTAGTATTAGCTAGCTCAATTTAAATTCATTTATTTAGTTATGCTATTTAAAAAAGAATAGACTAACACTTGTTAGATTCTAATTACATCGACATTGTTTGCAAATAATAAGTGTAAATGATAATTAACAAATATACAAGGAAACACTAAAATTCTTAATTTTTGCTCAAAACCTGTATAAGATGTAGCTTAAGACCATTACGTACACAAAGGTCCATACTTTTGTTTCTTGTACATTTATTGATTTATTAGTTCCATATAGTATTAGATTTATTGATATTTAACTTGATCACTATCTTTTTTTTTTTTGACAGGTGACTTTCCAACTTAGGTTTCACCACCTCCGTAAGAGGCCCTACCCCACATCGACTGGACTATGTTGTCTTAAGGGTCCACGCTGATGCGATATGTGGCTTCGGTCTGAGGAAACCGTCTGCCTCCACACAAGTTTCCTTCTTTGGAGTAACGTCCGGATGAAAACCCGGCCTTGCTCGATTTGAACCCCGTGAGCTTAGTCTAAGGGCGCAATCCTCATTGCAAATATCAGCATGTGGACCAGTGAGGGACTTCCGGTGGGTCACCTGATCTGACTACTCTCACTTGTGGCTCGCTTAACTTGATCACTATCTAATGGCTTAGTGTTGAGGCACTTCGTCTTCTCACAGAAGAGAACATTACTAGTCTACATTTGGATTTTGGAGTGATCATGAAAGGATTGAAACGATTACGATAACCTCTTGATTACCTCGCGTACATGTGAGTTAAAGACTCGAATACCATGAGACACCTGAACATCAAAAAACACATAAGAAATTCTTGATGTTTAGTTTAATAATTTACCTACTTAAAATGTTTATAAATTCGGACTAGTTTGTTCTAATTTATTTATTGTTCATTGGTAAATCTAAATTCACACTTGTTTGCATATATCACAATGGATGGAAACTGTAAGATAAAAACAACTGTTAAAAATTACTGCTCTTTCTCATCTCTCATATTAGTTTCTGCGTGTTGCGTTTCAGCAAGATTATAACACCATGGACATTCAAAAATGGAATGTTATTGTAACTCCTGTTAACTGCATTGAACATTCAAAAATGGCGGGCTGTTGGTTGCCATGCCTTTCATTTTATTTAAAATCAGAACAAAAAACATATGGTACAAATGAAAACCTAATATGTATATAGTCACAAAGCTTTTCTTTAATTGGTGGGTTATGGCCATTAAGCCAAAATGAACAAAAACATTAACTTATAAGCCCAAGCAAAAAACTATATACATGTACATGATTTTTGAAGTTTGTAAATTTATTTATTTATTCATGATGTTTAAGTAGTAACTTTATATTTAGAGTAAATTGCATAAATAATCCTTAAAGTTTGGTCAAATTGCATGTTTTGTCCACACGTTACGAAAGTGCAAGTATCTATGGGATGATACTTGCACCAAAGGTTTTCCCCACAAGGACGATTCTTACATTTTCGTAACGTTTGAAACGAAACATGCAATTTGACCAAACATTAGAGACAATTTATGCAATTACTCTTATATTTATAATAGTCGTTGGATCACTTGCTATCCAATCATAACTACTTTTTTATGGTCGGTATTTACGCATATAAGACTGAAAGTATCGGTGGTGAGTCATTCACCCCATCCCCAGTTTTCTCTCTCTCTCCTCTCACTTTCACTCATCCCTACTCACCATACATCTGTTTTGGTCATCATATCTCACATTTTATTAAAATACTCACTATATCCAAAATATACTCTACTAAATATTTCACGCACTCACAAAACAAATAAAAATCCATTACTTTTGAATTTGGGCCCACATAAATACCATGATGAGTAACTTACCATAAACACACAAATTTGATCATGAGTGGAACATCCATTTTAGCAATTTGATCGTAAGTTAGGAGTATGATGACCCACTCACCATTCACTCCGGATGGCCTAAGATTGTTAACCATATAAACGAGTTCAAAAATAATTTGGTGTATATTGGTAAAGGAAAATGATTTTGAGAACTAATTATGTGTTTTAAAAACATGCCTAAACATACGTGGCATGATCCTGATGGTTTGTGAAAAAATGGGTCCCTTGACTGCAGCCATCAGGATGATGCCACGTAGGTTTAGGCATGAGTTTAGGCATATCTTTTAGGTTTATTCATTTTTTTACATAAATATTTTTTGAAACTCGATATGATGCATATATTTTTAAAATAAGTTGTCATATTTAGTGATTAGTAAATGTAAACTTGTATATTAGTATAAATTGTAATGAAACTTTACACCGTCTTCTACTAATTCGTGACTAAAAAAGAGTGTCAACCACTATAATCTTATATTTTCATAATTTTAGCAACTCTTACCTTTTCTTGCTGGAGGTTCTCATTGGTTCTCTTCTACCTTTATAGTAAAAAAATTTGTCATTGTTTATGGGTAAAGGGTTTTCCCGGCAAATGTGTTACTCCAAAAAAATGTTTAAGTATAAAAGATATGGGTGAAGTCTCATATCTCAGCCCGTTACATAGACGGTAAATATTACATAATAAGACACTTCCTATCCTTTAACAGAACAACTTCCTACCACGACCTTTAAGCTTGATATCATACAAGTCACAAAAAACATCCAATTGCCCTGGTAAATCATAAACCTGATCCGCATAGTCATCATAATAATCTTCTAGCTCATTACCGCCATCAATTGATGCGAGAAAATTAGTCATAGGGTTATCCGGCTCAAGCACCTCCTCATCGTCACTGTAAAAAGATTGTCATTGGTTAAAGCTTTTGTAACACAAAATCCTCGTCATCCGTCATGTTATTGTCACAAAACATATAATCAAAAACTTTACCATAAAGGTTTTAATTGTATAGTCTTCATGCATTATGACCTTATTCTGTTGATAGTTTTTCATTCTGAGCGTAGTCACGGATAGAAAAATTAAAAATAGAATCATTTTTTTTTAGTTTATTAAATAGAGTAAAATCAATATCAACTTGAAGAGCATAAAAAATATGTTTATTGGTGTAATCTGTTTAATGAAGATATTTATAATTTTACATATATATAAGATTAAAAGACGTTAGTGATTTTATTTATAAGAAAGAGAGTGTCAGGTTTTATAATAACAACTTCAGTTCATTTATTTAAGTAACGGAAATGTAAAAATCCCAATGTTATTTCGTAAAAGATAAACGGTGATAATTAGGTTCTTGGTTAACTTTTTCTTTTTTCAGAAATACTTATTTTGTTATTTTATAATGGACGGAGCATTTATCTTTTTTGGTTTCATCAACTGTATATACATGCATGTGTCAATGTATCATGTGCGATTCTGCTTGTATTTGGCTATTTGCTCACCAACTTGTTGCAATAATTTGACACGATTTTTTTATAGAAAAAACTTACCTCATGTTTTGCAATAATTCAAACAAACCTCACATATTTTAATGCTTGTTGTCCAATAGTATATACAAGGAACGTGTAGACAGATATGGAAAAAAGTTAAATATTTAAGAGTTTTGATATTTATCTATACTAAGTAACTTAATTATAAGCCTAACCACATTGATATGACATTTGTTTACATTTTATTAGTAGAGCAAATTTTAGGTATATTTTCATATTTACCTTTAATAATTGAGTACTTTTTTTTAGAAGTTTTGTGTCTGCATCATCTTCGTTCTTATCCAGATTCTCTATCGGAATAATTGAACGAAACAACTTTAATTAATTTTAATAAGTTGTTAGACACAATATCTAAATTGATGAAAGCTCAGTTGTGTATCTTAAATGTTAAAAGGGCCCTTTCTTTCGTAAGTGAGCATGCATAATTAAATATTTAGAAAATCAGCATATGTGATTTAAATGAGGATTTTTTGTGGCGTATAAACTTAAACTAAAAGTGGGTGACAATGATGGTGATAATATCAGGACTGAGAGGAGATGCAAAGGATATGGAGAAATAAGAGCACCCGGTGTGGGCTCGTTCTCCCCTTTCGTCGTCCACTCTGGCACTTCCCCACGGCTCGTTTTGACACCGGGGTGTCTGCCGTCATTCGTTGTTGGGTTGCAAATCGTGCAGACGACGAAGGAGAAACTTGCAAGGTGGGATCCAAGAGATGTTGGAGGGTTTATTATATTGTGTATGTGTGTAATATATGTGTGTGTAAATATGTGTGAATCTGAGGTGTGTGTAGTGTGTGTGAGGCGTTTGGGAAAAAGAAGGGAAGAAGAAGAAGAACCGGTTTTGTCCTTTTTGTTTTGTTTTGTTTTTTTTTTGTTTTGTTTTTTTTTTTAATTTATAATTTTTTTTTTAGTATAAATTGTATTTTTATTTTTAATAAAATGAATTTAGTTTATTTGAAAATTGAATAAAAAAATAAAGTGGTAGTGGTGGTACGAATGAAGAGGTTGAGGTTTCTTATGAGTGAGGAGGGTTTGTTGTGGTTAGTTATGGAAAAATGGGATCTTGATGTGTGGCGAGGTGGCGCGACGAAACACTGCCCTCGTTTGACACTTGCAATTGGAATTTCTATTATTACTTGGAATTTCTATTTTGACACCTAAAGCTCTAAAGGAAAGCAATTTTGATTAACTTATTAACAAGGGGTAAAACATGAATAACACAAAAGGTTGACTTGGTTTCAAAAGTTATTTACACATTTATCAATCAGATTTTTAAATCTAATTTTAAGCATAGTAGGTAAGCATAATTATCATTTTTCACTAAATTTGCTTTTTTTTATTTCTCCATCTCTATGCATCTCCTCTCAGTTCCTATATTATAACCATCATCGTCTCCCACTTTTGGTTTAAGTTTATACGCCACAAAAAATCTTCATTTAAATCACATATGTTGATTTTCTAAATATTTAATTATGCATGGCCACTTACGAAGAAAAAGACCCTTTAATATTCAAGATACACACTTTCTTGAATCATCCTCACAAAAATTTGGGTCAACAACTTGTTAGAATTAATGAAAGTTATGTTGTTTTATAATCCCGTTAGGAATCTAAATAAAACGAAGACTATGCGAGCACAAAACTTTTTACAAAGGTAGCGATTAATTATTAGGGGTAAATATAAAAAAAAAAAAAAAAGAATAGAAAATACTTAAAATTTGTTCTACTAATAAAATGTAAACAAGTGACATGTTAATGTGGTCAGTATTTTAACTATGCTTACTTAGTAGGCAACTAGGCATAAATATCAAAATTCTATGTTAAGCGAAAGTATAAAAGCGATTATGGGCCGTTTGGCGGATTTAAAGTTGGCTATTGGTTATTGGTAGTCAAACCTGGCTGACCCAAAATACTTTTGTCAAAAATCAATTTATTGAATTCTAATAACGAGTGTTACAAATTTGAGTATAAAAGTTATATAATTTTCTAACTTCTATAGTAACTGTTTTTTCATGGTTATGAACTATTTTTAAATTAAACTTTCTACCAATCCGTAATTGTATACATAATTTGTTTCTTTGATAAACATACTTTTGTTGGAATTTTAGAACTCAGTTAACCATTAACCTCATGAGTCTGTGACGGATAAGGATCTAGTAATCGCAATTAGGTTAAACACGTAATTAATAAACAATTAATTAATAAAAGGGATAAAAGAAAACCTAACCTTTCGTGGCTATTTGAACGCAAGTGTAACGGACAATAAAACCAATACGAAACTAAGCATCTAAAGTAGATGCCTCAATAAGTAGCACACACAAACACGATAACCGAATACGTTCGATAATGAGCTAGTCGAGAACGTATAAAACCATTCAACAATTGACATCACTTGAATATTACATGAACAAGTTTGGGAAACCCTATGTTCATCCGTTAATGGTCATCATCTCATGATTGATGATCCATGAGTGGGCAAGTTGGAGGATTCTTCATGGAAGTAGGTAGACCGCCAAAGTGATTTAGAAGGCTCAAATACATGTCTTGAGTAGTATTGTAATGTTTTATTTATTTTTGTCATTTTTGATAGGTTCATTTTTGTAAGTTATAAGAATGGTGTGTCATTCTTATATTAAAGTCTGTTAGTGTCCTAAGGGACTGAGATGAGGGACTCACTCTCATCCGTTGTATTTCAATTTTTTGGTTAATATACTTTACCAGGGTGCAGGATTACTCCCCTTTACCCAAAAAAGGAATATTACATGAACAAGAAAACCACCCAAGACTAGCTTGCTTCCTGCCCGAGATCACAAAACAGCCAAGAAGCTGTTTCCCCTTTGTTACCCGATATCGGACATAAGGGTCCGATATCCACCTGCTTGTTGTCCGAGAAAAAGCCCACGAACAAGAAACAAAACAACCTTGTTTCAACTGCCATTCGACCAGGAATAGAGAAACAAGAAATCACCAATTAATCTAAACCTAAACACTTGATTCAATTGCAAGTTTAGGATTAAACAAAACCAAAACACAAAACCCTAATCGGTTTTATGAAAATCGATTGGGTATTGGAACCAGTTGGATGAGTCGATCATATGGTGGAGTTTAGGGATATCAGTAGATTGTAATTACTGATTTGGGATGTAAAAAATTCTTCCCTGTGAATGTATGTATGCATTTGTATATATAGCACATGAGACAAAACCAAACATAGGCTTTAAACTTGTGTCTCGAGCTACAAACCCAAACACCCAATCGGCTTGTCTCAGGCCCAGGTAAACACCCAATGACTCGCTTTGAATTGAAACAAGTCCAATGGGTCGTTGGTATGGATCGGGTCACATTCATGCATAATGGGTGAATACAAATTCAAGTATTATCGTTAAACACGTCTCTCGTGTTCATCGTGTGTGCCCCATCGGCTCATACACTCTCGATCGTTTTGTCATGTTTATAACTCCACGAACCAACAACTTCAACAACATTGTTATCATATAATATTTATCTTATCTATTTTTTTAATTAATCGTGCATATCGTGACTATATACATTGTTCTTTCTTTGCTAGTAGAGTCCCTAAATAAAAAGATGCAGACTCGAATTAGTAAGATATGATAAAGCCTAATTGTGTTAGTATGTTGTATTCTAAAGAAAACATCAGAAGATACTTTAACATCTAAAGTATCTAAGAAATTTAGTCAAAACCTTTCAAAAGTAATTTAGGCAGGATAAGTGACTGCAGAAAAGTGCAAAGACACAGTATGAGTCTAGTAATATATCATTGAACAACTATTAACATTGTTCACTAAAGTTTGTTTTGCTTCTTCCCAAAATTAGAAATATTTAATAAAATGTATACTTTTCCAATAAATGTTTGACACCTAAAAAATCTTCACGAGAATATTAATTGTCGGACCAATTTAGTGATGGTATGTGACTAGATTTAAAAATAAAATAGCCCGACTCTTATAAGTAGTAGCTGAGTAAATGCTTAACATATCTTCCTAACACTCCTGCGGGCTAGAGAGATGAAACTACTGAAGTAGCTCACTCGAGTATTTATTTGTAGCTAAAGGAAAGGGGTTAGTAGTTATTTGAAAACTAAAAAATACACTTCAACAATGATGTGGTTCAACATAATAAGGATGGTGTTCAGGTCATTTAGGGTTGACAATATCTCACTGATCGATGTTTGTTCTTTATCACTAAATCAAACATAAGGTACTTTTAAAAATATGTGAGTGTCCAAAAATCAAAAAGTACGGTAACCTAAAATCAAAAAGGATAAAGCGTCTTCATGGAAGTTAACACCTTCCAAGAATTTGTATAAATGTGCAACAATTGTCAACAATATTTTCTAAAGAGTTCATCCCATACCTATAAAAAAAAAAGCATTTAATGCAAATTAGATTTCACCATTATATGCTCGACATGTACTAAACACCTTTTAGGGAAATCCTAATCTTCCTGCATGTATAATAGAATGTTTGTAGTGGACTAAATGCAATTTTTTCAATTAATGTGATACACATTCGAGAACATTTACTCTCGTTTGAACATAATTAGCTGAAGAAGTGTTCTCTGAGTTCACTCTCAAACTATAACTTAGGTTTTAGTTTGAGTGATAGAGAAAATACCTAATTATCATTTAACTATGATTCTTATTCCACTAACAACCTTGTCAATTCTTTAATTCATTCAAATAATAATTTAAATGTTGAAAAGTATACCGAGTGTTTACTATCTTACTTGCTTTAAACTGTCATAAACACTCAAAGTGTCATGACAATTGTGACTTAGTTATTTTCTAGTAATCTGAGTTGCAGTTACAAGGTTTTGGGTGTGCAAACTCAATCCCACATCGGTAGAACTATAATCTCAAAGTTAACATATAAGCATGGTGGTCTACTCCTTCTATCACCAAATGGTTTTAGAATGGGAACCTAGTTGGGCTTATATGTTGGACATTGTGAGATGCGGGGCCGTATGATTCCTAACATATGGTATCAGAGCTATGATTGTGCCAAGTGGTGATGTGGATGGTGTTCCTTCAGTAGACCTCGGTTTCGAAGGTATTACTGGATCCTTGTAAACCTTGTATTGTTGGCGATATGAAAACTGTGGCTATAGTTGAAGGGGAGACCCATGATGGTGTTGGGTTTGAGGGGATGATTGTTGGGTGTGCAAACCAAATCTCATATTAGTTTTTATAATCTCTAAATTAACGTATAATTTTGGTAGACTACTCACTCTATCACCAATTAATTTTAAAATGAAAACCTAGTTCGACTTGTATGTTGAACTTTGTAAGATACTCCATTGTAAGATTCCTAACACATGGGAATAACATTAATTAACACAATGTAAATCTTTATATCTCTCCAATATTGTTAGAATTATTAAATAACATTTACTCGCCTCTTAAATTAGCAATGCTCGTAATAACTATTAGTGATGAAATTATGAGTAAGATAGTGGATAACCTTTGAATTAACTCTACATTTCCAAACATTTGTTGTAAATTAAAGTACATGCAATTTTTTAAAAAAGATGTTAAAAACCAATATATAATTGAATATCATACAAACTTAGTTAGACGTACATGATTTTATCATATGCTTTAGATATAAAAAACCAAACTAAATTATCATTTTTTTGTAAAAAGATCATCCTGGTAAATATATTACTTAAAAAATGTTTAAGTATAACGGATGAGAGTGAGTCTCTCATCTCGGTCCGTTACATGGGTATAGAACAAGCGTCAAATGTGAAACAACTAAAATCACTACATAAAAAAGTCAAGTCAATCTTATGACCTACAAAAAATAAAATTAATTCCTACCACGACTTTGAAGTTTGACATCATACATATCACAAAAAGCATCCAATTGCCTTGGTAAATCGTAAACTTGAATAGCATAATTATCATCACACGATACAAGAAAAAATAATTTTTCACTAACAACTAATTCACCAAACATGATAGCATAATCGACCACAAAATTGTGAGTGGAAACTTTGCATATCATTATCCGACTCATTTATTCACTAACAACTAATTCACCAAACTAAATTATTCACCATTCATATATGAACACGTCATAATCGAACCACATTAGTGTAATAAATATACAAGAGGTGATCTAATCTCGTCGACCTCCTTCCCAAGACACTATAGATAAGAGAGTAAATATGTATATTTTTATTTGTCGTAATCATGCATGACATTCATTTTCTTTCCTACCGTAGTACCGTTTGATCAATTTGAACCGTACATTAATTATTAACTATTGGCAAGGTCATAAAAATCAATAATACATTACCACCACGTGAATCAGACCCAAAGATGTCCAATCATTACATTTTCGCACTAAATAAACATGCATGCACATCAAAATAATAGCACAAAAGTTTCCTATAAATAGAGGGTAATGTACCATGTTTTAAGTCACACAAAACAAGAGTGAGTGAGTAAGTTAGTACCAACCAAAATAAAAAACATGTTGAAGCCTCAAATCAACCAAACTCACTCTGTCCGTAACCTAGTCCCACTCAACAAGCCATTCCTTGGTGGCGAGGGCACAAACCATTCCGCGTCCTCGGCCTACTCCCCTGCCATTCTCCGCGGATCCAACTCCACCAAGAAAACCAATGCCACCCGTGCTCGAACCACCTCAGTTGGTAACATTAAGGCCATATCAATACCCTTTCTCACCAAGGCCACTACGGTTAAAGGTGTCATCACTGTCCAACCAACAATTAGCTCCGCAATTGCTGGTGTAGGTGTCGGTGGCGTGGTTGATGGCGTCTCTGATCTTCTAGGACGGTCCTTCTTGCTTGAGCTCGTTTCTAATAACCTTGATTGTACGTAAATATTCCATGCAACTTTTTCCGTTTTATTGATTTTGTTAAAAACTTGCATGATGACGTTAAGTGTAAAATAAAGTTATATAACATCACCTGATAAACGCTAGATAACAACATACATTACTTGGCCTAAACGTTGACATTTAAAAAATTTGAAGTGTAAATTTTATGGCGATAAGGGGAAAACAATTTCTTTTGGCGCGGGTAGCTGCCCACAGTGTTACGCAGCGAAAATCAACAACAGAAAGTTCCCGTTGCAAAATTGCAACTATTTTCCAATGGATGACCGAGCGATTTATAGCGAAACAAAAAAAAGCTGCATATCTTTTGCAAAAACAAACTTAGTTAATATTTCTACTTATTTTTATATACATAATGTTCGATTTCGTAGCAAAATACAAAATTTATCAAAAGATTTATCAGTAGAATTGGTTTTGTCATTCAAAAGGGGTTGCGGCACAACTTGTTGCCCGTTTGCCTGCCATCTTATTGTAATCCGTTATAAAAGTTTATAATGAAAAGGAATAAATTGTAATATAAAAATGAACAGAAAACAAATCACTGTTACTTTCATGTTGCATATGCGATGCAGATTTTCGAAAATTTGGAGCGAATTTGCAATGGTAATTTAAAATTAAATATAAAGAGTACTATCTTAGATTTTCGTAGCAGATCCGTAGTAAATATACTTAGAACTAATATACTTGAATTTTTTCAAAGATATTACATCTGGATTCACCTTTGTAACTATCGGTGTAAATTAGTCGAGTCAACTTCTGAGAGCTAGGTGAATATATCTCGACGAAAATTGACAGAACTTAAGTTGAAATCATAGACTCCTCAGATATGATGGTGATCACTAACCTTATCGAGGTTATTTCATTATAAAATTTTAGCTATGAACACATGTTTACTATTTTTTTTTGGGTAAGAGGGTTACTCCCATAAAATATTATTATTCTCAAAAAACAATTAGATACAACCCAGTTTATCTTTATGAACAAGTTAAAAAATGCATGTTAGTCATCAACCAACCGCAATAATTGTGGGACCTGAATTTAATTTATCAAAATCCCAGCTACCCTTCTTTTCCAACGTGTCCTGGACAAATATAGAAACTTTGATTGTGTGTTAGCACTTATAGAACATCTATGGATTTATGTACGCAACATGTAATGTAATGTCTTATTGTGTTAAAGTCTAATAATCTTGTATGATATATAGCAAACGGAAAGCAAAAGACGGTGAAGGCATATGCTCGATACACTGCATTAGATTTTGACATTAATGTCTACACATACAAATGTGACTTTGATGTCCCTGCGGATTTTGGCGAGATAGGAGCTGTGATGGTGGAGAATGAGTATAGCAAGAAGATGTTCTTCAAGAGTATTGTCCTTGATAACGATGTCACATTCACATGCGAATCTTGGGTTCAATCCAAGTTTGATAACTCCGAAAAGAGAATTTTTTTCACGAACAAGGTCAAATCTAATATTATTTATGCTATGTTACTATTAATCATAGTTTTATTTTTCTGCAATTAGTTCTAAGTTACTTTTATTGATCATGACACTGGATTATTCTTATTAGTGTATTTGTTTGTATAGTCTTACCTGCCATCAGAAACACCAGAAGCCCTAAAATCATTAAGAACAAAAGACCTGGAGTCTCTTCGTGGCAACGGTCAAGGAGAGCGTAAATCGACTGATAGGATTTATGATTATGATGTATACAACGATCTTGGTGCTCCAGATCTTCTCTTAAGTTTAGCACGACCGGTGCTTGGTGGTGATGAACATCCTTACCCTAGGCGGTGTCGTACTGGTCGCCCAATGTCCTCTAAAGGTACTCTATACAGTTTTTTTTTGAACGGAAAATATCATTATACTCACTCTAGCAAGATACTTATGGAAAAAGATACAAAGAATTCATAGAAGCAAATTTTGGATTGAGGATCCAAATTAAAGTGGAAGTGATCGACTATGAACAATTCAAAACTGAGAGAAGACTTGTGTTTTTTGTGACATAATATCTAATAATATTGGTAATATGACTAGTTTTCCACTAGTATTTTGTGACGTGGCCGCAGTACAAACCGCACTATTTAGAAGGTCATATACATAGATCGCTAATACAGTAAAATCTGTTACATCAGTTTAAAAACATATCATTACACACAATGACAATAATTTGTTGAAAACTGGTGCAATTTGTTTCTTTGCATTATTTGCTTATGACAACTTTAAAAGTAGTAAATCAGGAAGTGACTAAAGCTAAGCATAACATGTTGAATTACAGATCCATTGACCGAGACGAGAACTTTGCTCCCATTCTATGTCCCAATAGATGAAGATTTTTCAGAGCTAAAGGAGGTAACATTTGGAGCAAGGGCTTTGTATTCAGTCCTTCATGGAGTCGTGCCAATTCTAGACTCAATTGTGACAGACAAAGACAAGGGATTTCCACTATTTACAAGCATTGACTTGCTTTACAATGAAGGTGTTAATGTTCCAGCCCCTGATAATGGAATTCTAAGTGCCTTACCTAGACTTGTTAAAGGGGCAACTGATGCTACAAATACTGTTATAAAGTTCGAGACCCCAGAAACCATCGACAGTAAGCATTATTCTTTTGTTCTTGTGGTTTTTAGTTTGAGTTTTGTTTATTAATGGCTTTGATTGTAGGGGACACGTTCTCATGGTTTCGTGATGAGGAATTTTGTAGACAAATGCTTGCTGGTCTTAATCCATGTAGCATACAGTTAGTGACGGTATGTTTATTTAAGAAATTTTAGCCTTTGACATAAATTATGTCATAACTGATTTACGATGAAATTTCTTGTATAACATGTGTGTGTGTAGGAATGGCCATTGAAGAGTAAATTGGACCCTGAAGTTTATGGACCAGCTGAATCGGCAATCACCAAGGAAATTGTAGAGGAAGAAATACGAGGCTTCATGACTCTTGAGGAGGTAACGAAATATATAATTTGTAATTCTTTTTCTTTTGGTCTCACATAACTGTGAAGTTTTATATTAATGCTGAAAAACACTTGTGCACATGTAGGCTTTGGCCCAAAAGAAACTGTTCATGTTGGATTACCATGATCTACTATTGCCTTATGTAAATAAAACTCGAGAGCTTGATGGGACAACTCTTTATGGCTCAAGGACTCTGATGTTTCTTACTCCTGCTGGAACATTGAGACCACTAGCCATTGAGTTGACTCGTCCACCATCCGATGGGAAACCACAATGGAAGCATGTGTACACACCCGCTTGGGATGCTACGGGTGCCTGGCTTTGGAAGCTAGCCAAGGCTCAAGTACTTGCTCATGATTCTGCTTATCACCAGCTTGTTAGCCATTGGTTAGTTCAGGTTTACTTGTAATAATTGAAATTGGACAAGCATAGCTAGTTAGCTACATATGCAGGCAATCACTTAGCATGTCATGTGACCATTAACTCAAAATCCATCAGTCATTTGGCCTACTAACTTTTTTATAATCTATAAATTTTTTTGACACATGATGGACCTAACTGCTTGTTTGTGTATTTTTTTAATTAAGATGTGGGTCAGTGTGATGATGATCTGATACTAATCTCAGATTACATGAAAAACATGTAGATTACAGCTGAAGTAATCGATTAATTTGATACTTTTTTGACACTGCAGGCTAAGAACTCATTGTGTAACAGAGCCTTACATAATTGCTACAAACCGTCATCTTAGTCAAATGCATCCAATTCAACGACTACTCGTCCCTCATTTCCGGTACACAATGCAAATCAACGCTCTAGCTAGATTAGCTCTCATTAATGCGGCGGTATCATAGAGTCAACATTCTCAACGGAAGATATTCTATGCAACTTTGCTCTGATGCATATGATCAATTGTGGCGCTTTGATCACGAGGCTCTTCCTGCTGACCTAGTTAGCAGGTACCCGTTATGCGCTAGCAATCTTTTTCTCTTCTGCATTTAGCTACCTAGAAAGTCAAATTCATTTGGCATTTATGTATAAATATTTTTTATTTAGGGGCATGGCGGTTGAAGATAAAAATGAACCACACGGGATAAAATTAACAATCGAGGACTATCCATTTGCAAATGATGGTCTACTGATTTTTGATGCGATCAAACAATGGGCAACTTCTTACGTTAACCACTACTACCCACAAGCAAATCTAGTAGAATCTGATGAAGAGCTTCAAGCATGGTGGGATGAAATTCGTACAGTTGGACATGGAGACAAGAAAGATGAACCATGGTGGCCGCAACTCAAGACCCAAGACGATCTGATTGGAATCGTTTCGACTATAATGTGGGTGACTTCTGGTCATCATTCAGCTGTTAACTTTGGACAATACGATTTTGCAGGATATTTCCCAAACAGGCCGACCATTGCCAGAACTAAAATGCCTAACGAAGACCCAACAGATGAAGAGTGGCAGTCATTTTTAAAGCGGCCAGAGGATGTACTATTGAAATGTTTCCCGTCCCAAATTCAAGCCACCCAAGTTATGTCAGTTTTGGATGTATTGTCGAGTCATTCACCCGAGGAGGAGTATATTGGTGGAAAGATAGAACCGGCATGGGAGGCAGACCCCGCTATAAAGGCTGCATTTGAGGAGTTTCGTGGAAGATTGAACGAGCTGGAAGGCATTATAGACTCAAGAAACACTGATGCAACTTTGAACAACAGGAGTGGTGCAGGGTTGGTTCCTTACCAGCTTCTCAAGCCTTATTCCGACAAGGGTGTTACCGGGAGAGGTGTTCCAAACAGCATATCTATCTAATAGTTCTGGTTCTCTTTTGGTCTCCAAGATCCATAGTCCTATGCTTAAATAATGGTCTGTGCCGTAATAAGGTCATAATCTGTGTTTGCGATTTGGTTTATTGCCATTTGAAATAAGTTGTGTTATGTTGTGCTCCGTTATCTGGCTACAGAGTTGAGCATCAAACAGATGCAGTTATCGTATTCTGAATTATTGTGTCATGTCCTCATTACATGACACTAGCTATTGTAAAATGTAAACTAAAAGAACATTTGTTCTACAAATAATTGTAACATTTTACACTAAAGCCTTTGATCTATGTCTTGTTATGATTACTCGTAGTGTACATATGATGATGTTATTTATTATTTAAGGACTTAGCATCCGGTCGGTACAAATAATTGAATAGATCTAAATCAGTAATATGGTCAAAAACTTGATGAGTAACTCCATATATCACTCGGTTCTATTTCAGTACGAAATTTAGAGCATAATATAGTATTTATAATGAAATTAGATCCCCTTGAATTCATATTCATAACAATATAATTAGTTTAAAGCGCTCGAGAAATAAGCTTAGTAGCAATCGAGCTTAGCCCGTACACGGTATCAATTAACTAGCTACTTATTAACATCGACTAATAGTATTTAAGTTTGAAAAACAGAAATGGCTAGTTTCTTTCTGAGTATTGGAAGTGGATAATAACAAGAGTTAATATTTGGAAGATCTTGAATGAAGACATGTTATTTTAAAATGTCTTGAACTATAACATGCACAGCGAAATAAATTAATCAATATTTTATTATTCAACAAGGTTTTTCTTTATAATCACAATCATCTCCAAATATTATTTGATCAGAATAATTCGTGTTACCTAACTGTAACAGGATCTAAAACACCTCAGATCTTGGAGGTAAACAACTAACCTAGGCGTTTACAATAAACTACACGCCCTAGGTTACACACACACACACACCTTTGACTACATTATAGAAGACTTGTATATTAAAACCTACATCCCATGTCCTCTTTATATACTAGAGGATTAGGGTTTACAAATCTCTACGAATGACTAATAAGTAAATCTTATTTTACAAGCAAGTCCTTCCATCTTTTTGTAAATTTTTTCTTTGTCACATTAAGTCCTTGATGATTCATTCTTTATTATTTTGTATCATTAAATTCAATAAACCCAACATAACCCATTGACTTAATACATTGAATGTAGTTGGGTAAAACCCAAGGTTCATGACCCATACTCATGGAACATAACCCATGATCCATTGTATGACATCATGCATAAGTCATAATAGGTATTATCCATGACCCATGGAGCTAACCCATAACCCATGGAATATATCCATTGCATATTCTAGATACATTGTATCTACTTGGATACCCATGGTCCAAAGCCTAGAACCCATGACCCATAACGCATGACCTATGACCCAAAACCCATGGGCAAAGAGGAGCGTCTCACGGATCCCTAGTATTACGCTAGACAGATCCCTCAAACAAGGGATCCGTGGGATCCGTGGAACAGTAGCATATTTTGTCTATAAATAGTGAGCCATTTCTTCATTGTAACTTACCCCTTTCACACATATTTTCTCTTAGTGTTGTAAACTCTCTAACCTCAGATCCAAGTGATCTTGCTATGTAGTTTTGTGTTTGTGTGATTTTTTAGGTTCCTCTTAAATGCGAGATCACCACCTCTTGAAGTCGAGCAAGCTCAAGTCCATGAGTTGCCATGCTTCGTCATCATCAAGACTACTGAAGTTCTCTTGTTGATAGTTCTTTCTTCCTCTCTAGAAGTGTTGTGTCAAAGGAATTAGTGAAGGATGTCAAAAGGTTCAAGGCGAAGGTATTAGTGAAAGGTGTCGAACGTCCGTGTCAAAGGCATTAGTGAAGGATGCCTAAAGGGTCAAGTCAAAGGCATTAGTGAAAGGTGCCAAAAGATCATGTCAAAAGCATTAGTGAAAGATGCCAAGGGTGTACAATCGTTATGGTGCATCGATGTACAAATAGAGATAGGTTGTGTCCAAGGATATTGATATCCTTGATGATGTTGTAATAAGGAGTGCATCTCCTTTGGGATAGCTGTTGTGTAGTGTTGGGTAGTAGTTCCTCTTTTGTAATGAAACTCGGTATCTAGCCTTGTACCGAATAAAGTGTAGGTGACGTTGTGATAGGTTTGGTTCGACCTCGTGGAAGAACCCGGTGTCTAGCCTTGTACCGGATAAAGAGTAGGAGTTATTGTGAAGGCTTTTCCGCCACAAGGAGTTTGTGTTGTGTAGTGATTACGAACTCTCGAGTAGGTGACTCGGGGAGTGGAGTAGGGAAAGGAAGGTGTCCTTGTAGCCGAACCACTATAAATACTCGCATTGTGGTTTTGTGCTTCTTACTCTTTATCTTAGTCTTATTCATATGCTTATCTACCAACATTCAACACACGCGTTTCAATAGATTGACATAAGTCGATCTAAATAGTTTAAAACCAAATTTTAATTGGCAAAACTATTCAACCCCCTCTTCTAGTTTTCACAATTGGTACCAGAGCTTCATTACCAAGTTTTTAAAGTATATTGTACCTTAAAAACTTGACACGATCCGTGTATAATTGAAAACCACAAAGAAGGTCTTTTACAAAATTAAACATCATGTCTTAAAAACACTTTTGTAGGATGTTGATTAGATGACAATATTATACCTTTTATTTCTTATTTTATCTTACTAAAATGCACTAACATTTCTTGTCGTTTTATTTAGTTAACAACTCATGTTTGTCAAGCCATAGAACTTCCTTGATAACTAGATTACCTTTCCTAAGAAGGTATCTTAATTATCATCTAGATCACAAAGGAACCGGAGTTGTCTATTGACATTCTTTTGTCAAAAGTAGAAGACACTCATAATTACATTAGAGGTATGACTTTCTAACCTTTTCTTTTTTATAACATTAGCTTAGAATAAGTATGTTTGCATAGGAACTTATATGATTATATTTTCACATACTCATGTATTACATGTAGCTTCGTTAGGAAACTTTTCTTGCATACGTGTTACTTTTTCCGTTTATAGTCTAGGTTTATAAACATGTGTTTTTATTTTTACTTAATCCATAAATCAAATCTTTCTAATAATAAAACAAAACACAAATCTCA
The DNA here is from genome assembly GCA_022545495.1 of Chrysanthemum lavandulifolium. Taxonomy (NCBI): domain Eukaryota; kingdom Viridiplantae; phylum Streptophyta; class Magnoliopsida; order Asterales; family Asteraceae; genus Chrysanthemum; species Chrysanthemum lavandulifolium. The sequence goes on from CM040242.1 coordinate 273,769,394, forward strand.
AAAATTCCTCCTTCCCCATAAAATCTTCTTCCGCTAGTCAAACTCCACCAAACCCTCATTTTTCAAATCTTCCACTTTCAAAAATTATCTCTCATTCAAACTTCATCTTTCTTCTCATCTCATCTCATCTCTAATCAAAACCAAGGAAGAAGTTCATCATCATGGTTTATATCGCGTTTCTTAACACTCATCGCTCTTGTGTATCCCATGATCAAGTTTTCTCATGGAGACATGTACTTTGTCTTGTTAATCAATATTTGTATCATATATCCAATCCTTTGTATCGCTCTTAGTGTTGAAATGAAATATTACTAATGTCTTAGTTTATCTCATTTTTTTTATGTGTGTATCATTATCTTTTCATTCGTATCTTTCATCTTAACATACTTTCGAAACCTACAATGCATGCCTAACTAGTAAATATTGGCTAAAACACACCTCCTTTTATAAACTTAAAAGTTGCCAAAATCTATTTTTCGTCAAAACCATTTTTCTGTCACTACAGATCCACGGATCCCTAAAGTTTAACTAGCCGGATCCCTCTTGGAAGGGAACCGTGGAACTGGAAACAGAATCTCATGCAACATAAAAAACATTTCATAAAAATTTACCATAAAAGGAAAGATCCCACTAGAATGTTAAGTACTAAGTAAGTTAATTGTCATTGTTAATAAAAATCAAGTTAAAACGTTAGGAGATCATGTTTTTTTATCTAATGCCCTCTCCTTTGATGCATCTCCTCATATTTACTTCTCACTTCCGTAGGTTTCGTCATGACTCATGAGCATGAATTCGACTTTCAACTCACTTATGTCTACATTCCTAATATCTCCCTTGAGCCCAACACACCTGGCAATCATGTCTGTGGGTTCAATAATCTCGAAACTCGCCACTTCCATGAAGGACGTATTGTTGACACACCTCTACTATACGAAGAAGGTATCAATACCTCTTTCCGAACCATTGGACTAGAAGGCCTTCTCAGAATTAACGAGAAAATCTGTCCACGGTTTGTATTGGAATTTTTCCGCCAAGTTGAACTTGTTCGTAACGAGGATCGATCTCTATCACTTTGGTTTTGGATCAAAAACCAAAAGTTTGTCTTAACCCTTAGGAAATTTGCTCACATTCTCAGAATTTCAAATCATGGACAATGTTCGTTCACTGAAGATTGGTCACTGAAGATTGGTCTCTTTATTTCATTTTGAACGTTTATTATACTTGAATTAATATACCCGATTTGCATGAGAGCTGACCCATTTTATACGACCCATGGACAGTTTATTCTTGGACTTGGGTTGGAATATTTGAACGAGCCTTGGGCCCTGAATGTTCAACTGATCGGGCATCAAAGGAGGGAAGGTTTTGGTTGGGCTTGGTTGCTTGTCGACAAGACAAAGCTCAACCAATAGTCGGTTGTTTTGACTATATAAACAAACCCACTCCTCCTCAAAACTCACGCATAATCTTATACAAAATCATCCCTAACTGACCACTGTTTCCAGCTTCAATCCTACTCGATTTTGTCCCAAGTCGATTAGGGTTTCTTGGTTCAATTTAAGTTCTAATCTTGCATCGCCTAGATCCAAGTGAATTAGAAGTTGTTGGTTATTATTTTGTTACTGATTCATTGTGGAATAGCAGTAGCAAAAGTGGGAATTTGGTTCTGTTCGCGGATTTCATCTCGGACAGTGAACAAAATATATCGGACCAACTTGTCCGATATCGGGTAAAGCACACACAGTAGTTCTTGCTGTTTTGGAGTTCTCGAACAGAAACACAAATTGTTTCTTGGGTTTTCTGGTTCATGCTACAAGGGTCAAGTTGTTGATTGGTTTTAATACGTTCTCGACTACTGTTGGGATTGTAGAACTAAGTTAACCAAGTAACGCAACGAGTATGCAGCGGATATGGATCTAGTTATCGCATATAAGTTAACACGTATTAATAAACAATTAATTAATAAAAGGGATAAAATAAAACCTAACCTTTCGTGGCTATTTGAACGCAAGTGTAACGGAAAATAAAACCAATACGAAATTAAAAATCTAAAATAAATGCCTCTACGAGTATCATACACAAACACTTAAACCAAGTACATTTATCAATCAACCCCTTGAATTACTTGAATACCACGAACGAGAAAACCCCAATAACAAAACAAATTAAAACCCCTTGCTTGGATGTCAGATTCGACTAGGAACACAGCCAAGTTATACAAATAATAAACCTTTAAAACCTTTGAATCTAAGATGCAAGTTAAAAGTTGTTACTCACTTGAAACTAAAAAACAATCGACTAAGATATATGTCATTTGTTTATAGTTCTCTAATAGTGAACCTTATAGGAGTTTAATTCATGTATATGAATTCCACCATGCATGCGTAGGACCACCAAGATATCAAAATGCATGATCAAGAAACGATATTATTATTAGGGATATTCTATTAGGGATATTATATCTCATATTCTTGGATGCATATCTGTGTTCGTTTATATAAGTCACAAACCGACTTATGACTTGGGCTCATAGCTTAAGCTCTAAGCATTCGATCCAAACAACCTTATACCCATTCGTTTACATGTACTAGGCCCAAGGCAAACATGAAACCGACCCAAGTTACATATGAACAAGTCCATGGGTCGTTTAAAAGATCGGGTATGCATGCATGCAATAAATGGGTTCAATATATTCAAGTATTAAACGTTCGACACGTACTCTCGTGTTTAACGTGTGTGCCCCCATAGGCTCGCACATTTCTAGTCGTTTACGTGTGTTTTAACTCCCACAAACCAACAGCTCCCCCTCGGGAGTTGGAGTGTCGAATGACACACAAAACTAACGACGGAAACGCCTAGCAACGCTCTCACTCGCTTTTTAACTAAAAGTGTCTGAGAGAATAGTTTCGTGAAAGTTTCTCAGTAGCATGGTCATTCAATGTCTTGCTCTAATCATCCTTTGTTATAGATACTGTTAAACCATGGATATGGATCCTAACTCATTCCATATAGTTTAACCATTTAGTTTCTCGTTATAAAATTTAATTAGTTTTGCATATACTTACAAAAAATGATATCCACACATAACAGAACTTGCTTGCATCTTAAGTCTAAGGACGAAGATAACAAACCATTTTGAATATTTTACTTATGACAAGGATCCAAAAGTAAATGTTTGAAAGTTGGGATATCCAATATGCGTCTCTAGTGAATACATATGAGTTTGGCGAGAACAATCCACATTCTTGTTAGAATATAACCAATACTCATATTTGCCTTACATAACAATATTTCCATATTGTTAACCAACAATGGACATATTTAGAATAATAAAATTATTTAAGGATTAAACATGCAAATATAAGATAACAATTATTATATGAATGAATAACAAATACCAAGTATCCTTATTCATCATAAAGTAAAAATTGTCTTTCAATCCCAATTATCCAAATACTAAAGCAGATATGCATGAAACTCATTTAGTAAGTTGAAGCCTATTGTTTTCAACATTCTCAACCTTTCTTTTATAAGAAAAACTAAATAGTTATACGAGTAAACTTTGAATACTTGTTTCAAATTTCATATATAGTAAGTGATTTGAAATATAAGATGAGTGTCTTATCTCATATGCTCATACTATTGCAAGAGTTATAGTATGGAGATGTCATCTTACCTTGCATGAGGTATTAGAAATCAACGACATCTTGTGATCATCTTCTGGTTTCTAAAAGTGTAAAGTATTCTCATTCCTTAATGTGTAATGCAACAATGCTCTATGTTGAGCGTAGCTTGTTAGCGAGACTTATCATAGATGATAAAATTCTACTACAACTAGTATAAATAATCCTCTAGCATCATTTGTACTTATACAACACTATGCTTTATAATTCGTAAACATCTATATTAACAATGATCTAAAACACTCTCAATTAGATATTGTTGTTGTTAGCTCATTTTGTTCTTATACAAAAGCAACAACTAGTCTTATACACAATATAATATATACATGATGAATCCTTAGTTAAAACAAGGGTAAATGATTGAAAAAGGTATCATACTTGCCACTATTTTCTTTTGTGGGTAGCGAACAAATTTTTTTGCTTTTGTGGGTAATCTTCTTTCAAATTCATCCTTTTTAGGGTACTATGTGACATTTTTGCCCTTCGAAAAAAAATTTCTATTAGCTAAGAAGGGCAAAAATGTCCAAAAACTTCACAAAATACCCTAAAAAGGATAAATTTGAAAGAAAAGTACCCACAAAAGCAAAATATTTTGTTCGCTACCCACAAAAGAAAATGTTGGCAAGTATGATACTTTTTTCAATCATTTATATAAAACAACATAAGGTTTCCATCCATGTATTAAATTACTCCAAGTGAAATATATCATTTAAGACTTGCTCGAATGATATATTACATTTGTGAAAGACTTAATTTTCCGCATTTGTTTATTCCAGATAAACATTTATTCCAAGGTTGTTTGTTTTATTCCCTAAATTCCAAGTGAAGTTTTATTCCAAGCTTAAGGATCAATATCTAGCTTAAATAGAATGATATCTTCAACATGTAATTTTTAAGGAAAAACACATTGCTCCCACTCAATTTCAGATATACTCAAGAGTTATGTTAATTCAACCAGAATCATATTGTAATTAAATTCAAGATCTCAACTCTTAGATGCACGATACAATCCAAACTTGGATTGCTTAAATTTGTATATTACATAAAGATTATGTAGATTCATAACCCTTTTGATTACACACCGTCCTCGCAAAAGGTAATCATAAAGAAAGAGTTACAAAATCTAATTGTCATATTCAACCTACAAATCTCATGTATGATAATTAAATATCTTTATATAATTAATGCATGTATTATATAAGAAAATTTAATCACAATCAATTGCTTAAGTATGATTAAAAACTTTTTATTAAATGCCAAACATTAATATGTATACAATTTTGTCCTTGTGAGTTATTTTTCAAAAGAAACTCATTCCAACCTCATAGGTTAAGCTGTTAGGCGAAATAATAATCAATCACAACTTGATTTGCATCTTGTCATTCATAGTTCTAAAACATTTATCGATTCAAGATGTGATAATGTATTTTAGTAGTTAGGCGATTTACATTAATCTCTAACTTATATCCCTCAGCATTGATATTAAAAATATCACTTCAGGTGATGAGGCATCTTTGTGGATTTATGAATGAGAGTAATCATTATACTTCAGTTAACATTTTCATGTTTAACCTTAGTATGACATTAATAAGTGAATTTTAAGAGGTTAAGTATTTTGTTCTCAAAATATTTTGAGATATGTATATACTCCCACTTACTTTTGTAAGTAGAGACAATTATCTAAATACTAATTATTTAAGAAATAATAAATTGTTCTTTATGGAGAACCACAAAATACATTTTAAGTTCTCATCTCAAGATTTGTTAATAAAATGCTTCATAAGATTTTAACAAACTCCGAACTTAAATCAAGACATAATGGAATTCCTTCCAACAACTCAAATTAGGGTTTATAGAAAAACTCTAATTGAGTATCACTCTACAACCAAAAGTTCTAGCTGCAGTTTTGTATTTCGTCAAGCTAGGAAGAACACCAAAACTACAATCTTCAAGCTAGGAAGTGTAGAAAAATCAAAAAATCCAAAGGGTTTATGATTCAATTGGTTTCAGTGGTAAAACCTCAAATCTCCAATGAATTAGGGTTCAGTTATGGGTTATCTTGAATACCTTCTAGGTTTGAACTATATTGAGTGTATCCATGACACACGCAATTTATAACCTTGCTATATTTTGGAGGTAGAGCAATTTAAAGCTATCAGGACCAAACAATATGAATAAGGTTTGATCCAACACATTAGACATACCATAATGAAGTGGTATCCTATGAGTTATTAGAATTGTGAAACTATATCAGAATTCTATAGATAACTTAATTCTCTTATGACCAAATACTCGTCAATTGAGTCAAGCCAAATTGCATATAAAGTATTTACGAACCAATTGCATGCAATAATGTATATTCATTCAACAATACAAGAACCTTATGTTCACGTGTTCACAAGAAGACAGAACTGTTCAAGGATTATATGTTCATGTGTTAACAAGAAAACAAAACATTTCAATTAATACATTATAAGTCTTTAAATAATTCAAAGACCTTATGTTTATGTGTTAATTAGAAAACATAACACTTTTACTATATATACTTTATGTTATAAGTCATTAAATAATTCAAGGACTTTATAATTATGTCTTAACATGTAAGCATAATTATACTAACAAAAGTAATCATGAGCATGAACAATTGAGTTCTATAGTAATTTCAAGTTAATTTATACTTGAAAATAATGATCATTATCATATAAACATAATTATGTTGACTAAAACATGTAGTCAAATGTTGAAGTATCTTTACATTATATCATGACATTTGAATGTAGTAGGGCAACAAACATCTAGCGTTTTCAAATCCTAGTAGAATCATTATCAGAATGTAGTAGGGAAATAAACATCTCATGTGTTTAAGTCCTAGTAGAATTCTAATTTACATGTAGTAGGGCATTAAACATCTAACGTGTTTAAGTCCTAGTATAATTATTAGTTTCCTTTACCTTGCGGTCAAGAGATACCAATAATATTGTTGTTCCTTGCACACACTTTGAGATTTCTCCTACTTGTGAAATGTACAACATCATATTAGGAAAACAAACAACACGTGATTGATTGTTCAAACAATATGATAATGTCATAGATATCATAAGTAGTTTTAGAACCATAACCTTTAATAAGGAATTGTGGATTATTATTCTATAGATAACACTTCAGGAAGCGACAACAGGAAGGCAACGAGTTATCTGATAAAATAAAATGCAATTTTCCTTTAAGCAATGGTTGTTCATATTCGGAAAGTAATGAATTATTTCAAAGCTAGTTTGAAATGAGATGGGTGACTAACAAAAATAAATCTCGTAGCTCCCACTAAAATTAACAACATTACAAGAATGTTATTTGATTAATAAAATGCAATTGCTCCATTGGATTTGTCAACATTACAAGTGTTACATTTCCGTAGAAAGTGTATGAGTTTTATATCGTTCTATTCTCTTGAATGCCTACGAGTAGCATGTACTTGAGCAGTTATATGAAGTTCTACTTATGTAGACAATGGACTAGCCATTCTTTCATTCAATTAAGTTGAATCTTTAGCATGCAATTCCTCCTTTATCATCTACATAGCCCCAGGGTAATTAGCACTTTAGGAATAATAAGAGTCCAAGAAGATTATCTAGCAAATATGCTAGTAATTCATTTACTCTTTGTTGTTTAAACTCATACATTGTGACAAGTGCAGGATGTTATTTATTTTGGTAGCTCTAAACACAATGTTTCCAGTTAAACAAAATATTCTATCTTTCAATTAAATCTAGACCACTAAAGGGTAATGAAAAATCATAATTTGAGTTTATCTTTGTAATCCTATCTTAGTTTGTCACTAAGGAGAAAAGATAGGTATAAGTCTCACTCTTCTTACTAGGAAAAGTGACTAAGTTTGTCTTTCGAAGAAAAACAACTTTGTTTACGAATTATGTTACAATAACACAATTAATAAGAACATAAAAAGTTCAATTCTAGTATTTTAGATAATTATCTCAAAGTTTTGAGAACACTGTTGGTTTGTGGGAGTTAAAACACACGTAAACGACTAGAAATGTGTGAGCCTATGGGGCCACACACGTTAAACACGAGAGTACATGTCGAACGTTTAATACTTGAATATATTGAACCCATTTATTGCATGCATGCATACCCGATTTTTTAAACGACCCATGGACTTGTTCATATTTAACTTGGGTCAGTTTCATGTTTGCCTTGGGCCTAGTACATGTAAACGAATGGGTATAAGGTTGTTTGGATCGAATGCATGGAGCTTAAGCTATGAGCCCAAGTCATGAGTCGGTTTGTGACTTATATAAACGAAAACAGATATGCATCCAAGAATATGAGATATAATATCCCTAATAATAATATCGTTTCTTGATCATGCATTTTGATATCTTGGTGGTCCTACGCATGCATGGTGGAATTCATATACACGAATTAAACTCCTATAAGATTCACTATTAGAGAACTATAAACAAATGACATATATCTTAGTCGATTGTTTTTTAGTTTCAATTGAGTAATACCTTTTAACTTGCATCTTAGATTCAAGGGTTTTAAAGGTTTATTATTTGTATAACTAGGTTGTGTTCCTAGTCGAATATGACATCCAAGCATGGGGTTTTAATTTGTTTTGTTATTGGGGTTTTCTCGTTCGTGGTATTCAAGTAATTCAAGGGGTTGATTGATAAACGTTCTCGACTAGCGTTTATTCGAACGTACTTGGTTTAAGTGTTTGTGTGTGGTACTCGTAGAGGCATTTATTTTAGATGTTTAATTTCGTATTGGTTTTATTGTCCGTTACACTTGCGTTCAAATAGCCACGAAAGGTTAGGTTTTCTTTTATCCCTTTTATTAATTAATTGTTTATTAATACCTGTTAACCTATATGCGATAACTAGATCCATATCTCATAGGTTAACTGTTAGGCGAAATAATAATCAATCACAACTGCATCTTGTCATTCATAGTTCTAAAACATTTATCAGATTCAAGATGTGATAATGTATTTTAGTAGTTAGCTGATTTACATTAATCTCTAACTTATATCCTCGGCATTGATATTAAAATATCACTTGGTGATGAGGCATCTTTGTGGATTTATGAATGAGAGTAATCATTATACTTGATTAACATTTTCATGTTTAACCTTAGTATGACATTAATAAGTGAATTTTAAGAGGTTAAGTATTTTGTTCTCAAAATATTTTGAGATATGTATATACTCCCACTTACTTTTGTAAGTAGAGACAATTATCTAAATACTAATTATTTAAGAAATAATAAATTGTTCTTTATGGAGAACCACAAAATACATTTAAGTTCTCATCTTAAGATTTGTTAATAAAATGCTTCATAAGATTTTAACAAACTCCGAACTTAAATCAAGACATAATGAAATTCCTTCCAACAACTCAAATTAGGGTTTATAGAAAACTCTAATTGAGTATCACTCTACAACCAAAGTTCTAGCTGCGGTTTTGTATTTCGTCAAGCTAGGAAGAACACCAAAACTACAATCTTCAAGCTAGGAAGTGTAGAAAAATCAAAAATCCAAAGGGTTTATGATTCAATTGGTTTCGGTGGTAAAACCTCAAATCTCAATGAATTAGGGTTCGATTATGGGTTATCTTGAATACCTTCTAGGTTTGAACTATATTGAGTGTATCCATGACACCGCAATTTATAACCTTGCTATATTTTGGAGGTAGAGCAATTTAAAGCTATCGGGACCAAACAATATGAATAAGGTTTGATCAACACATTAGACATACCATAATGAAGTGGTATCCTATGAGTTATTAGAATTGTGAAACTATATCAATTCTATAGATAACTAATTCTCTTATGACCAAATACTCGTCAATTGAGTCAAGCCAAATTGCATATAAAGTATTCTGAACCAATTGCATGCAATAATGTATATTCATTCAACAATACAAGAACCTTATGTTCACGTGTTCACAAGAAGACAGAACTGTTCAAGGATTATATGTTCATGTGTTAACAAGAAAACAAAACATTTCAATTAATACATTATAAGTCTTTAAATAATTCAAAGACCTTATGTTTATGTGTTAATTAGAAAACATAACACTTTTACTATATATACTTTATGTTATAAGTCATTAAATAATTCAAGGACTTTATAATTATGTCTTAACATGTAAGCATAATTATACTAACAAAAGTAATCATGAACGCAAACAATTGAGTTCTATAGTAATTTCAAGTTAATTTATACTTCAAAATTATGATCATTATCATATAAACATAATTATGTTGACTAAAACATGTAGTCAAATGTTGAAGTATCTTTACATTATATCATGACATTTGAATGTAGTAGGGCAACAAACATCTAGTGTGTTCAAATCCTAGTAGAATCATTATTAGAATGTAGTAGGGCAATAAACATCTCATGTGTTTAAGTCCTAGTAGAATTATAATTTACATGTAGTAGGGCATTAAACATCTAACGTGTTTAAGTCCTAGCGAATTATTAGTTTCCTTTACCTTGCGGTCGAGATACCAATAATATTGTTGTTCCTTGCACACACTTTGAGATTTCTCTACTTGTGAAATGTACAACATCATATTAGGAAAACAAACAACACGTGATTGATTGTTCAAGCGATATGATAATGTCATAGATATCATAAGTAGTTTTAGAACCATAACCTTTAATAAGGAATTGTGGATTATTATTCTATAGATAACACTTGAGGCGACAACGAGAAGGCAACGAGTTATCGATAAAATAAAATGCAATTTTCCTTTAAGCAATGGTTGTTCATATTCGGAAAAGAAATGAATTATTTCAAAGCTAGTTTGAAATGAGATGGGTGACTAACAAAAATAAATCTCGTAGCTCCCACTAAAATTAACAACATTACAAGAATGTTATTTCAGTTAATAAAATGCAATTGCTCCCACTGGATTTGTCAACATTACAAGTGTTACATTTCCAGTAGAAAGTGTGTAACAGTTTTATATACGTTCCTATTCTCTTCAAATGCCTACGAGTAGCATGTACTTGAACAGATTATATGAAGTTCTACTTATGTAGACAATGGACTAGCCATTCTTTCATTCAATTAAGTTGAATCTTTAGCATGCAATTCCTCCTTTATCATCTACATAGCCCCAAGGGTAATTAGCACTTTAGGAATAATAAGAGTCCAAGAAGATTATCTAGCAAATATGCTAGTAATTCATTTACTCTTTGTTGTTTAAACTCATACATTGTGACAAGTGCAGGATGTTATTTATTTTGGTAGCTCTAAACACAATGTTTCCAGTTAAACAAAATATTCTATCTTTCAATTAAATCTAGACCACTAAAGGGTAATGAAAATCATAATTTGAGTTTATCTTTGTAATCCTATCTTAGTTTGTCACTAAGGAGAAAAGATAGGTATAAGTCTCACTCTTCTTACTAGGAAAAGTGACTAAGTTTGTCTTTCGAAGAAAAACAACTTTGTTTACGAATTATGTTACAATAACACAATTAATAAGAACATAAAAAGTTCAATTCTAGTATTTTAGATAATTATCTCAAAGTTTTGAGAACACTGTTGGTTTGTGGGAGTTAAAACACCGTAAGCGACTAGAAATGTGTGAGCCTATGGGGCCGCACGTTAAACACTGAGTACATGTCGAGCGTTTAATACTTGAATATATTGAACCCATTTATTGCATGCATGCATACCGATTTTTAAGCGACCCATGGACTTGTTCATATTTAACTTGGGTCGTTTCATGTTTGCCTTGGGCCTAGTACATGTAAGCGAATGGGTATAAGGTTGTTTGGATCGAATGCATGGAGCTTAAGCTATGAGCCCAAGTCATGAGTCGGTTTGTGACTTATATAAGCAACAGATATGCATCCAAGAATATGAGATATAATATCCTAATAATAATATCGTTTCTTGATCATGCATTTTGATATCTTAGTGGTCCTACGCATGCATGGTGGAATTCATATACAATTAAACTCCTATAAGATTCACTATTAGAGAACTATAAACAAATGACATATATCTTAGTCGATTGTTTTTAGTTTCAATTAGTAATACCTTTAACTTGCATCTTAGATTCAAGGGTTTTAAAGGTTTATTATTTGTATAACTAGGTTGTGTTCCTAGTCGAATATGACATCCAAGCATGGGGTTTTAATTTGTTTTGTTATTGGGGTTTTCTCGTTCGTGGTATTCAAGTAATTCAAGGGGTTGATTGATAAGCGTTCTCGACTAGCGTTTATTCGAGCGTACTTGGTTTAAGTGTTTGTGTGTGGTACTCGTAGAGGCATTTATTTTAGATGTTTAATTTCGTATTGGTTTTATTGTCAGTTACACTTGCGTTGAATAACCACGAAAGGTTAGGTTTTCTTTTATCCCTTTTATTAATTAATTGTTTATTAATACCTGTTAACCTATATGCGATAACTAGATCCATATCTGTTGCATACTCGTTGCGTTACTTGGTTAACTTAGTTCTAAAATCCCAACAGTGGCTTCACGAGCCATCTCGTTTTTGCGATTATGGGTTACACGTTTCTTATAACATGACATTCAATAAATTATCAAAAAACATCAAAGTATACATGCGGAAGCATATAGGAAAGATTAACGAATAATTAATTAACATAAACAAGAATATGCGTACCTTACTTGATTCTATCCGAACAAGAATCAAATCCACAAACTAGCAATTTGGATGAACCCTAATTAGGGTTTATAGGATTATATGAATTACCCCTTACCGTTTTGTAATTCAATCCAACAATACTAACAATAATGTATTAGTACGACTTTCTTGTACACACGTACTATACCAAATTAAAGAAATGCTAGTTTTAATCAAACAAATAACTTGAGTTGGAAAATGGTTTGGATCGATCCCTTGGAGAGGGTGTCGACCGATTTTAAGCACAAAAACACACACAAACTTTTTAGCTTTAGCTTAATGAGTACAAGAGATAAATTACAAACACCCTTGGTTTTGTAATTATACCCAAACTAACTTGGTGAACAAGTTTGAGTTGTAGATGGGTTGGGTTTGGGTCTCCTTGGCGATTGGTTGTATCATCCCAAGGGGATTCGGAACCTTCAATATTTCTGACTTAGTCCTTTTCCAATTACATTTAACGACGGTTAGTCCATTAGAACTAATTACTTAACGTCAGTTATAGTTATTTCGTTTAATTAATAAATATATATAACTATTACATTTAATTAGTAACTTTAATTCTCATACGCAAAGTGTGCAATCCCGTGGTCTCGAGTTCGATTTAACTCACTTCTACTAATTTATATCCAAAAACCAACAGCTCCCACTTGGATATATCTTAATAGAGTGATCACATCGGTTAGCGTCTAGCAACACTTCGATGCCTCTAGTATAACTCGAGTAAGACTCCTGGAAAACCTTTTAATGATTTATCATTATTATTATCCTTTTATTTCTAATACCATATTAAATAAATATATGGAATTAAGTCATTCTTTATTAAACTATTCTGTTTCTCGTTACATATTTAGGGGAGATTTTGGGTGCGGCCGCACAAACATATTGTCAACCCTACGAGGGGCCCAGCAGTATTAAACTCCAAATAAATTTGAAGGAACAAATTCTATCTTGACTACGAGACTAACCCACAAACTTTGCAACATTTCGAAAACAACCCTTATGACTACCGATTGCGTATAGCGTTAAGTTGCTCCACGTAAATGCACTACATTCATGACACTTATACGGTATCTCAAGTCGAAGATAACTATTCATAATTTACTTATAACAATATCCATAAAGTAAATTATGTAGTTGGGATGAGTCCTATATTCAATTTATTGAATATACTTTGAAATTGGTATGCATTCTCATCAATATACTTTCAAATATATTCTACCACATCTCTCGATTTGTCTTAGTTTAATGATACTCCCATATCATTAATTGACAACGGACATTTAGAATAACTTAGTTACTCACGGATTAAACATGCAAATATAGGACAACAATATTATAAATGAAAATAAACATAATCGAACTTTATTTCATCAAAATAATAAATGTTTTACAATATCCTTTATCCAAATACTAATCACAGTTCGCATGAAACTATTAGCTAAGCAGTCCAATTCCATTGGCAAGTCCAATAAGCTTGTCTCTAGCCAAAGCCTTAGTGAAAGGATCGACTAAGTTATCATCTGCGTGAACTTTCAATAGATTTATTTCACCTTCATGGACTTGTTCCCAAACACGGTGATACTTAGTAGAAAATGTACGGTGCCCTTCATGACTCGGGTTCATTGGCAAATATGATTGCGACAAAATTGTCGCAATACATATCAATAGGCGATTTAATTGAAGGCATAACACCAAGCCCTAAAATGAATTTCCTAATCCAAACGACCTACATCGCGACTTCGAGCGGTATGTATGCGGATTGTGTCATGAGACATCGCATAATTGTACTCGCTTCTTGCTCTTCCGGTCAACTCCTCCTCCATTGATGAAAAGACATAACCGTCGAGACTTCGTATCATCTTTATCACCTGCCGGACGCATCACACTAACTCGTAACACCAAGCTCGTGTATGGATTTCCACCATACACTAAAAACATATCTTCGTATTCCTAAAATACTTTAGAATATGTTTATGACATTCGATGAAGTTCACCCAGATTTACATTGATATCATTGGTCATGTTCTCGAGCGACGCCACATCGGCCTTGTATCTGCATCATACATAATAGATCCTACTGCCGAAGCATAAGGAACTTTCTGCATGCGTGCCACCTTAGCAAATGTTGAAGCACACATATCGCTACATAAGCCATGCTTTACTTCCATCGGCAAATATCCTTTCTTGGAATTTTGAATATTGAATCTCTTCAATATTTTATCAATGTAAGCACTTTGACTTAAACCAATTAACCGCTTTGACCTATCTCGGTATATCTTGATTCCCATAATGTATGCAGCTTCTCCTAAATCCTTCATGGAAAAACATTTCCCAAGATATGCTTTAACATTTTGCAAACTTGGAATGTCTTTTCCCATAATTAATATGTCATTGACATAAAGGATAAGGAAAATTACATCACTCCCACTAACTTTGTGATATACACATGGCTCATCAAGATTTTGAATAAATCCATACCTTTTGATTTCTTCATAAAATCTCTTATTCCATTGCCTTGATGCTTGCTTCAATCCATAAATGGACCTTTGAAGTTTGCATACACAGTTTGGAAATTGTGGATTCACGAACCCCTTAGGTTGCTTCATATAGATGTCTTCATCTAAGCGACCATTCAAGAAGGCGGTTTTGACATCCATCTGCCATATCTCATAGTCATAGTACACTGTTATAGCTATGAGAATTCTAATAGCTCTAATGTCCGCTACAGGAGAAAAGGTCTCCTCGTAATCTACGCCATAAGTTTGAGTAAAACCTTGCGCAACTAGACGAGCTTTATAGATGTGTACATTGCCATCCATGTCAGTCTTAATTTTATAGAGCCACTTACTTCCAACCACCTTGGCGTTTGGAGGTAAATCAACCTCTTCCCAGACTTCATTTTCTCTCATGGATTGTATTTCCCCATTCATTGCAACTTGCCATTTTTCCTTTTCAGGACTTGCCATGGTAGCTTTATAACTAGTAGGCTCTCCAAGATCTCCTAACATATTTTCCTCAACCTCTACGTTAAGACATAGGCGTTCGGTGCATGCATAGTCCTCACGGATCTCTGACGGGAATCACTTCAACACGGTGGAGGACCCGGACTGCTCGGGTTCTCTAGGAAGTACGTTAGTGTTTTGAAGGTAATGCAACTTCATGATCATCTTCCGGATAATAAACTCTCCCATCGAATTCTTGAGATACGAGATCATTTTCAAGAAAATCTCCATACCTAACAACAATTACTTTATTTTCAGTTGGATAGTAGAAGTAGTAACCCATAGTTTCTTTAGGGTATCCTACAAAGATACACTTTACAGATCTTTGTTGGAGTTTATCTACTGAGTCACGTCTAACATACGCCTCGCAACCTCAGACCTTTAAATAAGACAGGTTAGGAGCTTTACCTTGCCCTATTTCATATGGTGTCTTATCAACCTTCTTTGTGGGAACCATATTCAGAACGCGAACAACTGATTCTAAAGCATAATCCCAAAAGGATAAAGGTAGAGTAGTAAGATTAAACATAGATCGTATCATGTCCAACAATATACGATTTCTTCTCTCGAATACACCATTTTGTTGTGGAGTATATGGAAGTAAGATTCTGACAATTCCATTCTCGGCTAAGTAATCTTTAAACTCTTGGCTTAGATACTCGCCTCCTCTATCGGATCGAAGAGCTTTAATCTTCTTTCCCAATTTCAGTTCTACTTCCGCTTTGAAAACCTTAAATGTTTCAAACACCTCATGTTTATGCTTAAGTAAATAAACATAACCATAACGGCTGAAATCATCAGTAAAGGTTAAGAAGTAGCTAGCACCTCTATTTGACACATGTCTAAGTGTTCCATACACATCAGTATGAATAAGACCAAGTAGATCAGAAGCCCTCTCCATATTGCTATGAAAAGGTTTTGTGGAAAACTAGAAGGGGGGTTGAATAGTTTTACCAATTTAAAACTTCCTTTAAAATATTTAGATCGACTTATGTCAATCTATTTGGTTGTTTATGTTGGACGTTGATAGATAAATATATAAACATATAATGAAAGATAAAGAGTAAGAAGCACATCACCACGACACAAGTTATTTATAGTGGTTCGGCTACAAGGACACCTTCCTTGCCCTACTCTACTCCCCGAGTCACCTACTCGAGAGTTTGTAAGCACTACACCAACTCCTTATGGCGGAGAAGCCTTCACCACGTCGCTTAACCTTTTCGGTACAAAGCTAAATACGAGTTCCTTCGCGCGGCGAACCACACCTAACACAAGCGTCGCCTACCCTTTATACGATTGCTAGGCTAACCACCGAGTTCTTTCACACCAAGGAGAACTAATCCTATCTCAACGTCGCCTACCCTTTATTAGGTACTAGGCTAAGCACCTAGTTCCATTACTATGGAGGAACTACTACCCTTCACAATACAACACCTAATATCAAGGAGATCAACTCCTTGTTACACCATCATCAAGGATATTACCATCCTTGGAAATAAATAAATACTTATATGTATAACGATGCACCTCATCGATTATACGACCTAGGAATTCTTTCCAAATGCGACTTGATTTGATTCTTCGGCATCCTTCACTAATGCCTTTGACACAATGCTTGGCACCCTTCACTAATGCCTTCGTCTTGACACCTTTAGCATTCTTCAGTAATGCTTTGACACGGATGATGAGCATCTTTCACTAATGCTTTCATCTTGACACTTTCGGCATTCTTCACTAATGCCTTCAACCCAACATCTATGGAGAAAGGAAGCACTATCAACAAGAGAACCTTAGTTGTCTTGATGATGACGAAGCATGGCAACTCATGGACTTGAGCTTGCTCGTCTTCAAGAAGTGGTGATCTTGCCTTTAAGAGGAACCTAGAAGATCACACAAAAACAAAAGACAAACTACATAGATCACTTAGATATGAGGTTAGAGGGTTAGAATACTTGGGGAAGTATGTGTGTAAAGTGATGAGTAGAAAGGAAGAAATGACTCTCTATTTATAGAGAAAATTTTCTACTGTTCCCCGGATCCCACGGATCCCTTCCACTTGGGATCCGGCTAGCACAAAGCTAGGGATCCGTGGAACGCTCCTCTTTGCCCATGGGTAATTTGGGTTATGGGTCATGGGTCATGGGTCAAGGGTTATGGGTTGATCTATGGTTTTCTTTCTAGATACAATGAACTTGGTTAAGTGGTATATATAAAACCATGGGTTATGGGTCAATACCATTTTCTAGTTTTTACCCATTTAGTATATACTTGTTTTTACCCATTTTAGTATACTTAGTTTAAGTATATGCTAACCCAATATGTAAACACTAGTTGTTGTACATATGTATCTAAATCATAAAATCACTTATACTTGTTTTAGTGTTTTATGTGAAAACGTAAGTGTGTTAGGAAACTATTAACTCAAACTATTTACGTATTCTATTTTTTTCGTTAAAATGATTTTACGTTTGTTATCGACAAAACATCAGAAGATTGTAAAATATAAATAAACGTTTTTACGACTTATTTGTATTAACAGGTTTCTTCGTCATCTTCCCAGATATGCATGACTCACATTTATCAAATGATTCATCATTGATATTTTGCAAAAGCCCTTCTTTTTGTAGCTTTTGCATGCGAGCCTTGCCTATATGAGCAAGTTTACAATGCCAAAGATAAGAAGAATTCAAGTCCAACTTTATTTTCTTATTGATGCTAAACATCGAATTATTATATTTGTTAGATTCATTTCCAATCCCATCAATTTCAAACACACCATTCACAGTAATCGCATTAAAATAAAATACACCATTTAAAGAAATAGAAATTCCATTACGTGAAATAGTATGTGTAAAACCATCATCCAACAAAACTGAACAACGAAACAACACCTCTAATTATAGAAGGTGCGTAATGAAAATTGTTCAATAACAATACTAAGCCCGAAGGCGATACTAAACTAAACGTTCATATGGCTAGCAATTGCATATGCCATTTCCCCACGTAGATATTGCTCCCCATAGGCTAGCTTCCTCTCCACTCGATCTAAACCCCTGCAGTTTATTACAAGTGTGAATACCACATCCGTGTATCATATACCGAGAATTTTATGATTTAGAGGAAATAATTCAATGACAAATAAATTACACGAAGGACCGGGTCAGAGGACCCGTTGTACTTCATCTTATTTGCCCGCAATTCATCAAGATAGAGAACAGTTTCTCTTCCAATTCCCAACGACCTTGCGGTGGTGGCATGCTTGATCCTTTTAGGATTTTCCTTCCTAGGAATAGGGTACTTCTTGGGTTACGGTTGATAGGCCATAACCTTTTTACCTTTATCAACTTTCCTTTGCCCTTTACCTTCTTGTTGTTCACACGCTGTATTTTGGCTTATTTATCCTACCACCACGAATAGCAAGTACACGGTGGTAGGAGCCTACGAGGTAACCATTTTTCATAATCAATTAGCAATGCGTGTAGGTCGATGAATTGTCTTCCCACACAGTGCATATTGAAGTTTTGAACAAAACCATTATAATCCTTGTTAAGGGATACATTGATCAAGTTCATGGCCATATCATCTTCATAAGTTTTTCCAAGTGCCCTTAATTGGTCCATGTAACTTTTCATTTCCGATACATGAGCACTTATGGGTTTACCTCTCCACCTTGCAGTTGTATAATGCATCGATCAAATCATAAATTTCGACGAAGGGCGGTTTCTCGAACATAGTTCAAGTTCATTGAGCATGTTAAATGGGAAGTAGTTTTGAACTACTTTTGGAAGCGAGTTCCATCGTTCCCAACATTAGGTAAGCCACATCGTTATGGACGCTTATACTCAATTTTCCAAGCATCCTTTTCCGCGAGGAGGCGTCAGTCTTTGGTTCAACAGGACAAAGGCGTCAGATAATTCAAACGATCGGCAAGAACTCTGAGACAATTCTCAAAGAGCGGTGCCAATCATTGAAATTCTTAGAGCCATTCAACTTTTCTCGATCAAAAAGCTTTTGAGCGCAGAACTTAGTCGATGTTAGTGTTATCGTTGTTTTGAGCCATTTCTCTGAGAAAAAGTTCAAGTATTAGTATTTTCGATAATACAACTTTTCAAGAAGATAAAATATACCCAAGGTAATATAAACATATAACGATATAATTTTCTCGAAAAACTGGGATCCAAATTATCATGGGTTCATTACATCAGTTGATCAACTAGTAACGAAAGCATATAATAAGGTAATCTGTCGAACAATAATTGGCAAACAAATTTCCAATTCCTAGATCATTATGGGATTTATATTTTATAACGCTATTGCAATTATAAACATGTTTCATCACATCTTATGCCTTGAGTCCAGGTCTCACTTCCTACTCAACTTAAGTGTCTAACTTAAAGAACTGCAAATATGTTCATGTAAGGTCTGACTTCACATAAAGATTTACCTCTCCATCACAATCTCGCCAAGTAGTGTCATGACGTAAATTGCAACTTCAAGTGTTCCTTTTAATTAGATGGCACATAACTTAATTTATAAGGGTACTAGTTTTGATTTTATGTGGTCAAATCAAATATGTACAAAGATTTCATGCATTCATCTTGTAGCATAATTTTAATAAAAACTTTTTATTACCAATTCATAAAGATCAAATTATCAAAGTTTTGATTGAGGTATTGGGCTCACCAATCAAGGAACTTAGCGTTAATTATCGCCCATTATACCATACTTTTGCATAAGTGTAAACACTTAGTGTTTCGGGTAAGTACCACCGAAGTGGCGCATGGAACTAAAACTAATTCGCTCTTAAGATGATTTTGTACGCATAGCCTACTTGGTAACTCCAATTTGACTCGCAAGCAAGCGGAGAGTTTGGTCGTATTGAAGCAATAACCTCCTCTTTATGGTCACAATTTAATGCGCTCACTCCTAGTACTTCCCACAGTCCAGTCAAATTGGGTGAGCCGTTCTCACTTTTGTACCAAAATCATCAATCAATTAAACTATTGAAAACTTAACTCTTCAAAACAAATAAAATTTCACCATTGTTTAGTCCGTATTATTTTTCTATTCAAAATTACTCTTTGCTTAAAACTGTTTAACATAATAAACAAACAAGTAAACAAATAAAAAATAAACAACTAAAAACAATGCACAAATAATAAACAATTTAATACGTGTAAACAAGTAGCCACATGCAACTTATTCGATAAAACCCTATTAATAATCAATGTCTAGGTTAATTAATGTATATATTAATTAGGGCTTTCACTTTCTCAATTGAAAGTGAGCCACATACATCGACGAATCGATTGTGTAAACCCTTAATTAAAATATACCAAATTGCACATAATTGATTCATTAATATATAATTGGAGTCTTCCCCAATTAAAGATTTATCATAAATAAACATGTGATAAAAAATATCTTAACAATTAAACAATATTCAAGCAACTATCCATGACAAACATGCATGTATAATCATGGATATAACATAACAATTATTCAATTAGTCACAAGATCACATATAATAATTCCAAGTCACATAACATATTATTCATGAATTAATCACGTAACATATATATTATTCTAGGTTTCGATAAGGTTAACAAACAATTTTAAAACCCTAAAAAAAAATTTAAGGTGATCGACCAAAAAATTTAAAGGGGTACTCCCCATTTTAAAAAAAATAAATCGACCCATAAAAAAATAAACCAAAACCCTAGATTAACCATATCAAACAACATAAAATTATCCGTTTTTTATGCTTTTAGTAATTAATTACTCATTAAAACCAATGACTCGTGATGCCACTGTTGCAATTATATAACATGACATTCAATAAATAATCAAAAAACATCAAATATACATGCGAAAGCGTATAGGAAAGATTAACGAATAATTAATTAACATAAACAAGAATATGCGTACCTTACTTGATTCTAGCCGAACAAGAATCAAATCCACAAACTAGCAATTTGGATGAACCCTAATTAGGGTTTATAGGATTATATGAATTACCCCTTACCGTTTTGTAATTCAATCCAAGAATACTAACAATAATGTGTTAGTACCACTTTTTTATACACACGTACTATACCGAATTAAAGGAATGCTAGTTTTAATCAAACAAATAACTTGAGTTGGAAAAAGGTTTGGATTGATCCCTTGGAGATGGTGTCGACCGGCTTTAAGCACAAAAACACACACAAACTTTTTAGGTTTAGCTTAATGAGTACAAGAGATAAATTATAAACACCCTTGGTTTTGTATTTATACCCAAACTAACTTGGTGAACAAGTTTGAGTTGTAGATGGGTTGGGTTTGGGTCTCCTTGGCCGATCGGTTGTATCATCATCCCCAAGGGGATTCCGGAACCTTCCCAATATTTACAACTTAGTCCTTTTCCAATTACATTTAACGACAGTTAGTCCATTAGAACTAATTACTTAACGTCCGTTATAGTTATTTCGTTTAATTAATAAATAAATATAACTATTACATTTAATTGGTAACTTTAATTCTCATACGCAAAGTGTGCAATCCCGTGGTCTCGAGTTCAATCCTAACTCACTTATACTAATTTATATCCATAAAACCAACAGTTCACACATACCTTCCCCTCAAGAATTAACTCGCATGTTATGCAAACCTCGACCCTGTTACTCTGATCCAAACATAATCTATACACGTGATATCTGAGATGAGTTTAAACCTCTCGCAGTCATCCTACGTGAAAATGTTTGGAGTCTTGGGGGAAATCGAGAAATCCTTCCTGTTGGGATTTGAAAGTGCTGAAGATTGACAAAGTACTGAACAAGTCAAAGTACCGAAGATTCAAATTACTGCTATCGAAGTCAAAGTAATGCAAAGCTAAAGAACTGCTATATTCGTTTATGGAAAGCTTTATTTGTTCTAGAATATTCTTTGTTTAGATTACTTGTCGTACAAGGATACAAATTGTAAACCGACTAGGGTTATCCTTAAGCCTATAAAAGGACCCCTAGATTGGCATTAGAGTAACGAGTTTATGTGTTTTTAGAATCCTAAAGTACGATCATTATTTAGAGTTTTAGAGTTATTAATAAAGTTAAATCTTCTTAGCTTTGTTAAGTAAATTCCGCGTACTTAATAGAGATTACTCAGTGTTTTCATTGTTAATAACTTAGGATTTATCCGAGGTGTTGGGATATGAAAATCTTTGAAGATATAAAAAATCTTGAAGATTGATAAAAGTCGTGGTACGCAGAAATCTTTGGAAAAAGTCAAAGAGTCAAAATCTTGCTAAAGATAAAGTCAAAATCTTGCATAGAAGTCAAAATCTTGCAAGATCAAGAAACTGTTATATTCGTTTATGGAAAGTATTGTAACTCTAGAATGTTCTATATTAGATTACTTGTCGAACAAGGATACAATTTGTAAACCGACTAGGATATCCTTGAGCCTATAAAAGGACTCCTAGATTGGCATTAGAGATACGAGTTTATGAGTTTTAGAGTTTACGAATTCACAAGTTAATTAGTGTTTTAGAGAGAAGTTCGATATTCTTAGAGTTGTTTTTAGAGTATCTGCATAATAAGCAGATTTAGAGTTTATAATAAAAGTTATTCTTCTTAGCTTTGTTAAGTAAATTCCGCGTACTTGATAAATATTGCTCAGTGTTTCTTTGTTAATAACTTAGGATTTATCCGAGGTTATTAAACCTTAACAAGCTAGTTAAAGTTAGTTTGATTAAAGTATATCGATCCAACACGAGGTTATTAAAACCTTAACAAGCTATTTAAGTTAGTTTGGTTAGAGTACATCGATTCAACAAGTGGTATCAGAGCTTAACAACAAAAACCTAAAGATGTCGACTGGAGTTGTTCCACCCCCATCAATCACCTCACCAAGAATACCAATCATTAAGAAGGGCGAATACGATCTATGGAGCATGAAGATGAGGCAGTATATTGCAATCACAGACCATGCACTGTGGAATGTGATTGTCAATGCTAATGAAGTTGTGGAAGAACCTGTAGACATTCCTGGACAACCTAAAGCACCTAAACCCATCTTGCCAGCTGCTACAATAAGGAATCAAGAGAAGGCTCTCAACATACTCTTGTCTGCTATTCCAGATGGTCAT
Source organism: Chrysanthemum lavandulifolium (assembly GCA_022545495.1). Lineage (NCBI taxonomy): Eukaryota > Viridiplantae > Streptophyta > Magnoliopsida > Asterales > Asteraceae > Chrysanthemum > Chrysanthemum lavandulifolium. Next base: position 273,792,898 of record CM040242.1, read on the forward strand.
CTACTCAAGTTCCATGATGCTAAAGATGCAAAGCAACTCTGGGCTGCTCTCAAGACTAGATTTGGAGGTAATGATGCTTCTAAGAAGATGCACAGAAATCTGTTGAAGCAGCAGTTTGAAACCTTCTTGTTGGAGAAAGAGAAAGCCTTGATGCTACCTATGATGATTCTAAAATCTTCTCGACATCTTTGGAGTCATACATAGCAGAGGTCTCAGTTGAAGATGCTAACCTAAAGTTCTTAAGGAGTTTGCCATCGACATGGCATGTGATTGCTACAATGATCAGAGGACAACCTAGATTGGACACTATGGACTTTGATGATCTCTACAACCATCTGAAGGTGTATGAGCATGAGATGAATGGTCAAACTAGCTCAAAGTCTCACAATATTGCTTTTGTGTCATCTGAAAAGAGAGGCAATACTTCTACTAAAAGTACTGCTTCTCCTACTCAAAGTACTGTTGCTCAAAGTACTGTTGCCTACACTACCCCCACCTTTGCTCAGCAACCCACACCAACAAACACCATCCACTCAGATGAAGTCGTGTGCTCTTTCTTTGCACAACAAGCTACTCTACCTATTACTTATGAAGAAGATCTCTCACAGATTGAAGAGGATGCTCTTGAAGAAATTGATATCAGGTGGCAAGTTGCTATGATCACTGCAAGGATCAAGAAGTTTATGAAGAAGACAGGAAGAGGCATTGACTTCAAACCTAAGCAGGAATCACTTTTGAAAAATCCAAGTTTGAGTGCTCAATGTCAAAAGATCGGACATTTGAAAGGAATGCAGGTTTGCTAAGTATCAAGCAAAGATGATGGTGAGAAACCAAAGCTAGAGTTGAAAGAAATTCCTATAACGAAACAAAAGCTTTGGTGCTCAAGAGAATCTATCGAGGTTGATTTGAGTGTTGAGTTTGATGAAGAACCGATAACCTCTTGTATGGTAGGTGTGGAGGATTCGGTGGAAGAGTTTGACCGAGCACTGACTTTTAATGAGGAACCTGGACATGTTGCTATGGAGTCTAGAGATGGTTATGGAAGCTTTGACTGGAGCATGGAGTGTGAAGCTGAACTTGTTCTGCTTGCCATGGTAGCTACTTCACCAAGTTCACCCCTATCTCTGAGGTATGTTCTAAGTGTCATAACTTTTATCAAAAAGTGCTAAATGATTATGTGACTGAACGAGATAAGTGTAGAACGGCTAGGGCTGAAGTAGCTGGTTACTAAATTACTTTAGAATCTATGGAAGCCAAAATAATAACACATGAAAATAATGAAATGGCTTGGGCAGAAAAGTATGAACAACAGGATTATCAGTTAAAACTAAGTGAATGGAAGTTAAATTGTAAGATTTCTGAAATTGAGAAACTGACTAAGGAGAGAGATGAATTGCTAGACAAATTTGTTGCTTGGGGACAATCAGGTCTTTCTCATGTTACTTATGTTGAAAAACAGAGAAGAGCTTACATTAAAACTAGCCTAGGTTTTGGTATGGACTTTAATAGCATAGAAAACCCACCTAGTGATCAGGATGAATGTGATTTTGAGGATATAACCACTAGTGATGATGAACTCATTAATTATGTAGACACATCTAGTAATGAGGAAACAGTTAGTGAAACACCTCCTGAGTTTAAGAAAGATAATGGCTATCATGCAGTCCCTCATCCCACTAGTTGTCATCAACCTATTAGGCCTGATGTTTCTCGTTTTGGAGTAGACAGCTTAGAGTTTAGGAAGAAACTTAAAGGTCAGTCTAGGTCTGAAACCTCAAAAGCTGTTGAAACACCTAAGGTAGATGATGTTAAAAGCAAGCGATACTTTCACTGAAAGTCTTGCTACCTATCACTACACCTTCAGCGAGTGCCTTTAAGAAAACCTTTTCACAATCTTGCTAAACCTTTACGGGATAATTTTGGTCAAAACAATTTTCATCATTCACCTAGAAGACAAGATATGTTTGGTCATACACATAGAAGAAGAAATTTTGGGATTACAGATCAAAAACTATGTTTTGTTTGTTTTAGTCCTGATCATTTGATTAAGGACTATGACTTACACTCAGTACCTAAGTAAGTTCCTAAAGAATAGAGCTGTCAACCAAAACCAATGGAGACTAGACCAACTTGGAATCATTCACAGGGGTTAACCATAGAAACTTCTCACGGACTATAGGTACCTCACTGAGAAGACCTTTTCAAAACCTCCAAGACCTTCAAATACTTTCCAAGTCTTGTTAAGCCAAACAATACTTTCTCAAAGTCTTGCTAGTTTTCACCAAACACCTCTTGGAATAGGAACCCTAGGAGATCTAATTACTATCAATCTAGAAAGCGTTACAACTCCAAAAAGTAGTTAGATCTAGAGACTCTTCACGAAGTTAAAACCAAATGGGTTAAGAAGGAAAATCGATGATGAACAAATAGTACTTTCAACAAGTCTTCTTAAAAGCAGTGATTTTTGATAAAGATGATTTTGTTGAAAAGAAAAGGAGGTTTTGTTGAAAAGAAAGTTTCTTTGAAAATCCATCACAAGTTTTGAAACAAAAGATAATGCTTGATTACATCTATAAAAGCGTGAAGATTACATACTCAAGGAATTTGAGTATGTTACTCCCAAGGGAACACAAGTCGAGAATGGCTTGGGTTCCTAAAAGACACTAACTTTTTATCTTTGTGCGGGCAACCCAAAGAGGAGCTTAAAGATCATCTTATTGTGGATAGTGGTTGCTCTGGAAGCATGAGGAGACAAGGAGATTACGCCGATTTTAGGCCATATTGTGGAGGAAGAGTTGCATTTGGGAATGATGCTAGTGGAGGAAGAATTAGTGGGAAAGGAACCATAAAGAAAGGGAGCATAAATTTTGAGAATGTTAGATATGTAAAGGAGCTTAAGTTCAACCTTTTGTCAGTCTCTCAAATCTGTGACAAAAAGTACCCTGTGTTATTCACTGACACAGAATGTCTCATACTTTCACCTGAATTCAAGCTGGATGATGATAACTTGGTAATACTGAAAGTACCAAGAACCAATGATGTGTATAGTTTAGATATGAAGAGTCTTCACTCTTCTGATAGAGCTACATGTTTAGTAGCAAAGGCTACACTTGAAGAAGCACATCAATGGCATAGAAGAATGGGCCATGTAAATTTCAAGAATATCAACAAATTGGTCAAAGGAAATTTAGTTAGAGGTTTACCCTCAAAGACTTACAAGAATGATCACTCCTGTTTGGCATGCAAGAAGGGTAAACAACATAAAGCTTCATGCAAGAAGCTTGAGGAAAGGATTGTTAGAGAACCTTTGGAGCTGCTGCACATGGATTTGTTTGGACCTATTTCTGTTGCTAGTCTAAACAAGAAGAAGTACTGCTTGGTAGTGACAGATGATTGCAGTAGATTCAGTTAGGTATTTTTCTTGGGATTTAAAGATGACACTTTTGATGCAATTCATGATCTAATCATAGCCCTTGAAAACCAATTGAGACTCAAAGTTAGAGGTATTAGATGTGATAATGGGACTGAATTTAAGAACAAGCTTATGGATGAATTTTGTGCCAACAAAGGGATCAAGAGGGAGTTTAGCATTGCAAGAACACCACAAGAGAATGGTAAAGAATAGGACTTTGATTGAAGCGGCCGAACAATGCTTGCATTCACAATTACCTATTCAATTTTGAAATTTCGTAAGTATTGCTTGCTATGTACTTAGCAGTGTTAGTCACCAAACCACAGATGAAGACACCTTATGAGTTGCTGATGGGCAACAAACCCAATATTCGATTTATGAAGCCTTTTGGATGCCCTATCACTATTCTCAACACAATTGATAATTTGGGAAAATTTGATGGCAAGTCAGAAGAAGGATACTTATTGGGGTATTGCACCAACAGCAAGGGATTTAGAGTGTACAATAGAGTCACCAAGAAGGTTCAAGATTGTCTTCATGTTGAGTTTTTAGAAGATCAAGAAAATCAGAAGGGTAAAGGTCCTGATTGGATGTTTGATCTTGAAGTTTTGACTCCTTCTATGAACTATTTACCTATTAGAGAATAAAATCAACCTGTACACAATGGAGAAGAGGTACATTATGTTGTTCATGGAGTCCATATTAGACCTGATGCTGTTCATGATGAAGAACCTAAAAGCTGTTGAGAAGGAGAAAAATCTTGATGAGCCAAAATCCTCATTGTCTCACGAGGATCAATCTATTCAAGATGAACTTAATCGGATGCTTTTCAATATGTTATAGCACATTCTTATGATGATGAATAAAGAAGAGCTTATGAGGAAGCAAAGAAAAGAATAAAGGCTGAGTTCACTCACGATTATTTTGGGTGTGATATTTTAGATCAAAATCTTCTTGCACGATTAACAGCACTTTGGATGATTTAGATGATCCTACCATGCCTGGCTTAGAAGATACTAATGATGAGTTTGAAGATGAAGTTATTTTCTCAGATTCCAATGAAGATGCTGATTTCACTAATTTGGGTGACAATTATGGAGTTCCACAGACTCTTGTCTTAAGAACTCATAAGAATCATCCTACTGATAAAATCATTGGTTCTTCTACTTCTGGAGTAATGACAAGACACAAAGCTAAGAGTTTTTCTAAACCTCATAATGCTTTACTTAGCTTTGTCTATAAACAGAACAGGCTAAATCATAAGGACCATCAAACATGCCTGTTTACTTGCTTTATCTCTCAAGAAGAACCCAAGAATATTGCTCAAGCATTGACTAAAGAGAGTTGGGTTGAAGCTATGCAAGAAGAACTTCTTCAATTCAGGCTTCAAGAAGTTTGGGTAGTATGTGATCTTCCTGATGGAAAAAAGGTCATTGGTACAAGATGGGTGTTCAGAGTCAAGAGAGATTAAAGAGGGAATGTTATCAAGAACAAGGCAAGGTTAGTTGAACAAGGCTACAGACAAGAAGAAGGAGTAGATTATGATGAAGTATTTTCTCCTGTAGCAAGGATTGAAGCAATTCAAATCTTCCTTGCT
>CM040242.1:273798006-274192751 GCA_022545495.1 Chrysanthemum lavandulifolium
CCTAGCATTGATGATCTAGAATCGAACTACTCAATGGTACACTACGCCTCACATTCAAAACATTGGGAATCGAGTGCATATCATATTTGGCCTTAGGCATCGAGCATGGAATCAAAGGTTAACTCTCTCACCTAATGTCTTTGGGCATATTGTGATCAAGCATTCTAAGATTTCTTGAGATCGTTTGGCATATAAGCATGCATGTCCAATTGCATTATCATGAGGTTTTTCTAGCTTATCCTCTTCAACAATCTCACGCAGACATTCTAGGCAATCCTTTAGGGATGAGAAGTATGTTTGAATGGCAAGTTTGTTGTTCCTTAGATGAGAGGACATATGTCACAGATAAAGCATATTTATTACCGAGTGAACCTTGATACAACATTTTCCTCATTGATCATTGGCATTTTCCTTTTACCGACCTTCGATTCTCAATTTCCTTTTGCAATGACGCTTATCTCGTTCGTTGTTTTTGTTACGAGTGACTTTAATTGATTCAAATAACTCATTGAAATGACGCTTAACCTTTTCATTTTCTTCTAAAAACTTTCGCTTTCCTTTTGTAAAGCATTTACTAGGTTTTGAAGATGAAACGCTTGAGAATTCCGAGAATCTAAAGGAGGAGGCATTTGGGAGCTCGTCATATTGTTCGCTTGACCCTTTAATCGAGAGATTTGGGCTTTCAACTTTCTCGATCGTGTTACATCGAGCTTGAATCGCTCATCTCGCTTTGTTAATTTGAAAACTACATCAAACTCGAGCATCTCAAGATGTCTTGATATTTGAAGTTTTGACATTTTCTTTGAGATGTTGATATTTTAGTTGTAGATTAAAATACTCAACTTCTAGTTTAGAAAATGTTTAACCAAATTGTCGTGATCATCCAGTTCAATTTTCTCATTTAGTTTGGAATTAGTTTTTCAAGCTCAATGACACGATCATGGGAGACTTCGAGCCAGAGATAGTTCATGAAATTTGGAAGCATTAATAGAGCAATTTGAAGCGATGAAAAGACATCTTGAGCAACACATTCAAGAATAAGATTCTCATTTAATGTATGCGTGTTCTTTCTCTCAATCTCATTATATTTCAAAGGCACGCTCATAGTCACTAACTTCAACAACCATTGCATCAAATTCCTTTTCCATTCCTTGATATCGCTTTCTATTCCTTTTTAAGACTCTCAAAGTGATCTTTCGAAGTTTAAAGAAAGGCATGACCTCGCCATACATAACATTCTTTCATTTGTTCAAAACCCTTTCTCCTTCTGCTATACCAAAGGTGTGATCCTTTTCTTGCAAGTTTTCTCAAAATCAACAAATAGTTGAAATATAACGATCACAATTAATGTCTTGCTTTTTGATAACGCCACACGCGCTGCTCGGGGTCAAGGAAACTTCCTTTTCTTCGAGCAAGTTTTATAACACCCTAGGCAAGGAACCTAATCGTTGTAGTGTAGTAATTAGGGTAAGCCACGGTATTGATATCGTTTCTGGGGAATAGGAATGCTAGTGAGAAGTTACTACGCTAAGGTTGAGGTTGAGGAAGATTATTTTTATCTTTTTATGTTTTTAGAAAATGAAAAGGTACGAATCTCGGTATTGGATTTGGGGTTGGTATTGCTACCGATTACTCTACTATTATCTAATTATCTAAGCTAAGGTTGTGATAGTCTATGTCTAATTGATGTGTACTGTATGATAGTTTAAAGATGTGTTTACTTAGGTTTTACTACTCCTTAATTATCTCCTATTGATGGTTGATTTGTCACGTCCTTATTCCTAGTTGCGTTGTGATTCTAAGGCTATAGGCGTGCTTATTTCCTAACTCTTTGAAATTACCAAAGGGTCTTGTTTACAAATCCTCTAGTGATTTATAGACGCCTACTCTGGGTTGTCCTTGAATACTTTATCCTACAATTACCTAGATAATTATATTCTAAAGTTCACAAAGAAATGTCAAGCATTAAGTACACAACGAATAATCTAGCGCACTCTAGATCATTAGTCAACTAAGATAAGTATCAACCAATCAATATTCAATAATTAAGTTTCATATTCCTACAAACACACAAATAAATTAGCCGGACATGGAGAACATGCAAGCATACACACAACTAATCAAAGACATAATTAAATTAATGAAGTAAATACTTATCTTGATGTATAATAGGGTTTAGAACCCAAAATATCGCACAAGAAAGCCTTGGTCTGGGTTTTAGGTTTTACTCCAAAAGACTACACACAAAAAGCGAAAAATTCGGATTCTATATATAAGATTACATCTGCGACGGCGCTTTTATGTTTCGTGACGCCGTGTCGTCCGCCATTAGGGTTTCGCCTTGGCCACGTAAACCTTTCGACGGCGTCACCTTATGACCGTGACGCCGTCCCTTCACTCGACGCCTCTTGGCCGCATCTAGGCCGCCCCCGAGTAACGACGGCCTACTCCTTTAGAACCCGACGTCGTCCCTTGAAAACATGCAATTTCGCCTCCGACCCGTCAAGAAATTCCTTCCCGACGGCGTCGCAGATATGCAAGGACGCCGTCGCTTTATGTTTCAAGCAGCTTTGAGTGTCTCGATTCGACTTTGGCCATTTTCTTCGATATTCGCTACTTTTCGTCCAAATAAGCATCATTCCAAAGATTTTGCCTTCAAGAGACCTAAAAGTGAAAAGGAACGATATTAAGCAATAACGGATATGTATGATCGAATAAGGGCTTAAATGACCCCTTAAAAGGTACCTTTAAAACCTTATCAAATATCCCTACACTTGGTATTTGCTTGTCCTCAAGCAAATGTGCTTTTAGCCAATTAATTTATAAGTTAGGGGTCATGAAGCATCCATTCAAAACGGTCCACAACACATATAAGCCCCAAAAGTCATAACAAGCACGGAATTACATACTAGCACCTCACATGGGTGTTTGGATACTCACATCTCTCGGGTGTATATATGAAATATAACAAATCGGAAATGGAAGATAAACACTCATTAACCGTCCTAGTACATAGATTACCATAGGCTTGAGAATAGATCAAACCTCCGTCGCTTTGGCGTAAGCACCTAGGAAAGACTATCAAAGAGGTCTTTAAAGGGTTGTAACGTTAGGCTTATGGTAGGAAATAAGGGTTTGTGGGATAGGCTATATAGTGGTGGATAGTCAAAAATCTCTATGTTGCAAGTATACGAAGAATGGCGTTGCTAAGCCAAGACTCGACACTCTAAAACTCTAGGCAACGAAAATAAACAAACGTAATTTAAAAGATAGATGTAGGATGGTAGCCCGTATGGTATGTTTTTTTTTTTTTTTTTTTTTTTTTTTTTTTTTTTTTTTCGCATACACTTTACTCTACCATCCTCTACAAGACATCAAAATGATAGGATTTATAGACACATCCTACACTTGAGTTTTATTACTCTAACACTAATTTGACCAATTGAAAAGATCAAAACACTTGGAGTACATTATTATGCAAACAAAGGGAATTTGAGTTTAACGTTCTCTTCCCTATGTTTCATAAACTTTAACTTTTCCCATGAATCCCAATCATCCCAAAATCAGATACAAGGGATATGACTGACTTAGCAACTCATGCAAGCAACCGATAATTGAACTAAGGGTTTTGGGTGATAATATAAATTTGCACTAAAAGTGAGTGCAATAAAGGTAGGCTAAGGCGATTTGGGTGTATATTTGGGGTGGGGTGTAAACAATGCTCTTCATTGATATTCGGAAAAAGCAAACATCACGAGAACCGCGAAAAGGATAGGCTCGAGGGGTTAACTAGGGTATCGTGTACTAAAGATGAGTACAACGCAAAGGTGTGGGGAATTACTCAACCGATATGGAAGAAGTAATTATATTATGTATCAAACAAGGGTTTATCCTAATGCCTCTTATCATTTAGTTATTCCTAACTACACAAGTGTAGCCTCACTTGCGATCTCGAATGCATCACAAAACAAGTTCTAGAATCTAATATACTACTGGTTCACACTCTAAGCATTAAAGATGAATGCTTTAATTCCTACTAATCTAAGGGCGATCCTCACATTTTGGGTGGAATTTAGGTGGTAAGGGTTTTTGTGCTAGTCATGCAACTTCCTATCCATGAGACGCTTTTGTTAAGACTAATGGCCCACTCTTATACGCCATGAAAAAATTTTAAATTTGGCTAAAATTACCCTAACCTACATTTTCTCATGGTTTATTACACAAATACACTTGGACAAAGCAAATAGTCAAGGATAAACATAGTTTCAAAGTTCCCGTTTTATTTTCCCTCCCTACACTTAAACTGAACATTGTCCCCAATGTTCCCGAAAGTATCAAAGTTATGATAATAGAAGGTAATTAAAAGCGAAAGAAACTAATACTCCCTCGATTAGCTCGGTAGGATCCGTAAAAAGTGGTGGTTAAATCTTTTCCAAGAAGAGTTTTTCGTGAAAGGCTCCTTCCAAACTTGTGTAACTTCTTCTTGACAAACTAAACCCGCACACTAGAAGAAAACAAAAGAAACCTTCGTAAAATCGGTGGTAATAATATACATAAGACTCGATTTAAACTAGGATATAATGCTTGTGGAATGGATGTTTACGAATTTGTTTTGAAAGTTAAGATTTGGAAAATTCCAAAATTTTACAAGTTGCTCGAAAACGAGAAAAAGTAAGTCAAGTTTTTATTCCTTCTCGACGCCGGTCGGTTGCAATCTCGACGCCGTCGGTTATCCCGACAAAAAGCGGTCTGCGATTTTACGGAAAAATTTCGAAAATTTGCATCTTTAGAATGGAAAAACTTCCAAAAACATCCATTATGACTCGATACAAGCATTTGACTCGAACAAACAAACATATATATCTTTTAGTTAATTGTTATTCTCATGTTCACGTTTCTTATGAAAACGTGTGTAATCCTCCCTACACTTATCCTTTATGTAAAATACCTTTATATGTAATTAAGACGAGGTTAAAAACAAAATAAAGCATTTTTACAAATTCAAACATGAGGACAAACAATTAATAAAAGAGATATGACACACAAATAAAAATAAAAACAAATACACATGGGTTGCCTCCCAAGAAGCGCTTGTTTTTGTTCGAGTCACGAGCCTGACTCTACCCTTATTTAACGGATAAAGGGAAGTTTTCCCTACACTTAAGTTTAAGTGCGGGTGATAGTAGCGATACACACCCTTAGGGTGGAAATTTGCTACGTGAGGAGAGGGTGATGGGTGATTTATATGCTCAAAGGAGTGTGCTCTATTCATTATAACCTTACCTAAGTCTATTGGTGTAGCGAGAGAATCAAATCTCTCCTAAGAATGGATCATTTTCACCAACTTCAAAAGATTCATGGTTAAGGATCCATCTTGACCTAATAAACCCGGTTTAAACCCATAGTGTTTCTTGTTATCAACCATGAATGGGTGATATAAATGTGTAAGGTCATGGGTTACTCCTATATCGGCTTCCACTCTACATGGCCTAGAATCTACCACCTTTATCAAGCAACTACCCGGACTATCTATTTTGATTGGTGGATTGGGGCCTAATTCAATTCCAAGATTCACATCTAAAGACGGAAAATTGGGTAAGGTTTTTAAGTGAGGCTCCGGTTCATCAAAATATGGAACTTCCCTAGGACTAAGAGAGAGGTCATGACAACAAGCATCTAAACCTACATTCTCTAATGGTGTTTGGTCCAAAGGTTCTCTAATTGGGGTTCCTATAGTCTCTTCTACTTCTTCCGGGTAAGTTATAGGCGATGTGTGTTCCTCAGGTGATGGTAAGACTTGTGGGTTATCCGATGGGGTTGGATTTTCTACTCTATCCTCCATATTATCAAGATCACCTATGTATTCATTTTGTATTGTGGTAGCGCCTAACCATGACATGCACCTTGGTACCTCAACTCTAATCATCTCCTTCCTAAACAACCTTTCCGGATCAAGTTTCCAAATTGAAAATAGGTCTAAAGATTCGTTTTTGGGTCCCATGTTCCACTTCTAAATTGGGCGTGAATCTCAAAGGTTTCCCATGCAACTCGAGCACCACGTCCCCAAATATCCCATCCGTTACATAGTCAAGTCTCCTTTGGGTTTCGTGGGCGATACGTGTAAAAGAATTGTAGTGGAAACAGAAGTCAATACCATGATAAAGGACTTTTGCAATAAATATTTAATGCGAGTCCAAGCCTCGTGAAAGGATTCATCATGATGTTGCCGGAACCTCGGGATCTCATTTTGGAGTGGAAAGGGTAGATTATGTAGTGGATTTTGTTGATTGGGTGAAAGTTTTGGTGGATTCGCTTCTCCATGATGGTGAACGGAAGAGTCAATGGAAAAGTTTTACGAACAAAGGCACAAAGAAGGGGATAGACTACGAGGAAGCTAAAAATGAGAAAAAAAAAAATAAAAAAAAAAAAAAAAAAAAAAAAAAAAGTTACTTGATAGGAATCAAGTAAGGAAACCTAAACGAGGTGGACTACTAACTAGTTATTCTATTCCCCACATGCGCCCAAAACTTGATAACGCCACACGCCGTCGTTCGGGTCAAGGAAACTTCCTTTCTTCGAGCAAGTTTTATAACACCCTAGGCAAAGGAACCTAATCGTTGTAGTGTAGTAATTAGGGTAAGCCACGGGTATTGATATCGCTCTCTGGGAATAGGAATGCTAGTGAGAAGTTACTACGCTAAGGTTGAGGTTGAGGAAGATTATTTTTATCTTTTATGTTTTTTAGAAAATGAAAAGGTACGAATCTCGGGTATTGGATTTGGGGGTTGGTATTGCTACCGATTACTCTACTATTATCTAATTATCTAAGCTAAGGTTGTGATAGTCTATGTCTAATTGATGTGTACTCGTATGATAGTTTAAAGATGTGTTTACTTAGGTTTTACTACCTTAATTATCTCCTATTGATGGTTGATTTGTCACGTCCTTATTCCTAGTTGCGTTGTGATTCTAAGGCTATAGGGGCTTTATTTCCTAACTCTTTGAAATTACCAAAGGGTCTTGTTTACAAATCCTCTAGTGATTTATAGACGCCTACTCTACGGTTGTCCTTGAATACTTTATCCTACAATTACCTAGATAATTATATTCTAAAGTTCACAAAGAAATGTCAAGCATTAAGTACACAACTAATAATCTAGCGACTCTAGATCATTAGTCAACTAAGATAAGTATCAACCAATCAATATTCAATAATTAAGTTTCATATTCCCAAGCAAACACACAAATAAATTAGCCGGACATGGAGAACATGCAAGCATACACAAATAATCAAAGACATAATTAAATTAATGAAGTAAATACTTATCTTGATGTATAATAGGGTTTAGAACCCTAAATATCGCACAAGAAAGCCTTGGTTCGGTTTTAGGTTTTACTCCAAAAGACTACACACAAAACCGAAAAATTGGATTCTATATATAAGATTACATCTGCGACGCCACCTTATGTTTCGGACGCCGCCGTGTCGCCGTCATTAGGGTTTCGTCTTGGCCACGTAAACCTTTCGACGGCGTCACCTATGATGGCCTACGAACCCGTCCCTTCACTCGACGCTGCCTTGGTTCATAGATCTAGGCCGTCTCAGTAACGACGGCCTACTCTTTAGAACCGCGACGTCGCATCCCTTGAAAACATGCAATTTCGCCTCGACCCGTCGCAAAATTCCTTCCCGACATGCGTCCGCAGATATGCTATTTGATGTGACCGATCGCTTTATGTTTCAAATGCTCACTTTGAGTGTCTCGATTCGACTTTGGCCATTTTCTTCGTTATATTCGCGCCTTTTTGTCCAAATAAGCATCATTCCAATCTTGAGATTTTGCCTTCAAGAGACCTAAAAGTGAAAAGGAACGATATTAAGCAATAACGGATATCCCCTTTTAAGATGATCGAATAAGGGCTTAAATGACCCCTTAAAAGGTACCTTTAAAACCTTATCACTTTTAGTGGCAATTGTTCTAGGTACAAGATGCATTGGTGTATTAGGAGGATACACAATCGCTCTAGGCATTTTCCAAAGGGAGGGTTTGTTTCAACAATATTTTCCGCTTCGCTTATCTAAATCCTTTTCCAAAGACTTGTTCGGAGTCAACAAAGTCTCGAGGCTTAAACTTGTTCAAGGAGATCCGCTTTTCCTTCTTGTAATCATGAGGAGTAATAATTATGTTTTCTCTTTGCATTTAGGGTCATCTAGTTTTTTGTTCATCCTTTCCTAGTGACTTCATCGATTTCTTATCTTCCTCGAAGCACTCAACGCAACTAGGTTTCGCCTAGGCTTAAGGATTTCATTACCATCATAAAGCACCTTATGAGCATTTCTAGCCTTTTAATTACCTCCGATTCGGTTCCTCAACAAGGGAATGCTATGCTTATCGCTTAAGACTCGATGTTTGGTGACCATGTGAGCATCTGAATGGTGTTTCCTTGTATGTACAACATGTTTTCAAGTTTGTTTTCAAAGTTTTCGATTAGAAAAATCTCTCAAGAGTTTTGATTCCTTTGCATTAAATTCTTGCTTAAGCATTTTCACATTTTCTTGAAGTTCTTGTTTTTGTTTAATGCTTTTAGAAAGTTTTTCTTGCAAGGAATTTAATTCTTGTTTCAATACTTCTTCTCTAAACTTACTTTTCTAATTCATTGACTCACTTGGACATCCATTTCCGCTCGCGGTGGTCAACTCAAATTTTGCACGTTGTTCAGAATAGCAACACGCCCTTATAGGCATTTAGTTCGTAAATTATGGAATCATCAGAGCACATGCAGTGTATTCATCAAAGACATAGTCATTGTTGACCGCAGAAGATGCATCACTTGGTACAACTTCACTTTCACTTTGTTTCACGTATTGATCGTATGGGACAATATTGTTATTACCATATTTTCAACATTTGATTCAAAAGTTTCATTGATTGTACTTTGTCATGCATCCGCTGCACATCAAGATCATCGTATAGTTTTAATACCTCCGAGATGAGTTTGTCCTTGGATGGGCCACTTGTGGAAGAAGAGATCTTGGGAGAAACCATTGGAGAGATGCTAGCCATAAAGATTGTGTGTGCAGAGGTCCATCATCTACATCGAGTCGTATGCATCACAATCGGCGACTTGAAAGGCGTTCGATGATTGTGACCTATCTCCTGAATAGGCCGCTCATCCACATCTCGCATCATAGGTCTTGGCATTGCCTCAAGAAGAAACGAATTCCTCTTCATCCAACGCAGCACCATTGTCCCGAGCTTGTGCCAAGAACATCTTATCTCAAGTAATCGGCGATTCGTGGACGCTTTGGAGATGTGCGCCTTGCAATGTGTCCTCACCACCACGCTTATAGCATTTGATCGGCTTAGCTTGACCTTGGTTACCATTCCTTCCTCGATTCGATTGCCCACATAACCTCTACCAAAGACCACCCTTCCCCGATCATACCGTTTTTCCGAATCGGTTGCACCACGATCCTTCCATCTTTAACAAGCTTGATTGTGTGGGTTAGATGTCGTTCTAAGGTTGTTGTTGGTTTGTGGAGAGAATTCATGTTTTGGCTAATCGAAGAGCTAGTTGATTAATGAAGCTTCCCACGTGTGCATCAAAGATCGCCTTGTTTGTACATAGGATCGTGAATGAGTTTGTGATTACCATTACCCAAGGGTATGACTTGTGAAGCTTTGGTTGTGATTCGATGTTTGAGTAGAAGGCGGTTGAATCATTAGACGAGCTCGTCTCTCCAGGGTTAGTTTTGAACCGATTGAGAATCAATTTTTCAAACATAGCATGTCTTTCATTCTAAAGGAGGAAGGCATAGAGTTGCTCATAGTTTGTGTTCTTCAATCCTTTAGTAAGCTTCACAGGTAACAAACTTGTGCCATTCGGGATTCATGTTGTTCACAAATTTTGAATTCAACCGAATGTTAGCATAGTCATTCTAATGTTCCTCATGTCATTAACTAACTTATGAAATCTCACATAGTACTCATAGACATTCTCATCCGGTTTCATCTTGAAGTGCTCAAATTCGTCATAGAGTTGGGATTCTCTGCCTTCCATGGTCGGTTGTAACCCGAGAGAAGCATCTTAACATTATCCCAAACCGCTTTTGCATCCGTGTTATGATTGATCACCTTGTAGATGTCTTTAGGAAGACCTTGAAGAACAATGTTTGAAGCCCCGATATCGCATCGAATCTCTTTTTCTCCTTATCATCAAGCTCATCATACATCTTAGGTCCGTCCCATTCAGTAAACAGAGTACCATCTTCATTAGTATCAAGTATGTCTCTAGTCGTTTCAACTCGATATGGTCCTTCATCAATGGATTTGAGAATGTTGACACCATTTTCCTTTCCAAGGCAATACAATCGATTCGTTGAGCCCAAGAGTCGTCGCTCGCCTGCTCAAGCATGGGTGGACGAGTATCGATCCACCGCTTGTACATCCTCGAAGCGAAAGGGAGATGATGAGGGACGTTGGTAGACATGTTAACAGATTATACGGGATTTATAACTCTATGATTAAACCGGAAATAGATTCTTTCACGGATTTTACTAAATCAAGAGAAACCGTAAACAATCACTCAAGTCGCTAGATGATAATGCACTAAGTCGCTAGAAACAAATGCACTAAGTCGCTACCAATTAATTCGCTAGACGACCAAGTCGCTAGAATCCCAAGTCGCTAACAGAAAAACAAGTTGCTAAGTAGTAACTCGCTATGCACCAAGTCGCTAACTAAATTTTGGCAAGAATTGCTACAAGTCGCTAGAGACACAAGTCGCTAAAGAGCAACTCACATCGACCAAGTCGCTAACACAGTCGCTACCCGTAGTGGAGAGTCCACTACTTGTACTTTAACTCGCTAGATCTAACTCGCTAGCTCCAACATCGTAAGTCCCTACAAAATGTGAAGCAAGTCGCTACGAAAATATTCCGTGAACTAAGTCGCTAGCTTGAAAAACCATATAAACATCACTTTTCAATCCAAAACAACCCAACCAAGATGATTCAAGCTTACCAAATGAAAACCTAAACACTTTTGATGATTCTAAACATAAAAGTACCAACAAAATTCAAACTTTAACACAAGAAATCAACCAAATGATGCAAAACCACTAAACTTTTTCAAACTCAAAACCACCTAAAACCACTATAAATCCAAAGATGTGCAAGATATGATCTAACCATGGCTCTTGATACCAATTGTAAGATATAACTTTTCACATACACATCAAACCATAACACAAAGTAGCATATAGATGGAATTCTAGAGAGAGAAAGTTAGAGGTTTAGGGAACTTAGTGAGAGAAAGTGAAAAATATTATTATGAGCTCAACTCTCTACCTTGGGAGGTAGAGAGTATTTATAGTCTTACATATATCGCCACACTTTGGGCTGTGGATCGTGCATACAGGTGGTAAAGACCGTCCGTCCTCCACGGTGTTACTTAACTAAATACTACTAAACTTAAATGAACTACGACTACGAGCTTTCTAACGATTACATATACTGAGGTGACCGACTCTTTAATACCGGAATTTCTAATTCCTAACAATCTCCTTCTCACAAACACACTTCATCATGTCATCCAAAACCCTTTAGAGAATCATCTAGTACAAACAATCATGATATCCAAACCTTTGTACTTCCACCATCCAAAATACCACAATCAAATGCTAGGATATCCGCCTCGATTAGTATCCGATCTTGTTGTTTAGCAAACCAACCTCAAATGATTCATCCTCAAATAACTCACCACAAGATGCTTCCATTATAGCACCACCCTCATCACCAACAAGTACACCGACTTCATCACCACCTAAAATAAACTCTTTTGGAACTCCTTAGGACTCCAACAAGATCTACCCAACCTAAAGAAAAAGAAATAGTCTTTTCCACACCCCCCACATCACCAAATACTATTTTTCAAGATCTTGAAACATCACCACCTCTAGCTCCCATCACATTACAAGAACATCTAGGTTCTTTTCCACCACCACATACAAACATTCCGGATTTTGATCCATATTTTCCTATTTTCCACCACAACTTCCGTGATAACTCAAATCAAAACAACCCGAAAAACTTCCGCACTCATTACCCACATCATTTACATTGTGAACATTGCCAATCCACTAGGGAAATTGCAATAGAAGTTAGGGAAGAAATTGCTTTCATACTCAACCTCATCCTCGATCGCATCAATACAATTACTCATCAAAACCTCCATCCATAACCTTATGCAAGCATGGAAGGAATCTCTACTACTATTTTTCACTTTTTATATCTTTTGTCATTTTCAAGAACAAGTCTTGTTCTTATTTTACATGCTTGTAAGTGGCTTAACTACCACTACAATTTGTTGTTTTATTACAAGGCCTTGTTTACATACCTTGGCTCCATATCTTGTTTCTAACAACCATAAGATCAATTAAGCATGTTACTAACTTTCTTTTGTAGATTTTTTTTCTCTTGACGCCCCAAACTGGGGAGCTACCGCCGAGGGGGAGTAAGTAGACTATTTTTCCTCCAGGTTAACTTTTGTTTCGACAAAAAGGAGGAGAAAAGTAAACTTAGAGCTTTCAAAACTTACATCTATTCTTAAGTTTTACTCATCATAACATTATATTTTGTCATCAACAAAAGGGGAGATTGTTAATACAAATAAACCGTAAAAACGCTTATTAATATTTTGCGATCTCTTTGTGTTTTGTTGATAACATATATAATGTTGTCTTAAGTATAATTATAAGGATACATGTTATTTTTGTAAAGCATTTACATATAATCTTTAAATAAAAAATGTAGTAACTAAAGCATTTGTTGTAATAGTTAAACTAGGATGGGTAAAATCACAACCCATGGATCTTAACCCATACCCAAAGAGACTTGATACAATGTATACTTAGATACATTGAATCTAGATATAACCCATGGACCAACCCATGACCCATAACCAAAAACCCATGGGCAAAGAGGAGCGTTCCACGGATCCCTAGCTTTGTGCTAGCCGGATCCCAAGTGGAAGGGATCCATGGGATCCGTGAACAGTGAGGAAATTTGCCTATAAATGAGAGCCATTTCTTCATTCTAACTCACCCTCTTCTTACTAAATCTCTCATACACTCTCATTCTCTTCTAACATATAGATCACTTGATCTAGAGAGTTGTTCTTCTTTTCTTTCTATTTGTGATCCTCATATAGGTCCTTCTAAAAGGCGAGATCACGAGCATTCTACAAGTCATCCAAGCGAGGGTCCTTGATTGATTTGTCCTCCAAGATTTACTGTAGCGAAGATCTTGTATTTGATATTTCACATATTTGTTGTGTAATAGTTGTGTTGGTTTGGTCCACCGTACTACGGACTCGGTATCTAGCTTTGCACGGATAAAGTGTAAGCAACGCTGTGAAGGCTTCTCCGCCAAGGAAGGAGTTTGTTGACATAGTGCTTGAACTCGAGTAGGTGACTCGGGAGTGGAGTAGGCAAGAAAGGTGTCCTTGTAGCCGAACCACTATAAATCGGTTGTGTCATTTCTATTCCTTATCTTTGTTTATTTACTTACACTATCATTAGATCTATACGTTCTCAACATCCATACGATTTCACATAATATCGAGTCTAAAGTTTTTGAAATCAACTTAAAATTGGCAAAACTATTCAACCCCCCCTTCTAGTTTCCCACATCACTCTTTCGTCTTATTCATCATCGGAATAGTATTCTTTTGATTCACAAACTAACGCTGTCACATATGAACCTCGATATGTGATTCATCAAAAGTCATCCAAAAACAATCTTCATCTAATACCTCCAAACTATTTTTAGTAAGCTAATTTATAAGCCTACTACAAAAATAATGCCAAACAACCCTTTTTCTATCCACAGAGTCGGATCCTCTAGTTGCACTAGCGGATCCCAAATACAAAGGATCCGGGGAACCGTGGAACAGAACTCACTACGCTTTCAAAAATCACCACCGATCTTTTCCCCTACTCACATAACACAAAAACGACTAAATCATGAAATTCATCCTCATTGGATTCCATACTCTCAAGTATTCATTCCTAGAACACCATTGTAAGTAATTACATTAACTTGTTCTAATTTTCATAATCCTAATTCTAGGGTTTATGGTTTCACAAATCTCTAATCAATTAGTTTAATTAGGTTTTCAAAATTAATCATGAAAAGGGCTTTTGACATAACTAAATTCACATTGTGTTCACAACATTGTTAATACAAATCAAAACCATAAACCCACCTCAATTAATCTTACCTACTTGAAAATTTTGTGTTTTAGGACCAACCATGCCTAAAGCCACTCAACAAGATCATCATGATACCGTCCATTACCTTACTCATTATTATCGAAATGAGGAATTCTCAAAACCGACCGCAAGGTCTTCAAAGTTCAAAAACGACTTATCCATGAAGGTCGGTAATCAAGGAATGTTTCCTTGAAGATACCGACATTCGCCAAGTCTTCTCGGCAATCAATTTTGTTTGTCTTCTTGACATTGATGAACAAATTTGTCCGGTCTTCATCTTTGAGTTTTATAGAAGCATTAGGATCATTTGAAACGCCGATGATAGCATTTCAATCGCTTTCATCATCAATACCGAAACTTTACTCTTCCTCTCAACACCTTTGTTAATATTCTTCGCATTCCTTGTGAAGGAATTTGTATGTACTCTCAAGATTGGGCAATTAACACTCAAAACCTTGCACTTGATTCCAAACCAATGTACCATACTCCTCTGGACGAACCCGAAACCATCCGAGACACCATTTTCAAAATAAGAGCCGACCAATCCCGTTTCGACCGAAACAAGAAACTCATTCACCGCAATCCTTTTCTAATGGAACTTTTCGAAATCCATCCCATATATAGAAAATGGGAAGAAATCCTTAGCGAAAACGTCAAAAGCCTAGTTGGAAACAAAGATCATCCAAACGCATGTCTTGTGCAAATGATCTATTGTCTTATCCATCAAAAGCCATTTAATCTCGCCTATTACATGGTAAGGAGAATGGCTGGGGTATTCAAAGCTTCCAACATGGTACTTCCATATGGTATGCTCCTAACACCACTTTGTAAGTATGTTAGTGCATTGCAACCATCCCCTATCAACAATGATCATTTCATTGCCGATCATGTAATGATACCTCTTACCAAAATACCATCTAAATGCTTCAAGGTCAATGGAAAGAGACCTAAAGCTCTCTCAGACTCCTCGGAAGGAGAAGAAGAAAATGAAGAAGAAGAAGATGTCGACCCCATAGCCAACATCAAATTGGAACCCTTTGATTACTACGATCAACTTACAACCATTCCAAACGAAGCCGCGTAATTCAAACAATTGAGGGGCATGATTCAAAACCTTGCATACAACCTCACTAAACCGTCAAAAAGGAAATGAAATGATTGACGAAAGAGACAATAGGAATATGGTTATTTTCTTTTATTTTATGTTTGGATGATTACGTTTTAGCACTTTTGGTTTATGGTAATTTGGATATTGTTACTTTATCATGCTTTTATAAGTGGTGTTTTATGATGACATGCTTGTCTTATTGCTTTGTTTAAAGATTTATTAGTGTGCAAAATCTGCACATCAATTCTGTGAGGATTCTGATCTGCAGATGCCGGATCCCTAGGATTAGCCTAGCCGGATCCCTCCCTTGAGGGAACCGTGGGATCCGTGACATCAGATCAGCAATACATCATTCCTTACATCAAGATAGCTTTCTAGATAACATCACATTAGCTAAGCATATGATTTTAGAATCCAACTAAGTCCACTTCAAGGATAAGAAAGGCTTAGACTCACTAAAGGCTTACTTAAGATCTTAGTCAAAATGCCTCTTGATTTATCAACACATCAAACTCACCATATTTCCGCTCAATACTCACAAACTATTTCTCATCTTTCAAACACTTAAGGGACAAATTGAACAATTTTAGGAAATTGTTTTAGTCATCTTTATTTCAAAGTGAGTCAAAATTAGTTTTTCAATTCTTGTGATTTTTAAGGATTTTTTAAATTTCACCTCAAGCTTAAATTTGATCACTATGATCATTTATTATGACTTGACACCACCAAAACTCTTAGTGTTATCCTTGGACATCCATTGGTAGTTATCTTGTCCCATCTCCTTTCCATAAGAAGCAATCATTTGCTATAACACTTATTACCCTTGATCATTCAAGTACCTTCTCATCTTAAAACACTTAGGAGAACTGAAACACTCAATAGGCTTTAGCTCCTAGAAACCTCATTTCAAATCATTATAATCACGAGAGCCGGATCCCTAGATTAGCTTAGCGGATCCTCCAAGGAGGAACCGTGGGATCCGGTGACAGTTTATGTCAAACATTGCTAAAACAATCATTTCAACTCATCTTCCTAACTCAAACACGCCATCTCATCTTAAATGAGTTCCTAGATCGAAACTCAACTTCAACCTTGTGCATGTTAATCATCACATTTCCAAGAACATTAGTGGATTAAGTCTTAAATGCACTTGCTAAGCTCTTCCCTTTATAAGCCATATTGCTAAGAACACTTTAGTCATCAAACACAAACACAATTATCAGCAATTGCAACCATCTCCCTTAGTCATTTCATCATGAGAAAGGCTCCTAGTGCTAACTCATCCACTCAAGAACCACCCAAGAAACTTGCTAGGATCATACACGAGGTTTCCTCAACCGAATCATCTCCGGTTAAGTCCACTAATGCTAGAATTTCTCCTACACCAAGGAAACCAATCAAACTAATCCCCAAGAAGAGTGTTCCACTAGATTTCATCACCAAACTATACTAAACCAAACATACCCTCCACAACTCAACCAACATCATTAGTGCCTAGAGCAACATCACAATCATCTCCACATTCTCACAATGTAGAAGATTTACCTTGGCCATCTCACCTTTCACCATTACCAACAAATTCACTTGAAAAGATTGAACAACAAAATCAAAGTGTTGAATCAACACTTGCTCCAATAGAAAACTCTCATTCCCCCAATAGTCCATTTTGGATTATGAGAAGACATCAAAGGCAACCACCCGACCACATGGAAGTTGATGCTTTACCTCCACCCTCAAACATTGTAGAGCCATCACTTAATGAGCCTCCACCAATTCCTCCTTCATTTGAAGATCCTCAACCCACTTCACTTGAACTTCCACTTCAAGAAATTCAAAACCATGACAAGGATTGCTATCATTGTAAACATGTTGAAAGATTTATACATGAACTACGTGAAGAGCAACGTTTATGTTTTATCACCTCCTCGAACGTTTCAAGAGGTCAACAAGCCTAAACTACAATGAGCATCATAGTCACAAGCTCAAACTTAGAATGTTTAGGAAAACTTATCTCGCCCTTGATCATCATTAAGCTTTTAGTTGAATCTAGAGTTTGGATAACTCATTAGAATTAGTAGCGCTTGTATGGATAGTTCTTTCTTAGTTTTAGAGATTTGGTTGATGTGCATGTTTTTAGTAGCATTGTGTGTACTTTTATATCTCGTTATTTGGTTATATTTGTGTGATTTTAGCACTTAATCGTATCTAGAGATGTTTGTCTAGCATTCATAACCAAGTGCGGAAATGGAGGAAAATGTGGAAATATGCGCTAATCAAGATTCCTGCCTCAAGAAAGCTAAATCCCAAGTACCTTTGAAGACCTTAGTGATTGAAGAACCAAGTTCTACAAGTCGAGTGAAGAGAGAAAGATCAAGTTTCATGTTCAGAAGATCCAACCGATCCGTTACACCTTCACCGGATCGGTTGGCATTTGGTCGAATTTGTGTTTTGCCATGACCGACCGATCGGTCGCAACCCGCAACCGGATCGGTCGGTATGTTATTATTGAAGACTAACCGGATCGGTTGGTCGATGACCGATCCGGTTGGAGAAGTCGCAGCTTGTCAAATCTTCATCACTAAGCTTCCCTTTGCATCCAAACGATTCTAGGTCCTTCTCTTGGTGTATTCTAGTCCCTTCCTTACTCCTTGAGGCCAAGTCAAGCATTTAACACCCTAGGCCTTGGAATTAGTATAAATAGAGGCTAATTGTGAGCATATTAGACACACTTCAATTACAAAGCTCTCTACTCATCAAACCAAGCCTTAACCTCCGAAATTCGTCCTTAGAAAGCCGTAAAAGTTTGAGTTCCATAAGTTCCACCGTTGGAAGCCAAAACACTAAGAAGTCCACCACGATCCTTTGGGAATCATTACTTCATCATTTGTAATCTTATTCCAAGCATTGTAAGACTTTTAATCATGTTTTCTAATGATCAAAGTTATGAGTTTATGTTCATGTTTGCTATGAGTGGCTAGTTTTTATACACTTGCTTAAATGATGTTGATTATTATATGATTAGTTAGTGATTGTGTTAACATGTTTTAATTCAATTTCAAGTTGATTCTAAGATCCAATTGTGCTAAAGTTTCATAGTGACATTTGTTAATCAAGTTTGGCTAATTGGTAACTATCGTTGGGGTCGAAAGAACTTCGTATTATTCAACTAGTCATAATCATTTTGTCTATGGATGATTGTTTTACCCATTATTCTTGATTATACAAAGGAACTAAGGTGTGGTTGTAATAGAAACGCTTTTGATTATCAAATTGGATTGGTTGGAAACATCTAAATGGTCGTAAGATTAGTTGTTGAAAATTAATTGTAGCCTTTTGTCTATGATCGGGTACCTTTTGTATTGACCATTTCTTAAGCAATTTGATGAACAAGTGGATGTTTTTGTGTTTAAGTTTATGAAAGTAGACTTATGAAACTTGAATTGATCTTGAATTGATTGGTTAAACTTAAAGCTTGTTTTTATGAACTAAAATCTTGACGAAGGTTTAACTTGTAAGAACAATAGATTAGTTTTCAACTAATTATCACAACCAACATGTTAAGTAGTTAATACAATCACATTAATCTATGATATGATACTAGTTTAAGCAAGTGTAGTTTTTAATCATCTGATTTTCATTATATCTATTTGCTTTGTTATATGTTTTGATAGACTCGTTAATTCAAACTTGTGCTCGATTCACTCAAACCTCGCGAATCCATCCCGACTTACCTTCATAATCTTGCTATAACGGACGAGTATACTTGCTCGTATGTGTTATTGGTAATATTGGTAATTCACCTTTATAAATTTAAAACTTGCACCAACCGGCACATCAAGTTTTACGCCACCGCCGGATTTGATTGTGTTTCAACAAGTTCTTGAATTTCCTTCACCGATTTTAAAAAAAAAAAAAAAAAAAATTTCACGAAACCTTAACCGGATCCGTTGCCCTCAACCGAATCGGTTACGAGTTTACCCATCATTCAATCAGTCCGACCGATCGGTCGCATCCCGCAACCGATCCGGTTACCTTCCTCTGCTCCATATAAACTGCTGTTGTTTGTCCGTGTGTTTAGATATTGCCCGGATTCTCTAGGACATTGTATGAACACTCGAGCAATGGAATAGAACCAATTACACCTCTTACCAACCCGTAACGCTTGATTCAAGAAGAAGGAGAACACGTTTCATACCATTGGAAAACCGTATACCAAGAGTACCAAACCCACCATTTGATAACCTCATTGAAGCCAAAGTTGTTTACAATCCTTTCACCAATTTACCTTTTCCCATGGCGGACGATCAACCCATGGGGAACAAATCAACCGTAGCACCAACACCGAAAGTGCTATTGTTGCTATTAACCTTGGTGACAACTTCACCGTGAAGGGACATCACCTTTCTATGATCAAAGACCGACAATTCGATGGTCGCGCGCGGCCGATCCGCATAAGCACATTGTCAATTCATCGAAATTTGCGGCATGTTTCGTTATGGCGACACCGATGTCAATGCCATCAAACTCAAACTTTTTCCATCATCACCACGGAGATGCTAAAGTATGGTACAATGAATTGACCCCGGAATCATCAATACTGGGAGGAGATGAGGCAAGCTTTTGTGAGCCGATTCTTTCCACCGCCATGTTTGATCGACACGGGAGAAATTGCTTTCAACCAAAACCCAAACGAATCACTTGTCGAAGCTTGGCTTCAATGAAAGATTTGCTTCAGAGTTGTCATGGACATGGATTATCAAAAGGAACCATTATCCAAATCTTTACCATGGACTAGATGAAATCTCTCAAGGCATCCTTGATGTCGGAGGAATTTTTCTCTAAAACTCCTAATGATGCACATCAATTGCTCAAGATCGAGTACTTCTCAAACTTGATTGGTCCAAAGATTCCAAAACCAAACCTCTCCGAAAACCGCTGCTTTTGTCGAAAACACCGATACCTCAAAACTCATGGAGAAGATGGAAGCATTAACCTCACAAATCAACTCGCAATACAAGGATATCAAAGATGAAATGAAAGAAATGCGAGACGGATGCAACAATTGTGGAGGAAATCACCCATCGTCCGAAAAGCGACGATAAACCTATGGGTGGACCAAAAGAAGGAGAAGCAAATTACGCTCAAGGAGGATACCGTGGAGGAGGATATCGTAGTAATTATTACGGTCGAAATTGAAATTGGCAAGATCGCCGACCAAGGGATGACAACCGTGATTCTCAACCACGAACCGACGATCCACCACACCAAACTTCCGACAAAAGATGTAAGAAACCGAATTCAAAACCATGAGAGAATTCGTGGTCGGTCAAAATCCGCAAATGATTTTATCAAAATCAATTTTTCAATCTTAAAGCCAAAGTTGAGCAAGGATGTAAAAATCATCAAGCATCTATCCAAGATCTTGAAAACAAGCTTGCATGCACTTTCTCGACCAACATTCTTCTAGACCATCCGTTCATTGCCAAGTAACACTCAATCCAATCCAAAACCATCAAATGATAAGACGCATCTGCCCACCTCAAACAAGAAATGAACATATCAATGTCGTTACAAGAAGTGGTCTCGACGATCCACCACCTAATCCTAATACTCCTATCACCGCTGATAGTGAGGATGAAAACGAAGAACCAAACACAACTCAAACCACCAAAAGAAAGACATTCCACCAACCAAGGCGATACACCGAAAATTCCTTATCCTCAACGCCTAAAGAAAGAGAAGATGGAAGAGCGTTATAAGAAGTTTATCGAAATAATCAAGGAGGTTAGACTCAATGTTCCTCTCGTTGATGTTATAGCCGAATGCCCAATTACGGAAATTTTTGAAAGAACTTAATAACAAAAGCAAGCTTGAGCAAATATCGCAACTTTTCTTAACGAAGAATGCTCACCATAGTTCAAAACAAAATTCCACCAAAGCTCGGAGATCCCGGAGCTTTCTTATTCCATGTACTTTCGGAATAACGTTAAATGTGATGCTTTAGCCGATCTTGGCGCAAGTATCAATTTGATGCCTTATTCACTCTATTCCAAGTTGTGCAACAACAAACAAACCAACAAAATGAGCATTCGATTGGCAAATCATTCCTATCAATATCCTGGAATTGCCGAGAATATGCTTGTTCAAGTCGGTAAATTCATATTTCCGTGGACTTTGTAATTTTGGAAATGGAAGAAGATAGTAAAGTCCCACTCATTTTAGGAAGACCTTTCCTAAACACCGCCGACGCAATCATCAAAGTTAAAGGAAAAGAACTCAACCTTGAGTTGGGGAAGATCGAATCACTTTTCTTATCGATAAAGCAATGCGCTACCCACATTCTAGTGATGACACTTGTTTTAACGTCGATGTTATTGATGAAGTCACCGATGAGGAATTAGATGCATTACTTAACTAATCCGATCCATTCATGACTACTTCAAAAATCAATGAAACAGATTTTGACAAAGAGTTTGATGATTTCATGAAAGTAGAATTTGAAGAAGATAACTCGTAAGAAGAAGAATTAGAGGAAGAGGAAGAAAATTTTGAGGAAATCACTTTCAATGAAAAATGCGAATAAAGTCCTCTATCGAAGAACCACCCACGGATCTCGAACTCAAACCTCTCCCAAATCATCTTGAATATGCTTATCCGGAGGAGAACTCACTTCTTCCAAAGAGTCATATCTTCATTACTCGAGAATGATGAGAAAGAAAGTTTAGTTTCCGTGACTAAAATCACAAACAAGCTTTTGCTTGGAAAACATCCGATATCCCGTGAATTAGTCCTAATTTTGCAAACACAAAATCAATTTCAAGAAGGGATTAAACCTGTGGTAGAACGTCAACGAGACTCAATCCCAACATGAAAGAAGTTGTTAAAAGGAAATCATTAAACTTTGATGTCGGAATCATTTACCCAATTGAGGATAGTCCTTGGGTAAGCCCTGCTCACCGTGTTCCAAAGAAAGGAGGAATGACGGTTGTAACTAATGAGAGAAATGAGCTAGTTCCAACTAGAACTGCCACCGGTTGGCGTGTTTGTATTGACTATCGTAAGTTAAACAAAGCCACCGTAAAGGATCATTTTCCACTCCCATTCATGGATCAAATGCTTGAAAGACTAGCGGAAATAAATTCTTTTGTTTCCTCGACGGATTTTCGTGATATTTCCAAATTCCCATCGATCCTAACGATCAAGAAAAGACCACCTTTACTTGTCCTTTTGGAACCTACGCATATCGGCGTATGCCTTTTGGTCTTTGTAATGCACCCGCAACTTTTCAAAGGTGTATGATCGCCATCTTCCAAGACATGCTAGAAACCTCCATGGAAGTTTTATGGATGATTTCGCGCCTTTGGAGAGTCATTCAAGCTTGCCTTTCTAATCTCGATAAAATGCTTGAAAGATGCGGTCGCACATCTTGTTCTCAATCGAGAAATGCCACTTTATGGTAACCAAGGAATTGTGCTTGGCCACAAAATCTCTAGTGCCGGAATGGAAGTCGACAAAGCAAAGGTCGATGTCATCTCAAAACTTCCACCACCAACCAACGCCAAAGCCGTTAGAAGTTTTTAGGACATGCCGGTTTTACCACGATTCATCAAAGATTTTTCCAAAATATCTCGCCCAATGACAAAACTTCTTGAGAAAGAATCTATCTTTAACTTCGATGTCGATTGCATAAAAGCTTTCAATCATCGAAATCTCAACTTACTAGTGCTCCGATCATGGTTTCACCTAATTGGTCACTACCTTCGAACTTATGTGCGACGCAAGCGATTTTGTCGTTGGAGCCGCCTTAGGACAACGCTGGAGGAAACACTTTCGCCTATATATTTTGCCAAGAAGACACTAAATAGTGCCCAAAGAAAATTATACCGTCACCGAAAAGGAATTACTAGTCGTCGCTTTTGCCTTTGACAAATTCGATCATATCTCGTGCTCTCAAAACAATGCTTTTACCGATCATTCAAGACTCAAATATCTGTTTCACCAAGCAAGACGCTAAACCACGCCTTATTCGATGGATTTTGTTACTCCAAGAATTTGACATCGAAATCAAAGACAAGAAAGGAGCAGAATCTTGTCACGATCACTTATCTCGCCTCGAAAATCCTAATCTTGAGGAGTTGAAAGAAGAAGAAATCGATGATTATTTTCCGATGAAACTCTCATGACCATCGACGGAAATGACGATCCTTGGTTTGTCGACTTTGCGAACTACCTCACGGAGGAATTCTCGAAAAGGACTAACTCATGCTCAAAGAAGCAAATTCTTTTCGAACTCAAATACTACTTTTGGGAAGAGCCATATCTTTTCAAAATGTGTCCGATGGGATGATCCAAGATGTATTTTTGGTTCCAAACTCGTAAAATTCTTGACGAATGTCACCATGGCCCAACTGGGGACATTATGGTCCTTCCACCACGCCTAAGAAAGTTTTTGATGTCGGATTCTATTGGCCAACAATATTCAAAGAAGCACATACACTTGTTCAAAATCGTGACGCTTGTCAAAGAACCACCAATCTCTCTCGAAGGGATGAAATGCCATTAACAAGCATTCAAGTGTGTGAAATATTCGATATTTGGGGAATAGATTTCATGGGACCTTTCCTAAATCCCACAAATTCAATACATTCTCGCTATATAGATTACGTGTCCAAATGGGCGTAAGTCGAAGCTTTACCGACAAACGATGCTCGTGTCGTCGTTAATTTTCTCAAAAGCTTTTGCTCGTTATGGAATTCCCAAAGCACTCATAAGCGATCGTGGAACTCATTTCGCAATCAACAAATGGAAAACCATGAAAAGATATGGAGTTCATCATCGATTTGCAATCGCTATCATCCACAAACTAGTGGACAAGTCGAAAATACCAACAGAGCTCTCAAAAGAATACCGAAAACCGTAAAAGACAATCCGCCTTTATGGGCAAGGAAACTTGATGATGCTCGGGGCATTTCGACGGCTTATAAAACACCAATTGGTACAACTCCTCATGCACTCGTATGGGAAGACTTGTCATTTACCATTCAAGTTGAACATCGTGCTTATCACGCCGACAATGTAACACCGATCTCAAAATAGCCGGAGAGAAAAGATTTCGCAATTGCACGAACTCGGATGAATTAAGACTCCAAGCTTATGAAAACTCCAAACCAGATAAAGCCGTAACAAAAGCCTATCATGATAAAAAGCTACGAATTCGGAAAGAATTCAAAGCCGAGATAAAGTTCGCTTTTAACATGAAATTCAAATTCAAAGCTCCTAAGTTACAACCAAAATGGTTTGGACCATATGTCGTTAAACATGGATATCCATCCGGTATGTCGAGCTCTATGACAAACAAGGTGGAAGTTTCATTGTTAATGGACACCGAATCAAGTTATACTACGATAAGGAGCAAACGAATGAAGTTTCAGCTATGGCAAGGTCCTCGAGACACCATGAGAATGAATTAAACTATCACTTTTGTAGCACCATTTCGGAAGAATTCCACAAACTATTCCGTGGAAACCAATCATTAATTCGTCTGGGACGATATTGAAGATACCGTGAAGAATTCATGTACATCCCCGAACTTTATAATGTTCAAAGTCGCTTTTGCAATTAAATAAATTGGGAAGAATCGAGTCAGCCGATGACTCAAGAATAAAACAAGCGCTTCTGGGAGGCAACCCGTGTGTTTTATATTTGATTTTCTCGTGGTCACTCCCAAAGTCTTAACCTTTGGTTGAACTTAAGTGTGGGGTGCCACCTTTAATAAAACCTTTGTTTGTTTATAAGATTGTGTGCGGTGATGATTTCTCTAAATGGACGCCAGAATGAAGAAAGATTTTAAGTCGATAAACTCGTTGACATATCTGGTTTTATTTCTATTTTCCTATTTCTATACTTTGAAGTTCGCTTTTCATTGAGGACAATGTCTAACTTAAGTGTGGGGGTGAATAGGAAAATTAGAGTTTTCATGCTTAAATTTAAAATTTTGTTTGCCTTGTGATCTAGTTGTTTTCACACTTTTAGGATTATCTATTAGAATAACTGGATCATTCCACCGGTAAAACCGGTAATATTTGAAACTTCGAGATGTGTTCGATTACTATTGCAATCCATTCGGATTGATAAAACATTTGCTAACACATATTATACCCTTTCCACTAAATTGTGAGGATTTGAGCCTATTTCTTATTAGCATACATCTTTTATGCTTGGATCTTTTGCTATGAGTGTGCCGGTGATTTTATTTATTCTAGAACTTGTGCTTGTAAATCATTACTAGACCGCAGTGAGATTGCATTCGTGCGATATAAGTGAATTCGTGTGATAAAGAGGCAACTTAGGATTTAACCCAAATGGCCTTCCATTTTTCATCTAATGATATATTAGCTAGCCTCATCGGTTAGTTAACCACCCACATGGACCCATTTGTAGTGCTCATTTTTAGCACTAGATACCCCTAGTTACACCTTCTGAGCCATCCCTTTCATTTTTGTTTCACCCGTAAAATACAAAAGATTTTACACTTTAAACCTTAGCCTACCCCTTATCAATGTCTAACGGTTGGTTGCTAGTTTCATGGAAAGTGAAGATTGTTCAAATGATTATGAGTACCACATCCTATGTGATTGATTGAGCCATGCAATGAGTTTATGTTTTAAAAAAAAAAAAAAAAAAAAAAATGTGTTGAAAGTATGGAAATAATAGCCAATGTGCTATGATCAAGAATAATTGACATGGCAAAGCAAAAGTCGTGGAAAGTGAAAAGAAGAAAGCAAAGCTATAATCATTTATTTGGTTCGTGGAATGTTTGGTAGCTAGCAACATGGGTATTAGACTTGATTTCATTTTTATTTTACACCAATTTCATTAAACATTCCCATGCCTTATCCATACCCTTAACCCTTAGCCTATCATTATAACCCGAATAAAAGCCCTCTTTAGATGTTTTTACTTGGTGCTCACGCCACGCCGGTGGAGTTTTGTTTCTTGTACAAGCTTATGGTAATAATCTAATCATGACCGAGCAATGAGTGTGATTTATCTTGTTACTCCACTAAAATGAGTGATTGAGTGAATTATATTCCATTATTTTTCGTGAGGTGTTTTGAAATGTTTATCATGCAAGAAAATCATTGGATATTGTCAAACATCTTGATATTTCACCTTTATAAGCATAATTGATGAATCTTCTCTCGATTTATACTTGGTTGATTTGCATCACATTTTCATAATCACGATCTTGTCCCAAAGGATGTTTGTTCTAGATTTGCTTGAGGGCAAGCAAAGTTTAAGTGTGGGGAATTTGATAACACTCGATTGTGCATGTTTTAGTAGCATTGTGTGTACTTTTATATCTCATTATTTGGTTATATTTGTGTGATTTTAGCACTTAATCGTATCTAGAGATGTTTGTCTAGCATTCATAACCAAGTGCGTGGAAATGGAGGAAAATGTGGAAATATGCGCTAATCAAGATTCCGCCTCAAGAAAGCTAAATCCCAAGTACCTTTGAAGACCTTAGTGATTGAAGAACCAAGTTCTACAAGTCGAGTAAAGAGAGAAAGATCAAGTTTCATGTCTCAGAAGATCCAACCGATCCGTTACACCTTCACCGGATCGGTTGGCATTTGGTCGGAATTGTGTTTTGCCATGACCGACCGATCGGTCGCAACCCGCAACCGGATCGGTCGGTATGTTATTATTGAAGACTAACCGGATCGGTTGGTCGATGACCGATCCGGTTGGAGAAGCCGCAGCTTGTCAAATCTTCATCACTAAGCTTCCCTTTGCATCCAAACGATTCTAGGTCCTTCTCTTGGTGTATTCTAGTCCCTTCCTTACTCCTTGGAGGCCAAGTCAAGCATTTAACACCCTAGGCCTTGGAATTAGTATAAATAGAGGCTAATTGTGAGCATATTAGACACACTTCAATTACAAAGCTCTCTACTCATCAAACCAAGCCTTAACCTCCCGAATTGGTCCTTAGAAAGCCGTAAAAGTTTGAGTTCCATAAGTTCCACCGTTGGAAGCCAAAACACTAAGAAGTCCACCACGATCCTTTGGGAATCATTACTTCATCATTTGTAATCTTATTCCAAGCATTGTAAGACTTTTAATCATGTTTTCTAATGATCAAAGTTATGAGTTTATGTTTATGTTTGCTATGAGTGGCTAGTTTCTTTATACACTTGCTTAAATGATGTTGATTATTATATGATTAGTTAGTGATTGTGTTAACATGTTTTAATTCAATTTCAAGTTGATTCTAAGATCCAATTGTGCTAAAGTTTCATAGTGACATTTGTTAATCAAGTTTGGCTAATTGGTAACTATCGTTGGGGTCGAAAGAACTTCGTATTATTCAACTAGTCATAATCATTTTGTCTATGGATGATTGTTTTACCCATTATTCTTGATTATACAAAGGAACTAAGGTGTGGTTGTAATAGAAACGCTTTTGATTATCAAATTGGATTGGTTGGAAACATCTAAATGGTCGTAAGATTAGTTGTTGAAAATTAATTGTAGCCTTTTGTCTATGATCGGGTACCTTTTGTATTGACCATTTCTTAAGCAATTTGATGAACGAGTGGATGTTTTTGTGTTTAAGTTTATGAAAGTAGACTTATGAAACTTGAATTGATCTTGAATTGATTGGTTAAACTTAAAGCTTGTTTTATGAACTAAAATCTTGACGAAGGTTTAACTTGTAAGAACAATAGATTAGTTTTCAACTAATTATCACAACCAACATGTTAAGTAGTTAATACAATCACATTAATCTATGATATGATACTAGTTTAAGCAAGTGTAGTTTTTAATCATCCGATTTTCATTATATCTATTTGCTTTGTTATATGTTTTGATAGACTCAGTTAATTCAAACTTGTGCTCGATTCACTCAAATCCTCGCGAACGATCCCGACTTACCTTCATAATCTTGCTATAACGGACGAGTATACTTGCTCGTATGTGTTATTGGTAATATTGGTAATTCACCTTTATAAATTTAAAACTTGCACCAACCGGCACATCGCCGAAAGTGTCAAGATGAAAGCATTAGTGAAAGGTGCTCATCATCCATGTCAAAACATTAGTGAAGAATGCTAAAGGCGTCAAGACGAAGGCATTAGTGAAGGGTGCCAAGCATTGTGTCAAAGGCATTAGTGAAGGATGCTGAAGAATCAAATCAAGTCGCATTTGGGAAGAATGCCTAGGTCGTATAATCGATGAGGTGCATCGTTATACATATAAGTATTTGTTTATTTCCAAGGATGGTGATATCCTTGATGGTGTCGTAACAAGGAGTAGATCTCCTTGAGATTAGGTGTTGTGTCGTGAAGGGTAGTAGTTCCTCCATAGTAATGGAACTAGGTGCTTAGCCTAGTACCTAATAAAGGGTAGGCGACGTTGTGATAGGATTAGTTCTCCTTGGTGTGAAAGAACTCGGTGGTTAGCATAGCATCGTATAAAGGGTAGGCGACGTTGTGTTAGGTGTGGTTCGCCTTGGTGTGAAGGAACTCGGTATTTAGCTTTGTACCGGAAAAAGGTTAAGCGACGTTGTGAAGGCTTCTCCGCCATAAGGAGTTGGTGTAGTGCTTACGAACTCTCGAGTAGGTGACTCGGGGAGTGGAGTATGGCAAGGAAGGTGTCCTTGTAACTCTTTATATTTCATTACACGTTTATATATCTATCTATCAACGTCTAACATAAACAACCAAATAGATTGACATAAGTCGATCTAAATATTTAAAAGGACGTTTTAAATTGGTAAAACTATTCAACCCCCCCTTCTAGTTTTCCACATGCCCGGTTAAGACAACGTAGTCTAAATCTCCCGATATACGCCAGGAATCCAAGGCAAAATAATAAGAAATTCACCTGTAAAAAAAAAAGTGAGTACGTGATACAAATTAGCAAGTTCATTGTACAGAGTAATTTAACATAAAAGGCGTTCTAAGCTATGTCAACCCATAACGATTAATTAATGAAAAGATCAAAGCAGAAAAGAGATCATTTACAAGTTTGCACATATCACAAAGGATGGAAACCGTCAGATAAAAACAACTATTAAAAATTATTGTTCTTTTTCATCTCTCAAATTAGTTTCTGCGTGTTGCGTTTCAGCAAGATTATAGCAC
Source organism: Chrysanthemum lavandulifolium (assembly GCA_022545495.1). Lineage (NCBI taxonomy): Eukaryota > Viridiplantae > Streptophyta > Magnoliopsida > Asterales > Asteraceae > Chrysanthemum > Chrysanthemum lavandulifolium. The sequence continues at coordinate 273,827,539 of CM040242.1, forward strand.
CATTGGAATGTTATTGTAAGTCCTGTTAACCGCATTGAACATTCAAAAATGGCGGGCTGTTGGTTGCCATGCCTTTCATTTTTTTTTTTAAATCGGAACAAAAAACAATAGATACAAAAACAGACTTGATATCAATTTGATACGAATCTTCCCACACTCGGTTTGCATCGTTTATAAGCTAAGTGTAGAACTCACTCCAAAAAGCTAGAAGGAGAAAGGGACACCCAAACGTTATAAACCACCGGCCAGTCCCATACATGCCCGATGTGAGATCGTAACAAATTTTTAACAAAGTTTGGCTGTTTTGGGACGCTCCATATATGCCCATGTATTGCCTTATTATATAGGCTTTCCAATAATCAGGTATGTCGACTAGGAGATTTGCTACTCGCTTCCTTGCAATAGTACAAGCAAGCCGTAACATTTTGACCCCTACATGAGATCGAGACCTCGTTCAGTTCATGCGAATGTTTAAACGTGCATTTGCACCAAAATAAGGTATTATTGTAAGTATGAAATTGAAATGACTAGATGTACAATCGTTTAGCTAAAATTCAGCGACTCCATATGCGCTATATCTTATCTTCGTTGAGTAGAAATGTAGAACATGAAATGCCTAAGAATATAAATTATTTCCATGATAATAGAACTCTAGCAGGTATTTATTACAATATAAAAACATAAAGAAAAATCATATTTGCAATGTTTGAAAACCCCGGTTGAACCGGTAATCGGTTCAAAGACCGGGCTGGATGTTTTCGAGTTTTTCCTTGTTTGAGATTCTGATTGAATCGTCGATTTTTATCCTGGTTGACTTGATTTGATAAACTCGGCCAAGTCCTGAATTTTTATTAAAAATCTAACAAAACCTTCTTTTATCCATATAAATCTTTCTAAATATAATTGATAAGTTGAAGTGATGAGGATTAATGTTAGTCAAATTTGTAAAATAGTAAATTAGAGTTGTAAAATAATTTAGAAAAACCAATTAATATAGTCTTAGTATAGTTTGATATAACTTAGAATCATAATTTGATTGTTTTTGCAAATCGTTGCTATAATGTTATAGATGTAGAATTTAAAAACAAAGCTTATCAGTAAAGTTTTGATATCTTATACCGGTTCAATCGAATGTAAGAATAAAGTCGGATAAATCATGAGATCATACAACACTACATATTAATTTAACACACGAAAAAAAATATATATTTTTATGGAACCGGTTTGACCCGACGATTCAACCAGTTGAACCGGCGACCCGGTGACTAAACCGGGTTATAACATAGCATATTTGCATCTAGTCCAACCTGTTTTTAACATACTTCAAAATTACTTCATTTGACATGTTATCTTAACTTCCACATTTTATCAAACTGAACACCTACACATGCATTTCATGAATATACCTACTTGTTAGATGAGTCATCTGGTTATTATATATGTGTTCTCTCAGTGGCATGCTACATGATGGACATGTTGTTTAACCATCAATAAATATGTGGCTACACTGATTTTGTATTTACTTATTTCCATGAAGAAATTATAACTTAGTGGTATAGTAGTAGGCTAGTAACGATCCTTGACAACAAGTTAATTAGCTTGTCAAAGATCAGAGTAACCTATGAAGTCTATAAAAAGGTACCTAGTGTGAGTAGTGTCCCTATTATAGCTATGGAATCGATGTCTTTACGGTGTAGAAAGGGTTTTTCTTTTACGGCATAGAGACCTTATATCTCGAATAAAAATTTATTCGAGAGCTCTACGGCGTAGGCATGCAAACCTCTCTACGCCGTAGAGAAGGTTGGTTTCATGTTTCAATCTTGTCCCCGTCTCAAGTTGTTAGTTATCCAGAGCTGTGTCAGTAATCTTTTATATGATCTTTGACAAGTTAATTAGCTTGATTAACCTAATTAAATCCTTAAACTCAAACTTTGAGTTAGACTTAATCCAATAGAAAACTAGTAGTAGTATGATAACAAGGTGATGATACATAATGATATCCAACAATAAAGTAAATATAGAAAGCATTGGAAAATGCAAAAGCCTCATAAATTCACAATGAATAACCTGGAACCACATCCAAGTTGCATGATCTAGCCGCAACATACAATATATGCAGTCAAAGAAGGCATGAATAAATGAAATTTCATGTACTAATATATATTACAAAACTCATGACAAGAAGATCAAGTAAGATGTGTGTGTATTACTATATTAAATGCTCTTACATATAAGTTTGAGATATACACTGCTTCACACACTTGACCAAATTGGAAATGCTACTTTCCTTTCTTCTTTTGCTTTTGCTTCCGTTGCAGGTTACATGCAACGGAAGCAAAGTGCCGGCAGTTATAGTGTTTGGCGATTCCGTTGTGGATACTGGAAACAACAATAACTTGCAAACAATTTTCAAGGTGAATTATCCTCCTTACGGCCAAGATTTTTCTGGTGGTCAACCTACTGGGAGGTTTTCTAATGGCAAAGTCCCTTCTGATTTTATAGGTATATTATACATATATATACTACACAATACATATATATATATATATATCCTTTTAGTTTCCATATAATTCATTCAGTCATGTTTAGTATTTATATCTTAAAACTAGTTATCTAATGAAACCAGCTTAGCAAGTAGCAAGTAGCAAATGAGACCAGTTGTCTAATATTACCTATACAAGTTTGAACGACCGAGTGTATTTTTAAAAAATTGAGTTTTTATTTTAAACAAATTAACACTACACCACAAAAGTCCATGGGTGTCCCAGGACCTCCAGACCCACTCTGGCTCCGTCATTGGTTGTTGGTCAAGTCGCAAAACTGAATATGCACATTTGTTAAACTAGCATGGAAAAAAAAACCATGGTAGTTTCTCTTTTCTAGAAAACGATAGCATAATTTTGTATCGAGTTATTAACATATCCTTTAACTATTTACAGTGGAAGAACTAGGTGTCAAAGATGTATTACCACTGTACCTCGACACAAATCTACCAACTGAAGATCTGCTAGGGGTAAACTTTGCATCAGGAGGTGGTGGATACGATCCTCTAACATCTGAGCTCGCTGTATGTACATTTATTCATAATAACGTTATCAACCATTCAACTTTAAGTTTTTTATGTGAAGTTACTTATTTTGCCTATAGTCAGTGATATCGCTTGAGGGACAGATAGAGTTGTTCAAAGAGTACTTAGAAAAAGTGAAATCAGTTGCGGGAGAAGAAGTAGCAAACACGATATTAAGCAAAGGATTGTTCGTTGTGGCAACGGGTAGCAATGATGTTACGAATACATACTTCAACAATCCGTTAAGGAAATATCATTTTGATTTTGACTCCTACGCTAATAGATTGCTATTGTATGAAACATTATATTAGCCATCTCAAACTATATTAAGTGTTTACAATTTGTTACTGCTTTTTTTGCAACAGGTATTAATAACAACGAACGGAAAAATCATTTCAGATGCCATGAAAGTGTTCAACGTGCCGCACGTGTTCCTGAAGGTAAATCTGAATGCGACTGTATTTGCATTTACCGCTATATAAATTCATACGTACGTACAGGATTGCACCAAACATTGCGGCTGTTTTTTTATATTCTAAAACACGTATGCAGTTTTCTATTGTATTTTTCTGCCAGCTATTGTGACAATTAACAGCAAGATGATAATATTTCTAATGAAAATATTGAAACCGTAAACTCTATGGATGAAGGTAAACTGAAGCCCAACTATCTTTGCGATTCCCAATAGACAAGGTGATACGTATATAGGAAACGTTTTCTATATGCGGCCGTGCTACGCCATAATTGGGTTGATCTACATTGCTTATCTTCTATTTGTTCTTGGAATAGGTGTTGCTTTCTGGCGATCCGAACATAAAGTCTTCTTAGAAAATGGGACAGGTATGAGCTACATAATTATAATCGCGCATTTAGTTGGCTGCGTGCAGCCATGTTTTTGCGTCAGCTATTTATGAAATTGTTGATGGCGAACACCTTATGCATCTTTAGATAATTGGTTTTGTTGAATTGTTTGTGTTGACGAGAGGATTTGCTTATATTTTACTGAATTGTACGTGGGTGATATTGTTGAAACAAATGCAGGAAAATGATAATAAAGGACAAGTTGCAGTTTGATGTGCAAGTAAGGAAAATGGATCAAGGGTGCAGAGTTTGGTTGGTTGCTGAAATTATATACTTGGAACATGTAGAAATACTTCATTACCAATATGTATGATTTCCTTTGCTCATTAAAGTTCACTTAATATTAAATTGAAACACATTCAAGTTCGCTACAAAGGATAGCGAACACCCCCGCCGCAACGCGGCGGGCTCCTGCTACTCGTTGCATATATACAAATACTGAATGGTAAAAACAACAAACAAGTAGGAACTAAATATCTGAAAGTGATGGACCAATGCATTACTGCCGTTCTTTTTTCTCAACTTCTCATTTCTTTATTTTCATTATTTCACGTTTTGCTTTTTTAAATAATAATTCTTTAATTCACGGTGGCTAGAGAATTCGGTCGACATCATTAGACTATATTCTTTGGACAAATTGAAATTAGGCCAAGTTTAACATCTCTATTGCTTTCGGAAGTGAATAGATTGTCTTGGTTCACTACTCCTCGTTTAACTGAATTCCGAACAAGGTACATGTAAAACAGGAGGAGGAGAAAGACAAATGTGATTATAGTATATTTAATCCATGTTACAATGGAGTATTACAAAATTGCCAACATCAAAACCTTTTTATATGATCCGCTTTCGTGAAGAGTAACATGAGTGTTATATTGCCAGATAATATTTGTTTTCACAATTTCAGGAAGGGCTAAAATGTTTTGTATAGGTAGTTTGTCACCATAACAGAAAACTCATACTAATAACTCAAATTTTTTGGAGGCACCTTTTCCTTTGTTTGCCGAGAGTTTTCCTAGGCAAAAACCCACACCGTCCATCCTAATATAGTCGATAGACATGCATTACCAAAACTATAAAATTATTTTGAATTGATATTAGAAAAGAAAAATGGCTAAAAAATATATATTTGGCTAAAAAAGGCTAAAAAAAGTATATGTTCGTCTCGATCCGTTTATTTGAAATCGTAAGATTTCCTGCATATATACATGAACGAAAATGATTCAGATTTGATGTTAAAACTTGTTCACATGTGAATTGTTAGGTACACAAAACTTGTTCAATATGGTTCTCATTCTCACTCAAACTTTTTTTCTTAGAAAATAAAATAGTACGGAGTGATATCTTTTTTTCTTGGTATGTTTTTCACATGCTAAACAGAACTTAATTCGTTCTTGTCCTTGCAAAAAGTCAAATATAACCTCAGTCTTCAAGATATCTACCAAATTTTGGCCCCAACTCAAAATTTACTTCTAGAATGATACATGCATGAGTCACTTATTTCAGTCTTAAATTTAAAAATTAAGTTCTACATTTCGTTTTACAAGAATTAAGAAACATATTATCATTTCAAAACCTTATAAGATTTTGATCAAGAATGTATTTATAAATGTGTTTTTACGAAACTGAAAACATACTACTGTAAGTCAACTAAAAACTTGTTTAAAAAAATAATAAAATTATAAAAATAAAAATAAAATAAAATAATGGTGTGGTGTCGTATCGTCGTCTACACTTTTTTTTTTTTTTTTTAACGCGACTTTCATTTTTTGATTAGAGTCATGCACTGTCCTAACAAGAGCCTCATCCACCACGCACCTGCATAACGCTGTCTTAACCGGATCCACTTTGGAGTAGTGGGGATTAATAACGGCGTCATGAGAAACTGCACTCACCTCCACACGATATTATCGCCGAGTAACGATCGGATGAAAACCGGGCCGGGCTTGGATTCGAACCTCAGCCTAATGGCTATATCTCTCCTCTTCATTGCTTAAGTATCGTAGAGAACATGGTCATAAGTGAGGACTTCCAGAGGCCACCCACCACCCGGTACTACACTTTTGTGGCCTTGCGTTGTTTCATACAGAGGCACAAGGCTGATTAAAAATCCCATAACTTCATAAAGTTCATTTAATGTTGCCCAAACGCTCCATAACTCAATGATTCTTTAGCCATATTTTGCATTTAGTAGTGAAAGGACGAGTTCATTTGATAAACCAAAATAATTGAGATTTATGGAGCTAGTTTATTTGTTAGATCAAAAGTTAGATAGTACAAATTGCTTTTTAGAGAAAGGTGATAAGAAATTTTAGTATTAGCTCCAATATTAATTCATTTGTTTAATTATGCTGGTCAAAAAAGAATAGACCAACACTTGTTAGATTACATCAACATTGTTTGCAAATAATAAGTATAAATTATAATTAACAAATACACACGGAAAATTCTTAATTTTTGCTCAAAACCTGTATAAGATGTAGCTTAAGACCATCACGTACACATAGGTTCATACTTTTGTTTCTTGTACATTTATTAGTTCCATATAAACATAAGATTTATTGATATGTAACTTAATCACTACCAGATGGCTTAGTGTTGAGGCACATTGTTTTCACACAAAAGAGATCATTACTAGTCTACATTTGAGGTGGTCATGAAAGGGTCGGAAACGATCACGATAATCTCTTGATTACGTTGCGTACATCTGAATTAAAGACTCGAACATCTCAAGACACATGAATATGAAAAAACTCATTAAGAAATTTTTGATATTTATAAAATGTTTACATATCAACACTTGTTTGTTAATTACTTTATTCGCCTAATTTAGTTACTGTTCATTGGTAAATGTAAATAAAGAAGTCTAATTAACTTTACCAGAACACCTCTACTTGTTATTACAAAATTTTAAGGAAGTAGTTCATAATTAGCTAATAACTTATCAGTAAATTGTTGGCGAAATTTGCATTTATGTGACTCAAGGTGTCACTTATTTTTAACTTAACTCACATTTATGTCATATTTGCTCAATCAGTGACTTTTTTTTAAAACGTCCAAACTCCAAACTGCCCTTATTTCACATAATGTCGTATTATCGTATTGTATTCGTAGATTTCGTAAATTTCGAAAAACAAAAAAAATATTGACTTAGTTTGCAAACTTTGTAGCACTTTATACAATTTCACAAATACTTTGGATTACATATATAAACAAATCATGCGAAGAAGATTAACAGATGGGAAGAAAAAGTTGATAAAGAATGATAAAATTTTGCAAATGTATGATTGGAAGAAGGAGGTAAAGTTGCATGTTGATGGACGATGATGATAGAGGATAGGAGGAAGAGATAAAAGATTTGTAATATTTCCTAATAAATCGTAATACAAGGGGTGAGAGGAATGAGAGGTTTCAAGGAAGGAATGAGGGCTTTCAAGAGAGGATGTAAGGGGTTCATATGAGAAACAAGTGTGAAAAGTTACCCTTCTTTCTCATCTCTCAAATTAGTTTCTATGTGCTGCGTTTCAGCAAGATTATAGCACCATTGGAATGTTATTGTAACTACTGATTGAACATTCATAAATGGCAGGCTACTTTTATTTTATTTATTTTTATATATATTTTTTCTAAATCAGAAAAAAAAAAAAAAAAAAAAAAAAGAAGGGTACAATGACATTCATTTTAATGGTTAAAGGACACCACTTTGTGAAGATGAAAAGAATAATGAAAACCTAATATGTAAATAGTCACCAAGCTTTTCTTTAATTTGTGGGTTATGGCCATTAAGCCAAAATGAACAAAAATATTACTAGTAATTTATAAGCCCAAGCAAAAAACTATATATATGTACATGAACTTTAACGTTTGTAATTTATATTTATCTATTTATTTATTCATATTGTTTAAGTAGTAACTTTATATTTATAATAGTCACCAGATTACATGCTATCCAATCATAACTACTTGATTAACCTGTGGCTCGATCTGTTATGGTGTTCTCATCGCCGAGTGTTCTAAATGAAAGATTATAATTCTACTTCTTTATGGTCGGTATTTACGCATATAAGATCGTTAATCATATAAGCAGGATTAAAAAAATAAACTAGTGTATATATATTGGTAAATTCATTTCTTACATAAATACTTCTTGGAAATTCGATATGATGCAAATATTTGTAAAATAAGTTGTCATATTCGTATATTAGTATAAACTGTAATGAAACTTACCACACCGTCTTCTAGAGGTGTGCATGGTTCGGTTTGGGTCGGTTTTTGGTTAAAACCGAAACCGAACCACAATGTTCGGTTTTGTAGAACCTAAAACCGAAACTGTTCGGTTTTTGGCGGTTCGGTTTTTCGGTTTGTTATCGGTTTCGGTTCGGTTTTCCGGTTGCTAACCGTTAAGTTAATATTCGGGTATTGCCAATTATACCAACAAATTTGTTTTACCTACAAAATTAGTTATTCTTCTCCACTTCTTTTCAATCTAGGCATAATAATGTTTATTGCATAATTCTACAATAACAAGCATATAAATGAGATATATACATACAAGTGAACATACACGTAGTATAATCATTATCGAATACTTATTGATATATTCACACAAAACACGCGACACGACAAACACACATATAAATATAAACGTTAAGATAAATATATTATAGATCTACTCACAAAATTAATATGAATTTATAAATTTGATTTATTTAGTTATTTAATTATATTATATTAATTAGATATTATTATATAATAAAACTGGTTCGGTTCGGTTCGGTTTTTGCGGTTTGGTTTGGACGAAAACCGAAATCGAACCACATTTCGGTTTCTGAAAAAGTAAAAACCGAACCATCGGTTTTTAGTTTCGACCGGTTTTTTCGATTTGGTTTTTTCGGTTTTCGGTTCGGTTTCGGTTTTTTCGGTTTATTTTGCTCACCCCTACCGTCTTCTATTAATTTGTGTAACTACAAAAGAGTGTCAACCACTTTAATCTTCTACTTTCATAATTTTAGCAACTCCTACCTTTTCTAGCTTATCATTGGTACTCTAATACCTATATGGTAAAAAAAAATTGACGTTGCTTTAAGTTATTGTAACATGAAATCCTCTTCATCCGTAATGCTATTGTCACAGAAACATATAATCGAAGCAAAAGGTTTTAATTATATGGTGCCTACCGTCGCAAAACGCAACTACTCTGCTAGTTTTTTATTACGAATGTAGTACGGATACAAAAATTTTAAAAAAATCAGTTTTTTTAATGTATAAAATAGAGTAAAATCAATATCAACTTGAAGAGCATAAAAAAAATACGTTTATTGGTGTAAGCAGTGAATAAAAATCTTTATAATTTTACATATATATATAATATGAAAAGACGTCTATGTCAGGTTTCATAACTTATTTGAGTCACGGAAATGCAAATTTCCCAATTGCTATTTCGTAAAACATAAACGGTAATAAATCAAGTTTCTTAGAACTTTTCCTTTTCGAAAATACTTATTTTGTTATTTTATAACGGACGGTGTATTTATCTTTTTTGGTTTCATCAACTCTATATATACAGCATGTGTCAATGTATCATGTGCGATTCTGCGTGTATTTGGCTATTTGACACGATACGAATTTTTTTTAAGAAAAAACTTACCTAATGTTTTGCAATAATTCAAACAAACCCCACATTTTGTAATGCTTGTTGTCAAATCTATTATCTATTATCTATTATATATAATAAAATAAAACTTTTGACTGGCCTCTTAAGTTTATCAAGATTAAAAATTCGTTTAATGCATTTCCTTATTTAGCTACCATGTACAACACTTACAATGCATTCTTTTTTCTACACACCATTTATTATATACTCTCCATACAGTAAATACATTCAATACCATCCATACATTCATATCCTCTCTCTCACACGCTCCATATACACACCTCCTACATATCAAAACACGTTCTTACAAATCAAAACAATCTGTTCCATAAATCAAATAAAATCGTTTGATGATGAAAATCAAGACAATCACTTGCTCCTTACGTTTTGTTCTCATCTATTTTTGTAAACCGATTGTAAGAGATGTTGATTTGCCAGCCCAATTTGATTTTGTTACTTTTTAAATCTGTAAGTTATCTCCTTTTTCCCATTTACGTTTCAATTTTGTTTCAATTGAAGGGATTGCTTATGAAGCTGCTTATAGAACCTATATGGGAATGCTTTTTAGAGTAACTACTTTTAGGGGATATTCGAGATTTCTTAAAGAAACTGCTTATTGGGGTTGTTTATGATTACTTATTAGAATAAGTGCTTATAGGGGTTGTTTATGATTTCTTATAGAAACCTCTTAAAACTCATATTATTGCTATTATTTTGAGATGTACGCCAACTATTTGATAAAATTCCTCAATGAAACTTTTGTTCGACAAATCCTGTTTTAGAGGTTTAATTACGTGTTTTGTATTGATAAAGGTCTTTGCTTTGTGAAGAACAGGAATTATCATTTTGAAGATAACATTAGCTTGAAAGGAGTACTATTTACGACCATGGACGAATTGATAAGTATCAATTTAATTTTAATAATTAGGGTTTCGAATTATGTGTTGCAAATTACCAATATTTTGATGTGTTGTTTTTTTAGTCATCAATATACTTGTGTTTTGATTCAATTTATAAAGAAAGGTGAAGGACCAACATTGGTTGAATGTGAGACATCTGAGTTCATAGGACACTCTTTGATGAGCTTCGTGACCCGTTCGTTGGTCATGTCTATGAATCTCATGCTTTTAACTTTCTTGGTATCGTCTTATTTAAAAGGCCGTTAATCATGACTTCTTTTATTGTATATATGAATAATTATTGCATGTTCATGTGACATAAATTGTTTCAATATTATTTAAAAGCGATATGCCGTTAAAACTAAATCATTGTCGCATACATAATGCTAATGTTATCATCTGATTGGAAATTGAGGCGATGGTTGTACATTATCGAGATGTATATATTATAATCATGCCCGACCACGTCTATATATAGTTGTATTTGATTGAATGATTAGCATGACCTGTCTATCTAAAAGACATATTACATAATTGCAAACAATCCAACAACTGATACGTGATTCGCTCAATATCAAGCAGTAGAAGCATCCCCAAATCAAGGAGAACCGTTAAATGCATTGTGATCGAGTCATGGAAAGGGCAACAATTCATTCACAGGTCATCGTTATGAAGAGGTACCTACAAAATTTTGAGACATTATTTCATTTCGTGATTCTATTTTTTATTAAAGAGGGTAAAAGTGTGTGGGTTGGTGGACGGGTCGAAATAAGTCAGTTCTGAAATTCATTCAAAAGGGTTGGGTTGAGTGGTTATATCTCGAGTCCATATCAGTGGTAATGCATAATTTCTATATCTTTTTAGTTTTTTCAGTTAAATATTGTGCCGATTAATTTTGATATGTGTGATTCGGTTGTTATAATAATTTTTTTTTCAATTTGATATGTGTCACTCGATCAATTATGGTGTTGTTGCTTTTCTATAAAAAAATAATTATGTGACTCATTAATTTTGTCTTTCTTAGGAAAACAAAATCGGTGTTTCAGTTCCAGCATATCGGTAAGTGAACGGTGCGCTTATGCTATTACGACTCTGCATAAATCAAGGTAAAAAATAATAATTATGTCATTGGTGTGTGTAGGCTAGGATGTAGAAGCAAAACGACATGGATCATCATGGCAAGAAGGATGGTTATGTGGGTGGTGAGTCGTGATTGTGAAAGTACTTTGAAGGCTTTAGGAAGACGAACATTAGGTACTACATAGTTAAGCTACAACGATTGAGTTATTTGGGGCAAATGGGCAAATTATTTGTAACAAGGCGTATTTTTTTTAGCCTTTTTGGCATATGGTGTATGGTTTTGAGTTTGGACTAATGTGGGCTGATTTTGTTATGCAGCAAAAGGAATTGATTCGGTTGAAATGTGAGGCAAGGTTGAAAGGTGGATTTTTATGTCAACCTAAAGCTGAGATGTTGTTCAACATTTGGATTCATGGTACGACTCCTTACTCTTATTATTTGTCGTGATTTTTTATCTTAAAATTCATTGCAATGCTTTAGTTTTGAAATGCTGACAACGTCATATTCTAATTTATTTTTAAATTTTTTGATGTTTAGTGTCAATGCCATGAACCCAAAATCAAAGAAGATTTTGCAGATCTTGCATTTGAGACAGGTAACTTCCATATTATTTGTTCTAGAACCCTATTTCTTTTTTGTTTTTACAGTGGTGGTTGATCATACGATGTTACTTGATACTTAATAGGCATTAAAAAAATCCGTGTACTGTTTCATCATAATATGTTGTTTTTAGTGACTATTTTGTGTAGCCCGAATGTGTTTCTAATCAAGATTTAAAATGAGTTCTAATCTTCTTAAAAACTTGATGTTAAATGATGAGAGATTGTCGTTGCTTCTCCTGACACAAACAAACAAAGAGGTAATGACATGCAAACTTTTAGTGAGCATTTTTCTGTTTTCGACCCGTTAAGATTTAGCAAGTTAGTGCAATCCACTTCCGAATAATGTTGGGGTTGGTTTTGCAACATTATCAAGGATAGCCAAATAATTCATATTGATTTTCATACTCGAATAAGTACTAAATCCCATAACAAGAAACTTCTAGGTTCGTTGATTCAACTATTTGTTTTGCATAATTTGTTGGGTGGAATTTTGTGATAAGCATATGAATTTATGAGGTCTTGTGTTTGTGATCATATCAAAAATAGTACTTTAGATGTGATTAATCTTCGTGTTAGGTGGTTTTTTGGCCATAATTTTTGGGTTAATATTCGTGTTAGGTTGAATTTTTTGAATATGATTTAAGAGGTTTAGATAGGGTTTAACAACCTTAATTACTTGAAGTTATGTCCTCGAATTGTAACCGACTTTAGACAAGTCCCCTTCTAATAAGTAGGGCTTTGCTGGTCTTGCAAGTTTTGCTTTAAACGATTTTTAAGTTGTTTAGTTTGGTTGTAGGGTATGTTACTGGAATTGTTCGAGGACTGTGAATAGTCATATCTTGGCAGGCCGTTTATACGAACGTAGGCATGGCGGTTATTAAGCCTTTGTTTGGTTCTTAATCTTTGTGTTGGTAGTAATAGTAATGTACACATACGGGAATGGTAAAGGGTTGTGATGACTGTTATTAGTTTAACGAATTGGAACGGGTTGACGAAACTGCTACTGTAACCTGGCATGGCAAAGGCTGGATGGCATAGTATGATTTATTACTATGCAACCAGGTTTCTTTGCAGCCATAGTGACGGCCGAATGTATCAAATTGTTTCTGAGACCCGTATTTCATTTACAGATCTGAGCCCATTTATCTATTCTACTGTTACTGTATGTGACATTCAAAAGGCTGCTATGGCTTTTTACACGGCAGTTGTTAGTTCGGTTATGGAACTATGGAAGTGTATCCATGCCACAGGAAAATTTGCAGTTGACGTTCAGAAGGTTTTTGTAACTTCTGTAACAACTGAACCAGCCAACGGGTTGAAATAGGTTAATTCTTTGGTTGGTTGAAACAGACTGGGCCAGTTTAGATGCATCCGAATCAGCCATGATACCTGGTTCGTGTTTTCTTCTGTTATGTAGCTGTTCATGTAGATGGTTCAGACTAATTTATTATCGACTGTGATTGTCATCGATTTTGTTGGTATGTGTCATATTGTCACCTTGATGAGATGGTAATGGACTAAAGGCACTATCTCGCAACCCATACGAATATTATAAAATAGTTTAGTAAAATATAACGGTTTGAGCATGCTCCGCCCATTATATCTTATATCAATAATAGGCGATGATGATTTTTAGCACTTATATTACTGGATCATGGTTTCATCGAGGCCGTATCTTGGCGGGGCAACCACATGCGGAAAGTGGTTGCAGCCATGGCGGGTGTTTCGTGACGATCCCATACTTGCATATCTGAGCCTCATATTTTGCAGTCAATAATGCAATTTTGTGTCTAAAAGTTTTGGGTCAAAGGCCCTACGAAAAGTAAGTGATTGATCTTTGTAATAAGTAATGTCAATACCTTGGTTTCCTTAAAGTGCGACGATACCATATGCTCCTGGTACACAAGGTAAGATCTCAACAGACAAATTAGCTTTTGTTGTGCCGTTAAATTATCGTATATACTCTCATTTAAGTGAAGTTTTTCTTGAAATCTTGAAGGCACAATTATTATGGAACATTAATAACATGTGTCTCAAACTCACCTTTTCCATTTTAGCTTGCATTTGATATCGAAAACAAATATTATACAAAACATTACTCGAGCATGTTATAAATTTAATTTAATTGCAAATTATGTGACTTTTTTTCCTTTTGGTTGATACAGTCGTTGTGTTACTTTTTGGTGTGGATATTCTGAGCAGCCTTCACGTTCTCGGTCTTCCTCCCGTGTGGTGAGACAGTGTTACGAAGGGCACGTGCATATGAGAACGACACGTGCCATGGGTTTGGGCTCGTTCATTGCATTCAAGTTGAGTGTAGCCTCCACCTCGATTGCCCACCGACAAAAACGCATCTCAAAATAGTAAGTTATGCATCGAACTTTTACGATTGGCGTTAAAGCATATGGTTAGAATACTTGGCATGATTCCAGAATTGCGGTGGGATTCTTCCGTGAAGAAGGTCGAGAGTGTACTCAACAACCTGTTGAGGTGTAGCCCTTTCTTTGCAATCGGCTCGGTGTAACCATGCTTGGTTTCAAAGGATACCTTCAAACAACACGTTGTTTTCGGCCAGGTAGAAGAAAACCTCACCCCACACCTTTGTGCAACCTCGAATGTCCTGTCAATTCCGTGCTCACCGTCAAGCAAGATCTCGGGCTCAACAATTGGGACCAAACCATTGTCCTACAAATTATATCACAAAGAAATACTTGGACCTTGAACCACATCAAACGATAGTGCTACTGTTCTAAAAAAAAGAGTGCATCAATCGGTTTATTACGAGAAATAGCAAGATAACGAGCCAAACCCCAAGCCGCTTCCTTGATCGCAAGTCTTGAGGACCATTGGGGATGCTCACACGCATGCGCCTAAATGATGAAGGAAAAAAGGAAAAAGAATTAGCATATACTGAACGAGTGAGTTCTTTTTGGCTTTTGAGAAAAAAAGTGGATTTACCATTTGGCGAAGCGAGCACCCTGTTGGTAGTATGCAACCAACCAAATGAGGATCAAAACAACTACGAATAAGGGTCATAGCTGCCATGGGTGCAACCACAATTCATTATTTTTAATGTTACAAGCTTTGATACCAACTTAAATTTTCATTGAAATCACACATCATTTTATGTTCGAGTCAACCTTTTTTATTTTGGCAACGCGATGGTTGTAAATCGATTGTGACTCAAACATATTTTAAATTTAACAAATTTACGTTATTACTTTTATTATCATCTAATTTATCTATTTCTTTAAAAACTAACCCGGTGTCAACGGGTCTCTAAGCTAGTAGTATATACAAGGAATGTGTAGACAGATATGGAAAAAAGTTAAATATTTAAGAGTTTTGATATTTATCTATACTAAGTAACTTAATTATAATCCTAACCACACTAATATGACATTTTTTACATTTTATTGGTAGAGTAAATTTTAGGTATTTTTTCATATTCACCTCTAATAATTAAATTTATTTATTTATTTATTTATTTATTTTTTAAGTTTTTGTGCATGCATCATCTTCGTTCTTATCCAGATTCCTATCGGAATTATATAATGAAACAACTTTCATTAATTCTAATAAGTTGTTAGACACAATATCTAAATTGATGAAAGTTCAGTTGTGTATCTTAACTGTTAAAGGGCCCTTTCTTTCGTAAGTGAGCATGCATAATTAAATATTTAGAAAATCATCATATGTGATTAAAATGAGGATTTTTTGTGGCGTATAATTAAACTTAAACCAAAAGAGGGCGACGATGATGGTGATAATATCGAGGCTGAGAGGAGATGCAAGGATATGGAGAAATAAAGGAAAGCAATTTTGATTAAGTTATTAACAAGGGGTAAAATAGAAATAACACAAAAGGTTGACTTGGTTTTCAAAGTTATTTACACATATACGAATCAGATTCCTAGGTCTTATTTTAAGCATAGTAAGTAAGCATAATTATCATTTTTCACTAAATTTGCATTTTTTTTTCATCATTTCCATGCATCTCCTCTCAGCCCCTATATTATAACCATCATCGTCTCCCACTTTTGGTTTAAGTTTGTACGGCACAAAAATTCTTCATTTAAATCATATATGTTGATTTTCTAGATATTTAATTATGATGCCCACTTACGAAGAAAAAGGCCCTTTAACATTCAAGATACACACTTTACTGAATTTTCATCACTTTAAATTTTGGGTCAACAACTTGTTAGAATTAATGAAAGTTGTGTTGTTTTATAATTCCGATATGGAATCTCGATAAGAACGAAGACAATGCAGACACAAAAACATTTAAAAAAAATAGCAGTTAAATATTAGGGGTAAATCTGAAAAAAGAATACTTAAAATTTGATCTACTAATAAAATGTGGACAAGTGTCATGTTAATGTGGCCAGACTTATATTTAGGCTTACTTAGTAGGTATAAATATCAAAATTCTATGTTAAGCGAAAGTATAAAAGTGATTATGGATCGTTTGGCGAATTTAAAGCTGGCTATTGGTTATTGGCTATTGGTCATCAAACTTGACTGACCCAAAATACTTTTGTCAAAAATCAATTTATTGAATTCTAATGACGAGCGTTACAAATTTGAGTATAAAAGTTATATAACTGTCTAACTTGTATATTACCCGTTTTTTCATGGTTATGAACTATTTTTAAATTTATTTTTCTACTAATCCATAATTGTATAAATAATTTGTTTCTTTGTATAAATATACTTCAACAACATTGTTATCATATAATATTTATTTTATCTATTTTTGTTAATTAATCGTGCATACCATGACTATATACATTTTTCTTTCTTTGCGAGTAAAGTCTCTAAATAAGAAGATGCAGACTCAAATTAGTAAGATATGATAAAGCCTAACTGTGTCAGTATGTTGTATTCTAGAGAAAACATAAGAAGATACCTTCACATCTAAAGTATCTAAGAAATTTAGTTAAAACCTTTCAAAAGTAATTTAGGCAGGATAAGTGACTGTAGAAAAGTGCAAAGACAAAGTATGAGTCTAGTAATATATCAATGAACAATTATTAACATGAGAGTTTTGCTTCTTCCCAAAATTAGAAATATTTAATAAAATGTATACTTCTCCAATAAATGTTTAACAACTCAAAAATCTTCACGAGAAATTGTTGGACCAATTTAGTGATGGTATGTGACTAGATTTAAAAATAAAATACCCTGAATCTTATAAGTGATAGCTAAGTAAATGCTTAACATATCTTCCTGAGACTCCTGCGGGCTAAAGAGGTGAAATTAGTGAAGTAGCTCACTCGAGTCTTTATTTGTAGCTAAAGGAAAAGGGTCCGTAGTTATTTGAAGACTAAAAAATACACATCAACAATGATGTGGTTCAACATATGATGGATGGTGTTCAGGTCATTTAGGGTTGACAATACCTCATTGATCAATGTTTGTTCTTTATCACTAAATCAAACATAAGGTACTTATAAAAATATGTGAGTATCCAAATATCAAAAAGCAGGGAAAATCCTAAAAGCAAAAAGGATAAAGCGTCTTCATGGAAGTTAACACCTTCCAAAAATTTGTATAAATTTGCAACAATTCTCAGCAATATTTTTTAAAGAAGAGTTCATCCCCCACCTATAAGAAAAAGCATTTAATGCTTATTAGATTTCATTATTATATGCTCGACATGTACTAAACACCTTTTAGGGAAATCCTAATCTTCCTGCATGTATAACAGAATGTTTGTAGTGGACTAAATGCAATTTTTACAATTAATGTGATACACATTTAAGAGCATTTACTCTCGTCTGAACATAAGTAGTTGAAGAAGCGTTCTCTGACTTCACTCTCAAACTATAACTTAGATTTTAGTTTGAGTGATAGAGAAAACACCAAATTATCATTCAGCTATGATTCTTATTCCACAGACACCCTTGTCAATTCTTTAATTCATTCAAATAAAAATTTAAACGTTGAAAAGTATACCGAATGTTTATTATCTTACTTCTTTAAACTGTCATAAACACTCAAAGTGTCATTATAATTGTGACTTAGTTATTTTCTAGTAATCTGAATTGCAGTTACAAGGTGTTGGGTGTTCAAACTCAATCCCACATCGGTAGAACTATAATCTCAAAGCTAACATATAAGCATGGTGGTATACTCCTTCTATCATCAAATGGTTTTAGAATGGGAACCTAGTTGGGCTTATATATTGGACTTTGTGAGAGGCGGGGTCGTATGATTGCTAACAAATGGTATTAGAGCTATGATTGTACCAAGTGGTGATGTGGATGGTGTTCCTTCAGTAGACCCCGGTTTCGAAGGTATTAGTGGATCCTTGTAAACCTTGTATTGTTGGCGGTATGAAAACTATGGCTATAGTTGAAGGGGAGGCCCATGATGGTTTGGGTTTGAGGGGATGATTGTTTGGGTGTGTAAACCAAATCTCATATCGGTAGAACTATAATCTCTAAGTTAACATATAATTTTGGTAGACTACTCCTATCACCAATTAGTTTTAAAATGAAAACCTAGTTCGGCTTATATGTTGAACTTTGTGAGTTACTCCGTCGTAAGATTCCTAACACATGGGAATAACATTAATAAACACAATGTAAATCTTTATATCTCTGCAATATTGTTAGAATTATTGAATAACATTTACTCTGCTCTTAAACTAGCAATACTCGTGATAGCCATTAGTGATGTTTGAGTTCATGACCAAACTTTAACCTTCGCTCTTTGTTGTTATATTTGAAGGGTACATGCTCATTTAAGTATCCATCGCTTTTTATACTTTTAGGAAGATTACATTTTGGTCTGTGAGCAATATTTTGTGTTCTTCAATCTTTGATGAAATTATCAGTAAGATAGTGGATGACCTTTAAATTAACTACACTTTCAAACACTTGTTGTAAATTAAAGTACATGCATTTTTTTTAAAAGATGTTAAAAACCAATACATAATTGAATATCATACAAACTTAGTTAGACGTACATGATTTTATCATTTGCTTTAGATATCAAAAACCAAACTATATCATTCACCATTCATATATGAACACGTCATAATCGGACCATATCAGTGTGAATCATTTTAATAAATATACATGAGGTGATCCAATCTCGTTGATCTCCTTCCCAAGACATTAATAAGGGTGCGTTTGGTAGAGAGAAATTCAGAGAAAAGAAATGAAGTAGAGAATAAAATCTCGAGAATGAAATCGAGAGAATTTTGTTCAATTCTAATGTTTAGTAACAATGAGCTGACTTAGAAATGAATTTTTTATTTAAATAATATTTTGTCTAAATAAAAATTTTAAAAATATTTAAAAAATTATTTAAAAAATATATATCTTTTTCTTTAAATTTATTTTTAAAAATTTATGTACTTTCTTTAAAAAATTATTAAAAAAGTTATTTTTAAAATGTATTTACTTAAAAAACTTGTTTTTTAAAAATATTTTTAAAATGTATTTATTTAAAAAAACTTATTTTTTAAATAATTTTAAACTTATTTTTTTAAATAATTTTTAAAAATATTTTTTTTTTTTAAATGTAAGAAAAAAAATTCAAAAATTAATCAATTCTCCAATTTTCCAAAAATTAATATAAATTTAATAACAGCGCTTACACTCGACTCAAATAATCTTTTCCATTTCCCACAAATTTCTCCAAATTCTCCGCTTTCCATTTCTCTAAAACAAACTCGTAAATATACATTTTCATTTCTCCATCTTTAATTCTCTTGACCAAACACACCCTAAAGATAAGAGCTAGAGCAAATATGTATATTTTTCTTTGTCGTTATCATGCATAACATTTATTTTTCTTTCCTACCGTTTAATCAATTCGAACCGTACATTAATTATTATTAACTATTGGCACAGTCATAAAAATCAATAATACATTACTACCCCGTGAATCAGACCCAAAGATGTCCAATCATTACATTTTCGCACTAAATAAACATGCATGCACTTCAAAATAATACTAGTAGCACAAAAGTTTCCTATAAATAGAGGGTAATGTACCAAGTTATAAATCACACAAAACAAGAGTGAGTAAAGTTAATAGCAATCAAAAAAAAAAAACATGTTGAAGCCTCAAATCAACCAAACTCACTCTGTCCGTAACCTAGTCCCACTTAACAAGCCATTCATTGGTGGCGAGGCCACGAACCATTCCGCGTCCTCGGCCTACTCCCCTTCCGTTCTCCGCGGATCCAAGTCCACCAAGAAAACCAATGCCACCCGTGCTCGAACCACCTCAGTTGGTAACATTAAGGCCATATCAATACCCTTTCTTACCAAGGCCACTACGGTTAAAGGTGTCATCACTGTCCAACCAACCATTAGCTCCGCAATTGCTGGTGTAGGTGTCGGTGGCGTCGTTGATGGCGTCTCTGATCTTCTAGGACGGTCCTTCTTGCTTGAGCTCGTTTCTAATGACCTTGATTGTACGTAAATATTCCATGCAACTTTTTCCATTTTATTGATTTTGTTAAAAACTTGCATGATGACGTTAAGTGTAAAATAAAGATATATAATCCCCTGATAAACACTAAAGTAGATAACAACATACATTAATTGGCCTAAACGTTGACATTTTAAATTTTTTGAAGTGTAAATTTTATGGCGATAAGGGGAAATTACAAAAGAATCCATATATTTTAAACTTTTACATATAAATATACTTGAATTTCAAAGATATTACATCTGGATTCACCTTAGTAACTCGGTGTAAATTAATCGAGATCTAGGTGAATCTATCTCGACAAAAACTCGCGGAACTTGAGTAGACCTTATCGAGTACTTAATCATCAACCGACCGCAATAATTGTGGGACCTGAATTTAATTTACCAATATCCCAGCTACCCTTCTTTTCCAACGTGTCCTGGACAAATATAGAAACTTTGATTGTGTGTTAGCACTTATAGAACATCTATGGATTTATGTACGCAACATGTAATGTAATGTCTTATTGTGTTAAAGTCTAATAATCTTGTATGATATATAGCAAACGGAAAGCAAAAGACGGTGAAGGCATATGCTCGATACACTGCATTAGATTTTGACATTAATGTCTACACATACAAATGTGACTTTGATGTCCCTGCGGATTTTGGCGAGATAGGAGCTGTGATGGTGGAGAATGAGTATAGCAAGAAGATGTTCTTCAAGAGTATTGTCCTTGATAACGATGTCACATTCACATGCGAATCTTGGGTTCAATCCAAGTTTGATAACTCCGAAAAGAGAATTTTTTTCACGAACAAGGTCAAATCTAATATTATTTATGCTATGTTACTATTAATCATGGTTTTATTTTTCTGCAATTAGTTCTAAGTTACTTTTATTGATCATGACACTGGATTATTCTTATTAGTGTATTTGTTTATATAGTCTTACCTGCCATCAGAAACACCAGAAGCCCTAAAATCATTAAGAACAAAAGACCTGGAGTCTCTTCGTGGCAACGGTCAAGGGGAGCGTAAATCGACTGATAGGATTTATGATTATGATGTATACAACGATCTTGGTGCTCCAGATCGTCTCATAAGTTTAGCACGACCGGTGCTTGGTGGTGATGAACATCCTTACCCTAGGCGGTGCCGTACTGGTCGCCCAATGTCCTCTAAAGGTACTGTATACATTTTTTTTTTTTTTTTTAATTATTATTTTAATGGGAAATATCATTAACTCACTCTAGCAAGATACTTATGGGAAAAGATACAAAGAATTCATAGAAGCAAATTTCGGATTAAGGATCCAAAGTGGAAGTGATCTTTTAACCCTATGAACAATCCAATTATGATCTTTGAGATTGAAACATACCCGATTTATGATGAGTTTTCCTCTCGTATTTTGTGATGTGGCGGCAGTACAACCGCATTATTTAGAAGGTCATTTACATAAATTGGTAATACGGTAAAATCTGTTACATCAGTTAAAAAAAACAGATCATTACACACAATGACAATGATTTGTTAGACTTTGGTGCAATTTTTTTCTTTGTATTATTTGCTTATGACAACTTTAAAGGTAGTAAATCAGGAAGTGACTAAAGCTAAGCATAACATGTTGAATTACAGATCCATTGACCGAGACGAGAACTTTGCTCCCATTCTATGTCCCAATAGATGAAGATTTTTCAGAGCTAAAGCAAGTAACATTTGGCGCAAGGGCTTTGTATTCAGTCCTTCATGGAGTCGTGCCAATTCTGGACTCAGTTGTGACAGACAAAGACAAGGGATTTCCACTATTTACAAGCATTGACTTGCTTTACAATGAAGGTGTTAATGTTCCAGCCCCTGATAATGGAATTCTAAGTGCCTTACCTAGACTTGTTAAAGGGGCAACTGATGCTACAAATACTGTTATAAAGTTCGAGACCCCAGAAACCATCGACAGTAAGCATTATTCTTTTGTTCTTGTGGTTTTTAGTTTGAGTTTTTGTTTATTAATGGCTTTGATTGTAGGGGACACGTTCTCATGGTTTCGTGATGAGGAATTTTGTAGACAAATGCTTGCTGGTCTTAATCCATGTAGCATACAGTTAGTGACGGTATGTTTATTTAAGAAATTTTAGCCTTTGACATAAATTATGTCATAACTGATTTACGATGAAATTTCTTGTATAACATGTGTGTGTAGGAATGGCCATTGAAGAGTAAATTGGACCCTGAAGTTTATGGACCAGCTGAATCGGCAATCACCAAGGAGATTGTAGAGGAAGAAATACGAGGTTTCATGACTCTTGAGGAGGTAACGAAATGGGGAGTGATACTCACACCAAATAAAATTGATGCACACACCATAACTATGCACATACCATCTAGTAACATATGCATTAGTAGTGTGATATTGTGGTGTGTGCATCAATTTATTTGGTGTGAATATCAATTTATTTGTAATTCTTTTTCTTTTGGTCTCACATAACTGTGAAGTTTTATATTAATGCTGAAAAACACTTGTGCACATGTAGGCTTTTGCCCAAAAGAAACTGTTCATGTTGGATTACCATGATCTACTATTGCCTTATGTAAATAAAACTCGAGAGATTGATGGGTCAACTCTTTATGGCTCAAGGACTTTGATGTTTCTTACTCCTGCTGGAACATTGAGACCACTAGCCATTGAGTTGACTCGTCCACCATCCGATGGGAAACCACAATGGAAGCATGTGTACACACCCGCTTGGGATGCTACGGGCGCCTGGCTTTGGAAGCTAGCAAAGGCTCAAGTACTTGCTCATGATTCTACTTATCACCAGCTTGTTAGCCATTGGTTAGTTCAAGTTTACTTGTAGTAATTGAAATTGGACAGGCATAGCTAGTTAGCTACATATGCAGGCAATCACTTAGCATGTCATGTGACCACTAACTCAAAATCCATCAGTCATTTGGCCTACTAACTTTTTTATAATCTATAAAAAAAATTGACACATGATGGACCTAAATGCTTGTTTGTGTATCTTTTCAATTAAGATGTGGGTCAATGTAGGCTAGTTCAAGTTTACTTGAAGTAATCAATTAATTTGATACTTTTTTGACACTGCAGGCTAAGAACTCATTGTGTAACAGAGCCTTACATAATTGCTACAAACCGTCATCTTAGTCAAATGCATCCAATTCAACGACTACTCGTCCCTCATTTCCGGTACACAATGCAAATCAACGCTCTAGCTAGATTAGCTCTCATTAATGCGGGCGGTATCATAGAGTCAAACTTCTCAACCGGAAGATATTGTATGCAACTTTCCTCTGATGCATATGATCAATTGTGGCGCTTTGATCACGAGGCTCTTCCTGCTGACCTAGTTAGCAGGTACCCGTTATGCGCACTAGCAATCTTTTTCTCTTCTGCATTTAGCTACCTAAAAAGTCAAATTCATATGGCATTTATGTATAAATATTTTTTATTTAGGGGCATGGCGGTTGAAGATAAAAATGAACCACACGGGATAAAATTAACAATCGAGGACTATCCATTTGCAAATGATGGTCTACTGATTTTTGATGCGATCAAACAATGGGCAACTTCTTCGTTAACCACTACTACCCACAAGCAAATCTAGTAGAATCTGATGAGGAGCTTCAAGCATGGTGGGATGAAATTCGTACAGTTGGACATGGAGACAAGAAAGATGAACCATGGTGGCCGCAACTCAAGACCCAAGACGACCTGATTGGAATCGTGTCGACTATAATGTGGGTGACTTCTGGTCATCATTCAGCTGTTAACTTTGGACAATACGATTTTGCAGGATATTTCCCAAACAGGCCGTCCATTGCCAGAACTAAAATGCCTAACGAAGACCCAACAGATGAAGAGTGGCAGTCATTTTTAAAGCGGCCAGAGGATGTACTCTTGAAATGTTTCCCGTCCCAAATTCAAGCCACCCAAGTTATGTCAGTTTTGGATGTACTGTCGAGTCATTCACCAGAGGAGGAGTATATTGGTGGAAAGATAGAACCGACATGGGAGGCAGACCCCGCTATAAAGGCTGCATTTGAGGAGTTTCGTGCAAGATTGAACGAGCTGGAAGGCATTATAGACTCAAGAAACACTGATGCCACTTTGAAGAACAGGAGTGGTGCAGGGTTGGTTCCTTACCAGCTTCTCAAGCCTTATTCCGACAAGGGTGTTACCGGGAGAGGTGTTCCAAACAGCATATCTATCTAATAGTTCTGGTTCTCTTTTGGTCTCCAAGATCCATAGTCCTATGCTGAAATAATGGTCTGTGCGGTAATAAGGTCATAATCTATGTTTGCGATTTGGTTTATTGTCATTTGAAATAAGTTTGTGTTATGTTGTGCTCCATTATCTGGCTACAGAGTTGAGCATCAAGCAGATGCAGTTATCGTATTCTGAATTATTGTGTCATGTCCTCATTACATGACACTAGCTATTGTAAAATGTAAACAAAAGAACATTTGTTCTACAAATAATTGTAACATTTTACACTAAAGCCTTTGATCTATGTCTTGTTATGATTACTCGTAGTGTACATATGATGATGGTATTTATTATTTAAGGACTTAGCATCCGGTCGGCACCCAACCCAAAGGTAAACTAAATGGAACATTAAGCTGAATGGATCTAAATCGGTATGGTCGAAAACTTGATGATTAATTCCATATGTTACTCGGTTCTATTTCAGTACGAAATTTGAAGCATAATATAGCATTTATGATAAAATCAGATCAATTCATATTCATAACAATATAATCAGTTTACAATGATCGAGAAATATGCTAGTATCAATCGGGCTAAGCCCGTACACAGTATTAATTTAGTGAGCTACTAATTAACATCGACTAATAGTATTTAAGTTTGAAAAACAGAAGTGGCTAATTTCTTTCGTGTATTGGAAGTTGATAATAACAAGAGCTAATATTTGGAAGATCTTGAATGAAGGCATGTTATTTTAAAATGTCTTGAACTCAATCTCAATGTGTTTAGTCTGTTGATGTTGAACAGGATTGACACACAGATAAATAGCACTAACATTGTCACAGTAGACAAGAGTAGCAGTAGAGAGCGGAGAATGTAGCTCACGAAGAAGATTACGGCCATGCGCCTCAAAGAACAACATTTGCAACACCCCGGTATTCAGCTTCGGCACTAGAGCGTAAAATGGTGTGCTGTCGCTTGGAAGACCAAGAAAGAAGATTGTCACCTAGAAAAACACAGTATCCTGAAGTAGAGCGTCGTGTGGATGGGCAACCCGCCCAATCGGCATCAGTATATCCAACAAGAGAATTGGTCGAGGATGAATATAGGTGAAGTCCAAACTCCAAAGTCCCTCGAACGTATCGTAGAATACGTTTAAAGGCTGCTAAATGTAGCTCACGAGGATCATGCATGTATAGGCAAATCTGTTGCACAACATAGGAAAGATCCGGTCTGGTAAAAGCGAGGTACTGGAGGCTACCTGCAAGACTGCGATAGAGAGTAGGATCCTGAACTGGAACACCTTCGGGACCCAGTTTGGATTATGTATCAACTGGCGTTCGAGAAGGGTTATAATTGGTCATGTGAGCACGCTCCAAGAGCTCAATAGCATACTTTTGTTGAGATAAGAGGAGACCTGTAGAATCCCGAGTAGCGGAAATACCAAGAAAATAATTAAGTGGCCCGAGATCAGTCATTTCAAACTCACTGTGAAGAGAAGTAATTCACTACTACACAAACAGGTTTTTCCCACAGCAAAATCCGTGGGAAATCTCGTGGAAAAGGGCCATTTTCCACGGATTTCACACGAAATAATTCCGTTGCTAAAAACCCCGTGGGTAAATATTTTCCCACAGATTTTCCCACGGGGCGTTGACTATTTTCCCACTGATATTATTGTGGATAATCCGTGGGTTTAATTTCCCACAGATTTCTCACGAAATTTCCCACAGTTTCTAGTAGCCATTTTCCACATATATCCGTGGTTTTTTTGCCACAAATTTCCGACGATTTTCACACTACAATTTTATCACAGATATCCCACAGAAAAATAAATTTTTCCCAAACAATTCTGCGGGAATTTTGTGATTAATCCGTGGGAAACACGTGGCTAAATTCCGTTGTATTTGTATTATACTTTTAGATTTTTCGGAACCTGTAAATACAAAAAAGTAATATTTAAAACAATAAAAACAATTAATATATCACCAATTAAAAAAATCCATTACCCAAAATGCATAAATGTGTCGCCTAATGGACATAAATCCGTAATCCAAAAGATATACGTTAACAACATGCTATCTGACTACATAATCCATGTTCAACTTTCTAGAAACAAAATACAAGTTTGATGATACCCAATAACTAACTATTTAACTAGGAGATGGAGAAGGTGGCGGTTTTAAAGTTTTAAGCATGTTAGCAATGTCTTTTACTTGCTCCTCTAACTCCTTAACCCGCTGCTCAGCTACCCATTCCCGCTCCTCGGCAACCTGTTGCAACTCCTTGGCAACTCGTTCCAGTTCTTGTGCTACCTTTTCTTGCTCGGCTAGTTGGTCTTTCAAGTTTTCAACCTACAATATTAGACATAACCAAATAACTACCATATCAGGATATAGGGGTGTCAATCGGGTTATCGGGTCGGATTTGAGCCTTATCGGGTCGGGTCTATCGGGTTTTAAAAAACCTTAACCCTAAACCCGACCCTATAAGGAATCGGGTTAACGGGTTTGGGTCTATTAGGTTGTCGGGTTTTTTTGGGGTAAGGGAGTAATCCCGCACCCCAGAAATATATTAACCAAAAACGTTTAAGACAATGGATATGAGTGAAATCCTATATCTCATTCAGTTACATGATAAAGTTTTACATAACAAGATACTCCAATTTTCTAAACAAGAAACAAACCACTACTCAAATGATAACATAGGACATAACGAAGAAAATTACTTCCTGTGACCTGAAGCTTGGTGCCATACATGGCATTAAAGGCATCCAAATTCGCGGAAGATCATAAACCCGATTCAGCATAGTCATCGTAGTCATAGTCATCATACTCATCTTCAAACTTTGGCCACCACCGAATAGATTAGCAGACTCATCAAATAGGTTAAGAACCACCTCATCTTCGTAATCGAAACCACGATCTCTCCCACTTTAAAAAAGGGTTAACTCTCTAGTAGAAGAGGCGGTGAGTACAAGAATCACTAGTTTTAGGAGCCACACCACTCCATCTCTTTCAAATCACTCAAGCGGGTTCTTGTGATGCGATCACTGCCTTAGAGACTTATCTTCATTAACTTCCATTGTACTACCGTAATCCACATCCTTGTTGGTGTCATTTGAAGGAATACCAAAAGAATCAGATATTCCATATTAAGAGCATCAAACCGTTAGATGTAGAGATCTTTGTTCCACTCGAACTAGCCACATCGAAGCATTCTTCTTAGTGACTTCCACTTTCTTAGGTTCAGAGGAGTCTTTTGGGTTGATATTGAAACTGCTTACCCACAACAAAGTTTAGTAAACCCTCCTTGACCTTAATAGCGAGACCCACCTTGCTTTACCTTCTTCTTGTTATTTACCGTCTTGAAACCACCATTAACACGCTTAATAGGCTGAGCAGGAGATTCAACAACTTTAGGAAATTCAATAAGAGTATGACCAAAAATCTTACATTTATCACAATGAGGTGGTTTCCACTCGTATTCAACCCGTATCTTCTC
Source organism: Chrysanthemum lavandulifolium (assembly GCA_022545495.1). Taxonomy (NCBI): domain Eukaryota; kingdom Viridiplantae; phylum Streptophyta; class Magnoliopsida; order Asterales; family Asteraceae; genus Chrysanthemum; species Chrysanthemum lavandulifolium. The sequence goes on from CM040242.1 coordinate 273,855,859, forward strand.
AATAGTCGAACCCGACCCATCAAGTAACGGTATCTCAACGGTATCACAATGAGGTTGTCGTGTTCATCCGGTTGGGCTTATCGGGTTATCGGGTTAGACATGTAATCAGTCACAAAGTAATAAAAATATAGATCAGTATGTATATAATAACATGCTGGGTCAGTATGTATTTCAAGTTTTCACTACTACTACTACAACATGCTAACTGATGTAAGATCAGTATGTATTTCACCATTTCACCAAGCATTTTCACCAATTCACCATTTCACCATTATAACGTGCTAACTAGTCTAAGATCAATATGTATAAAAAATAGATCACCATTTCATCATCATAAAATGCATTCAATTAAGCATGAAAAAGTAGAGCAGTATGTACCAAAAAATAGATTCACCATTTCACCATTAATAATTTGCTAGCAAGACTTTTTAGTCTAGATAGAGACTTAAACTAACAAAAAAGATGACAAGATTTTTCAAGTTTTCAACCAAATATTAAGCCTAAAATGTATCCAATACACTAGCTAAAATAGTTCGAAGCACATAGAAGGGTCTTTTAGTTGCAGCCCTTCTTTTCCTACTAACATAATCTAGTGGCTCCCAAGATATTTAACAACGGAGATTCTATGAAATTTAACTACATTAATCGCTGCTTAAAGAATCATCCATCAAATTACGTTTTATTTAAAACGCAGTTCGTTTAGATGTACCTTTCAAAAGTGATTATCACAACTCCTACAATAAATAATCAAATATTTAAATCTAAAGACATGTAGAACAAGAGCATATAACATTTATTTGATTGATACTTTTATACCTACTAGTCAACGTACTTCTTACCTAATTCTTCAAATGTTATTACTTTGACATCAGTTAGCTAGAAAATCATGATAACTTTTGCCCGGACATAAACAATCACAACACTAACTAAACATAATTGTAACCAATTTGCAAGTGGCAAAAGTAACCAAACAAACAAAAAAACATACCTCTTCTGAAGATGCAACACTCGACTAATGAGCATAGGAGTTGCCGGTACTTGGCGTGCTCAGTGTACCTGTCAAAACACTAGATAGTAAGTTACTAAAACTGTTACTGCAAACCAAAACTAAATCTCTTATTTAGCAGCTGAAAACTACTAAGGACAGTAATAAACTTGAAAGACATAGTAAGTGCAATCTTTCTAGGATTAACTATACCAAATATCTGGTCATAACCTTAGGCATGAAATTTGTAAACCACCTACTTTTTGTTTCCTAAATGTGAATTTGGTAATAAAGGAAGGTGCCATGATCTATTTTGGATAAATTCCAGCTTTGATTGACTCCATATATGAGATAACAGTTGTAGGAACAACAACCTCTATCATTGCATGTGTTGGTACATGAAAATATATTGCCTCCATTAACCATGCTCCTGACAACAATATAACACTTACCTCATTTGAATCTTAACTTGAACAAAATATGATAATAAGTTTACTAAAACTGTCTCTACAACCCACTAATAACAACTTTAACAAAATGTGATATAGTTGAGGATCGGAAAGAAGTCAAAGAACATACCTCATTTCGAGGGTCCACCACAAGCTTGCTCCCATATCTCCCTATAACCATAAACATGTAATCTTGATTATTAAGCATTAAATAAGAATATAATACAATATACTACCTTGTAATTAGCTTCAATTGCAGCACAAAACATGTTCCAAGCTCATATAGATTGGGGCTTTCATGAACCCTAATTCCTAAAATCACCCAAACAAGAAATTGACTCTTAACTACTTCAAATTTGTGATCAATTAAGGATATAACACAAAAAGTACCTGATTTGTGAATACATAGACTTGACTTCAGGGAGTCATGATGGTGAATCACCATGGTCTGTACTTGTTTGGGTGCCAGGAAGTACTTGACTTCGGGGCGCAGATGCAACCGACGACTGGCAAGAATTGATGCCGGAAAGTACTTGTTGACGACAGATAGAAGAAGATGTGAGATAAGAGGAAGATGATAAGGTTGGGCTATGTGAGGTAGATAATTAATTAATTGATGGCCAATTTGAATTGTTGGGAAAATTTAGGTGGGACAACTAAAATGTTGAGAGGAGATTTTATTTTTGAGAGGGATTGTTAAATGTAGTAGTAAATATTTACCAAATATTTGTTTCTATTATCATATATAAAAGAATTAAATTGAATATTTGTTTAAACTATTTGAAGTAACAACCATGGTGTAAAGGTAGGCTAATGAGCTCAAGTAGAGTATATGTTGTTCTTATTGGAACTGACTCGGACCCGATCAACAAGATAACATGAATTCTTATTTGAAGGATTATGAACATGATGTAACATAATTAAATACCGCTATTATTATGTGACGTCATAGGGTCACACACAATAACACGAGACTTCCATTTTATGTACTACCTCCGTCCTAAATTAATTGTCCTCATTTGACTTTTTAAAGTCTTAATTTCTCAACTTTGATCTTAAATATTTTATTTGTGTATATAATAATTGATGCAAAATATACGAATGGATTGTTCTTTTAAATGTTTTTCATTGGTGTAATTTTCATCAAATATTACATAACACATACAAAAATATTAAGGATCAAAGTTGAGAAATTAAGACTTTAAAAGTCAAACGGCGCCAATTATTTTGAGACGGAGGAGTATTAATTAAGCAAAAACAGGAGTGGGCTTAATTAGTTTGGAGTGACTGATAAGTAACGGGCTTATACCAAGAACCAAGGATTTTACTAATTGTTTTTCTTCTCCCCTATCCGTGTGGTTTTCGGTCGAGTACCATCCAAGCACAAACACACTACTGTGTTTGATTCCATCAATCAAGATTGTTCCTGTGGTGTCACATATTAAGCACTAGCATCTTGTTGAGGTCGTTTAAGTGTTAGTGCGGACTAGCCATGCAAAGATCATACTATTAATCTTAGTGACTTTGTGTAAACTCCCATTTGAATCACCAGGTACAAATTTTTTGTTCTATATTTGATTAGTCATTAACTTGTATGTGGATTGTCATGTATGTAAAATGTTTTTAATTGGTTTTACTTAGTTATAATTTTGATTATTCAAGTAAGTTTTTCCTTTTCATAACCGAATAACCCTTATTTGAGTCAGTCTCACCCGACATGGGTAAATGACCAATAAATTCAAGAGCATTACATAGAAGTGATAGTACAATGGTTAGTTAATGGCCTTCATGTTCCAACTTAAGTGAGATAAGCCTACTTGAATCCAATCACACGAGTAAAGATTGATGTTTGTGAAGTTAATGTCCTTCAAAGGCATCTCTCAAGAAATGTCGTTTCAAAGGCATATCCAATTACACAAGTAAATATTGATGTTGTGGGAAATCTGTGGGTATTTGCACACATATTTGCCATGGATTTATCACATTGGTATATGTGGGAAATTACCGACGACTTTCCCACAGACATAATTGTTTTCTTTTACTTTTTTTTATAAAGTTACACGTTAACACATATGCATGTCTATATATCTACATACAAAACATCTAAAGAAACAATGAAGGTCTTAAATGGACATACATGACATATACGTGTAATATTCATACACATTGTAACACCCCCCGAGATCATAATGACAGCGGAAGACAAATCGGGGTGTTACTCGAATGGAGATCATAGACAAAAATCATAGAAAACGACTCGAAAGAGACGTTTTATTAAAAATAGTTATCATTTATCGAAAACTCATAGTTGTTACCAAACATTGTAAATTGTTCAAGTGTTTTCCCCAAATATAGAGCATGAGTTTGAAAAAAATGACAACTTTATGTTTACACCACAAGAAAGGTCTTGGTATGCCCCACTCCGTGCCTTTGACATAATCTTCACTGATTACCTGAGATAACATGCTAAAAGGTCAACAATAATGTTGAATGAAATCCATAGGTTTAATTAACATTTGAACACAAGATTATGAGCATGATAATTGTAAACTAACAATATCATAAAGAAAATCCCAGATAATTATGCGCTAAGCTCATGCAATGGTATATTACACAATAAGATATACCTAAACTTAGACACACACACATGTGATACTTACATAAATAGTTACATTAATAAATAAACACGTAGCGTATGGAGACATACTAAGTAATGTGGGAATGTGTAAGCGTACACAAACATAAAAGTGATATTTTTGTGGGAAATCCGTGGGTATTTACACACATATTTCCTACAGATTTATCACATTGGTGGATAATCTGTGGTAAATTACCGACGACTTTCCCACATACATAATCATTTCTTTTACTTTTTTGATATGGTTACACGTTCACACATATACACGTCCGTATACCTACATACAAAAATATCTAAAGATACAATGAATATCATAAGCGGACATACGAAACATAAATGTATATATATCCACGACAACAGACAAAAATACCATTTTGTGGGAAATATGCGCCTAGTGACCCACGAATTTCCCACAGACCAATTAAATAGTTATTTTATCAAATAAGATAGTGTGAAATCCGTGAGTAATGTAGCTAAAATTTGCCACAGACTTTTGGTCGTGGCTAATATGTGTGAAATGTGCGACAAGTTTCCCACTGAAGTTGAATCAACACAAATAGTGTGAATATTGTCGCAAATCTGTGGGAAATTTGCAACGGATTTACCACAAAAACTTGGTCAACAATTTAGTGTGTAAATAGTGGGAAATTCGTGGGAAATTTACTACACATTTCCCACCGAAATTTGGTCAACAATTTGGTGTGTAATTTGTAGCTATTCCGTGTGAAATTTCCCACAAATTATTTTATGTGTGTAAAGTTTGTGGGTAAAACCAGTTTGTGTAGTAGTGAATTGTCTGCTGTAGGAGGGCAGTAGAGGATAAGTATGATGTCATCCACATAAATAAGTAAATAAGCCCCTTGAGAGCCCCGTCGAAGAATAAATAGCGAAGAATCACAGCGACTATGAGAAAAGCCAACTCGAGTAGCATAACCTGCAAATCTTTGGAACCAAGCACGAGGTGCCTATTTTAGACCATATAACGATTTCTGCAGAAGGCAGACATGGTGAGGGTACCGTGAGTCAACAAATCCCGGCGGTTGATGCATATACCGCCTCGATAAAGTCCGCTTAAAAAGGCATTCTTAACGCTGTCGATGAATAGGACACTTGCGAGATACCGTAAGACTAAGGACGGTGCGAATGGTAGCGGTTTGACAACCGGACTAAAGGTCTCATCACGATCAATACCAAGTTGCCGACTCGCCATTGGCAACTAAACGAGCTTTATAACGGCTCAAAGTTCCGTCAAGATGAAACTTATGCTTGAACAACCACATAGATCTCACTAAGTTAACACGGAGGCCGTGGTACAAGGATCCAAGTACCATTTTAACTAACGATTATACTCATCATACATAGCATTATTCCAATGAGGGTTTGAAGAGCACGAAAAGGAGATTTAGGTAGGTTTTGTAACACCCCAACCGACAAGGGTAAAGATATCGCAAATACGGTTTCATATCGAACTTTAAATACTATACAATAGCGAAAGCCTTTACAAAATATTCAAAAGAAAACATAAATAGCTAAACTTCAAAATAAATCTAAGATCTCTATGGTCAAATCTTGCTCTCATCTCTACTCTCAACCCATATCGCCTATCCCATAAGCTCATCTTGAATGCTTAGAAACCGCCGCAGAAAAGAAAATGCTACCGAGCTTACAAAGCCCAAAGAAGATATAACAAAACGAAAACTAAACAAAACATAAATACGAATTGAACAAAGAAACGAATAACAAAATCGTGGCGAAACGAGAATAATGAATCATTGAGGATTCTCGAAACACAATTGCACGTAAACCGAAAAACAATTAGCAATCAAGGACAAACACATAGCATATTGATGACTCCAACGCAAACACATCAAAATAACCGGACACTTAACATATCATGAAGAAATAGATTACATATAAACCAAACGAAAAGTCTAAGGCTAACGGAAACACTTTCTAGAAAATAAACATGGCATTCAACAAATTAATTAACCTTCACTTAACACACTTAATTCAATATTGCAAAGAATGAAATAGCAATTCAAAACATGGCGCCTCACAAGCAAATAGAAACATAGTAGACAAACTATAATTAAATAGACCAAACAAAACATAGCATAACCATTAGCAATTATCAAACAGATATCATAAGCTAAACCAGTTCTCGGATCAAATCCTAACATCAACAGAGTTTAAGCATGGCGGTCACATAGGCGGATAAAACACTAACGTATAAGCAAAGTTCACAAAATTAATCGAACAAATTATACATACTAAACTTATAGAATACTCACTTTCACACTAGCACATTCATCTCACGGATCAACGAATTCACATGACGATAAACTAACATAACATCGATGACAAAGATGCGAATCATATTTAAACATATTAATCATAACCTAGCATAGTAGACGGTAGTCACATAAACATGCAAAAGCATAATCACATATAATAACATATAATAAGCCGAGCACATAATTATTAACACTTGAACATACCGAATCATAATCGAATACTTAACATAGAAATAACAAATAAAGATTTAGTTAACTACCACGAGCCCGTAACATATCATATCAAAACATCATAACTATATAGAAACAATCTCAAAATAATTCGGAGTAGCTAGCTCCCGAAGTTTTATGAAGACGCGTGATTGCACACGACATCATTCACCTAGACAAATCATATCGGATAACGATCGATCTAGGATGCATCCATACGCCCACAAACATATATTGATAATATAATATAACTTGAGCTCATAACAAATAATAGATAAGGGACGTGGCGTAACTTCACTCATCGCCCTAGAGTCATGTCGAGGTGCATCATCGACACGGACATGGAACCCCATGACTAGTTATTATTTGGCTCGGGTGTCAAACTAACTTAGGTCAAATTAGAATGTCAAACCGACATAGATCATACTTTATCAAAGATTAAATCATATTTTCAAAATCAAAGTTTTCATATCATATAATTCAAAATCAAATATTCGAAGTCAAAAGTTCATATAACAATCACAAATCATACATTCATAATTAGAAGTTCATAATTAAACATAGTAGCAGTTCAACAAATATGCATATCAAAGTCTTCCTAACATAAAGTTCAAATCGGATATTGCATGGTTCAATAAAACATAAGTTCGGATAAGCAACAAGTCAAACAATCAGGAAAGGGTTCATAGCAATGGCATCGGAAACCCTAATAAGTAAAATAGGAAAGCTAACGAAAAGAACATCATAAGGAACCTTTACTAAAAAGGTCAGAATATCTGTACCTTAAAGCAAATGAGAGAAAAGCAAACGAACGAGTGAATCACGAAGATATAACGTCGCGTCTCCTTCAACGAATCTACACGGATTATGATTTATTTAATACTTATTAGCATCATTAAAGTTATAACGGATTTATCGCATTAACATTCTTAGAGTTATAAGTATATTCTCATTTTATAAGCTTCTTATGCATTTGTAAGTGTGTTACCTATTGATATCATATTTTATCTTTCAGTTTCTTAAACTCATATTCGGACCAGACTTTAGTGATTTTATAAAATACTTACTTAGCTCAAATGAAATCAAGCAAAATCCCAGGGTTCCCATATGAGTTAAAAGACTCTCCAAAATTGGTGGGTTCTATATCTATGCCAAATGGCCTATGGAAAATCACAAGTCCGACACATCCGTAAAGTAATCGAAAATACACCTTAAAAGTTTACGCTTATTGGACCTGTTTAGACACCTTGGAAAAATCCCAAACTCCCGAAATTCATTTATGTCCTAAATATCACTCCTGTAAAAGGAGAGCTCCCAATTCCTTATGGTTTGAAAATGAAAAATCAAACAATACAACTAAATTTCGCACCCGCTTTCTCGCTTTGACACTTGATTTTGTAAAATTCAAAAATACGACTTAGACAACTCCAAATTCGACCAAACCACTTGGAAAACTTAACTAAGACATAAAATAAACTTTTCCCACAAAACCCAGATTATTGCACTTATAAAATTCAATCTATGACACACACAAATTCGACATATGATGCTGTCCAGTTTTAGGGTTTATTAAAACCATTATAATCACATGTTTAGACCATTAATTACACTTAGGGTTCCATTCCAATTAGGGTTTCGAATTTATTAGGCATGATAACATTTATATATATGTGATTCGGTTCTTATGCTCAACATATATCTATGATCCGATTCAATAATACGTATTACATACATGTTCTCTTAACAAGGTTCAATTCATTATGGTTTGTTCTTGGTTTCATACGGTTCGGCCACAAAAGAAAAACACAAGATTCGACTAAACGAAACATATTACAATATATATACGTAAGGTGTAACAAAGGAAGATGAATAAACACGTTATACCTTAGCTTTGTTGAACAAAACTCGCGACACCAAGAGGTCTAGGGTTCGGCCGAATAGAGAAGAAAGAAAAGAGAGAGGCAACAAAACTAGGGTTTCAATTTTGTGTTTATGTGTTGTATTTATAGCTAGTCATTTTCGGTTTAGGGCTTTTGAGTGGGTATGGGCTTCGGCATTGGGTCCAACCGAACAAACAACCCACGCCTTTGGGCTCTCTTGGTTCGGCTCCATTGATCCAAACGAACAAAATAATCGCCCAACATGGTTCACCAAATAACGAATGACAAGGCCCAACACTTTAGTGAAACGTTTAAATCTTCGTCAGAAATATCGATCACGTACATATTTTAGTTAAATTCTAATTATTCGTAAGTTAGGTTTTAATTTTCGTTAAATGATTATAAACGTATTTTACGTATTTTATACTTTTCGATTCCAAGGGTATTTTGGTCTTTATTATGCTTATATTTTTAGGGTTTTACAACTCTCCCTTCTAAAAGAAAATTTCGTCCTCGAAATTGAACAAGACGACATGACAGACAAGAAACAAATGCGGATTTCCAGAATTTCGAGGAATTAAGAACAAACACGTTATCGCATTTAAACTCGCTAATCAAAACAATAATCAAATACTTACAACAAACTATCCTATATACATCAAGTAATGGCGGATAACGATGAGATGCGTAAATCAAACGACAATTCTAACTTATTCGGTATCTAATGATGAAAACAATCATATGCATAGATGTAAACTAATCCTAAGGTCTAATTAGTCGCAGATAATCAAACTAAAAGGATCTAATGTTCCTCAAACACTTCACGAAAATCCTAGGACCATAATAAGGGTACACGGAGACGTACACATATAGAGCAAACATAGCAATCCATAGTTTACACAAATCATAACAATTTCGGTCCAAAGCGCACAAAACTTACACGTAACAGATATCGACGAAATCTCAAAAATAGGTACAAAATTCCAATCAAACATGAGGAGTGACAAATAATTGATACAAGTCAAAGCCCAATCACGTATCAACCACAGGCGTTTCCCCAGACGTCATATAATTTCAATAAGTTCAAATTATATGATCTCGGTATTATCACGTTGATCAAAGGCCATAATACTTGCATCACATAACAAGTTCTTATTGTCATCATATTCGTCCCGGTCATGGCAAACCACATAACTAATATCACAACAAAACATATCACATACGGATAACATACGATAGCAAGTAACATACTATAACGGACTAGATACACATTCATACAAAGATATAACGACATCAAAACAACTTACCATACCACAAAAGAAAGAAGGCCACCAATGCACAAAACAGTTCCTCATGACTCATTATCGACGATCCAAAAGAAAACTAAGTTATACCGTAATGCTAAACGATAAAACTTCACGATTCAAACCGAGTTCGAACGAATCAAAGAAAAGTAATGCCGATCAAAATCGCGTAGCAAGATATCAAACCGCCTCAAAACGCGCGACAAACGAATCGAGTAACACACGTCGCACCCAAATCATATGAAGTAGATGAACCTTCTCACCACCGGTTGAATCATGTCTCCGTCTTTGCGCCTTTGGTTGATTCGTCCAGCCCTCCAAAGAAGATCCCGATGTCTCCAACAAGACGGCAATGGGTGTGGCTTCGCTTCACGAACCTCTCCAAAGACAGAATCACAAAGAACGCAGGTCAACACCATCTTCTTTGGCTCATGGTAGTCTCCATCTAACGATCGACAAACGGACGAGCGAAAACAAAATAACAAAATTCGATGCGAACAGAGGAGGCCAATTTAGTAAAGGCAAAAGAATATCAAGTCAAATCGAACGACCATCAAAAGGAATCGAAAATATCCGAATGACGGAAACCTAATGTCTACCCAATCCTCACGGTCATAGCCTAAGCTCTAAGGGTCCTAAAACCTAGAGCTCGATACCATAATTGTAACACCCCAACCCGACAAGGGTAAAGATATCGCAAATACGGTTTCATATCGAACTTTAAATACTATACAATAGCGAAAGCCTTTACAAAATATTCAAAAGAAAACATAAATAGCTAAACTTCAAAATAAATCTAAGATCTCTATGGTCAAATCTTGCTCTCACTCTACTCTCAACCCGGATCGGCTATCCCATAAGCTCATCTTGAATGCTTAAAAACCCGCCGCAGAAAAGAAAATGCTACCGAGCTTACAAAGCCCAAAGGAATGATATAACAAAACGAAAACTAAACAAAACATAAATACGAATTGAACAAAGAAACGAATAACAAAATCGTGGCGAAACGAGAATAATGAATCATTGAGGATTCTGCGAAACACAATTATACGTAATCCGAAAAACAATTAGCAATCAAGGACAAACACATAGCATATTGATGACTCCAACGCAAACACATCAAAATAACCGGACACTTAACATATCATGAAGAAATAGATTACATATAAACCAAACGAAAAGTCTAAGGCTAACGGAAACACTTTCTAGAAAATAAACATGGCATTCAACAAATTAATTAACCTTCACTTAACACACTTAATTCAATATTGCATAGAATGAAATAGCAATTCAAAACATGGCGCCTCACAAGCAAATAGAAACATAGTAGACAAACTATAATTAAATAGACCAAACAAAACATAGCATAACCATTAGCAATTATCAAAACAGATATCATAAGCTAAACCAGCCTCGGATCAAATCCTAACATCAACAGAGTTTAAGCATGGCGGTCACATAGGCGGATAAAACACTAACGTATAAGCAAAGTTCACAAAATTAACTGAACAAATTATACATACTAAACTTATAGAATACTCACTTTCACACTAGCACATTCATCTCACAGATCAATGAATTCACATGACGATAAACTAACATGACATCAGATGACAGCATGCGAATCATATTTAAACATATTAATCATAACCTACCATAGTAGACGGTAGTCACATAAACATGCAAAAGCATAATCACATATAATAACATATAATAAGCCGAGCACATAATTATTAACACTTGAACATACCGAATCATAATCAGAATACTTAACATAGAAATAACAAATAAAGATTTAGTTAACTACCACGAGCCCGTAACATATCATATCAAAACATCATAACTATATAGAAATAATCTCAAAATAATTCGGAGTAGCTAGCTCCCGTAGTTTTATGAAGACGCGTATTGCACACGACATCATTCACCTAGACAAATCATATCGGATAATGATCGATCTAGGATGCATCCATACGCCCACAAACATATATTGATAATATAATATAACTTGAGCTCATAACAAATAATAGATAAGGGACGTGGCGTAACTTCACTCATCGCCTAGAGTCATGTCGAGGGTGCATCGACACGGACATGGAACCCCATGACTAGTTATTATTTGGCTCGGGTGTCAAACTAACTTAGGTCAAATTAGAATGTCAAACCGACATAGATCATACTTTATCAAAGATTAAATCATGTTTTCAAAATCAAAGTTTTCATATCATATAGTTCAAAATCAAATATTCGATTCAAGTCAAAGTTCATATACGATTATTCATAAAATCATACATTCATAATTAGAAGTTCATAATTAAACATAGTAGAGTTCAACAAATATGCATATCAAAGTCTTCCTAACATAAAGTTCAAATCGATATTGCATGGTTCAATAAAACATAAGTTCGGATAAGCAACAGTCAAACAATCGTGAAAGGGTTCATAGCAATGGCATCGAAACCCTAATAAGTAAAATAGAAAAGCTAACGAAAAGAACATCATAAGGAACCTTTACTAAAAGGTCGAATATCTCGTACCTTAAAGCAAATGAGAGAAAAGCAAACGAACGAGTGAATCACGAAGATATAACGTCGCGCCTTCCTTCAACGAATCTACACGGATTATGATTTATTTAATACTTATTAGCATCATTAAAGTTATAACGGATTCATCGATTAACATTCTTAGAGTTATAAGTATATTCTCATTTTATAAGCTTCTTATGCATTTGTAAGTGTGTTACCTATTGATATCATATTTTATCTTTCGGCTTCTTAAACTCATATTCGGACCAGACTTTAGCGATTTTTATAAAATACTTACTTAGCTCAAATGAAATCAAGAAAAATCCCAGAGGTTCCCATATGAGTTAAAAGACTCTCAAAAATTGGTGGGTTCTATATCTATGCCAAATGGCCTATGGAAAATCACAAGTCCATACCTGTCCGTAAAGTAATCGAAAATACACCTTAAAAGTTTACGCTTATTGGACCTGTTTAGACACCTTGGAAAATCCCAAACTCCCGAAATTCATTTATGTCCTAAATATCACTCCTGTAAAAGGAGAGCTCCCAATTCCTTATGGTTTGAAAATGAAAATCAAACAATACAACTAAATTTCGACCCGTTTTCTCGCTTTGACACTTGATTTTGTAAAATTCAAAAATACGACTTAGACAACTCCAAATTCGACCAAACCACTTGGAAAACTTAACTAAGACATAAAATAAACTTTTCCCACAAAAACCCAGATTATTGCACTTGTAAAATTCGATCTATGACTCACACAAGTTCGACATATGATGCTGTCCAGTTTTAGGGTTTATTAAAACCATTATAATCACATGTTTAGACCATTAATTACACTTAGGGTTCCATTCCAATTAGGGTTTCGAATTTCTTAGGCATGATAACATTTATATATATATGATTCGGTTCTTATGCTCAACATATATCTATGATCCTATTCAATAATACGTATTACATACATGTTCTCTTAACAAGGTTCAATTCATTATGGTTTGTTCTTGGTTTCATACGGTTCGCCACAAAAGAAAAACACAAGATTCGACTAAACGAAACATATTACAATATATATACGTAAGGTGTAACAAAGGAAGATGAATAAACACGTTATACCTTAGCTTTGTTGAACAAAACTCGCGACACCAAGAGGTCTAGGGTTCGGCCGAATAGAGAAGAAAGAAAAGAGAGAGGCAACAAAACTAGGGTTTCAATTTTGTGTTTATGTGTTGTATTTATAGCTAGTCATTTTCGGTTTAGGGCTTTTGAGTGGGTATGGGCTTCGGCATTGGGTCCAACCGAACAAACAACCCACGCCCTTTGGGCTCTCTTGGCTCTCGGCTCCATTGATCCAAACGAACAAAATAATCGCCCAACATGGTTCACCAAATAACGAATGACAAGGCCCAACACTTTAGCGAAACGTTTAAATCTTCGTCAGTAAAATATCGATCACGTACATATTTTAGTTAAATTCTAATTATTCGTAAGTTAGGTTTTAATTTTCGTTAAATGATTATAAACGTATTTTACGTATTTTATACTTTTCGATTCCAAGGGTATTTTGGTCTTTATTATGCTTTATATTTTAGGGTTTTACATGGAAAGAAAAAACCCAAATTTTTAAAACAAAACTGGGATTTTAAAAATTTTTGGGTTTTTAAAATTTAAATTTTAAAAAATTTTTTTTGGCTTTTTAAAACTTTTTTGTTTAAAGGCTAAATATTTATGGATAATTTTGTCCTCTTAAAATTTAAAGGAAAAATGGGCAAAATAAAAGAATTTTGATTATAAAAAAATTTTTTAAAAAAAATATTTTAAAAGGGTTTTAAATTTTTAAAATTTGTAAAATAAAAGAAAAATTTCTTAAAATTTTTAAATTTTAAAAGGGGTTTTTTTCCCAAAAAAATTGCCCCTTTTTAAAAAAATTTTTGGGAAGTTTGTTTTTTTTAAAAATTTTAAAAAAAAATTTGTAAATTTTTAAAATTACCTTTTTTAAAATACTTTTTACAGGATTTTGCATTTTGGTTTTTAAATTTTTTGGGAAATTTTCTGTTTTACCAAAATTAAGGGTAAAATAAAAAATTTTCGATTTTTTTCGGGTTTTCTTTGACTTTTTAATTATTCCTTCCAAATTTTTTTCCCCTTTTTTAAAAAAAGGAAAAATTTAAAAAAAAAGTATTTTTTTTTTTTTTGGTTTTAAAAATTTTTTAGTTTTTTTTAAAAATTCAAATTTCTTCACTTTTTTCCGGGGTTTTTTTTTGTAGGGAAATAAATTTTAAATTTGGGCGAATTTTCATTTGGGAAATTATAAAATTGAAATTTTTTAAATTTAAAATAGATGGAAACTTAAAAGTTACATTTTTTTTAATTTTAAAAATTAAAAAACATTTTAACAATTTCCAACATAATTATGTTTTGTGTTTTTAGGCGTTTGCCCAAAACGGGTTATTTTTGGAAAATTTTTCTTCGGGTTTTGTCAATTTTCCTTCAAAAAAAATTTTTGAAAATTTTTTCCGGGAAAACAAAAAAAGTTTAAAGGGAAATGGATTTTTAGGGTTCCTTAAAATTTAAAAGGATTTTTTAAAAAACCCAAAATTTTATTTTTTTTTTTCAAATTAACTGAATCTTTTAACGGGAAAAATTGCATTTGGGGAAAAAAAAATTTAATTTAAATTTGGGAAAGAAAAAAAAATTTTAAAGGGCTTAAAATTTAACCCGTTCCTTTTTAAAATTTTTGGGAAAAACCTTTTTGGGTTAAAATTTTAAAAAAAGGGGTTTTCTTTGGGGGTTTTTTTTTTGTTTTAAAAACAAAATTTATTTTTCCCGGGGGAAAAAAAAAGGGGAAAGGTAAAAAATTTTCAATTTTTTCTTCTTCGTTTTTAAGTTCCCAAATAATTTTAAACCCTTCCAATTTTAAATTTGGTAAAATTTTTAACTTTTGGTTAAAATTTTTTAAAATTTTATCATTTTTTCAGTAATAATTAAATAAATTTCTTTCTTTTTTAAATTTTTTGGGGGATTTGGCCCAAATTTAACTTTAAAAATTTTGAAAAGCCTGGGGAATAGAATTTAAATTTATTTTTTTGGGTTTTTTAAAAACAAATTTTTATAGGTAAAATTAGGCCAATTACAAATTTTGGGTTTTAAAAATTTTGGGTGAAAAGCTTTGGCCTTTTTTTAATATAGAAATTTCCCCATTGAAAAATTTTTAAAAAAATTTAAAATTTTTTATATTTTTCTTTTTTTTAAACCCAGGGTTTTTGGGAAATCCATTTTTGTATTTTTAAGGAATAAAATTTAAAAAAACCCAAATTTGGGAAATTTCAACAAATTTTTTTCAAAAAATTTTATATTTTTGGTAAAATTTTTTTCGGGGATTAATTTAACATTTTTTTTAATTTAAAATTTTAAACTTTTAATTTTGTTTAAAAAAGGGCTTTTGACGAGTTTTTTAAAATGGGTTTTGGGAATTTTTCCCAAAAAATTTTAAAAAACTTTGAAATAAATTTTTTGGGTTTAAAAAATAAAAATTTTTTGGGGGGAAATTTAAAGTTGGGCAAATAAATTTTAACCCACTTTCCCTAAAATTTTTTGCATTTTTTAAAAATTAATTTTGGGAAAATTTTTTTTTTTTCCAATTTATCTTCTTTTTTATTAAGAATTTTATTTGGAAGGGGTTTCAAAGCAAAAAAGGGTTTTTGGTGACCCCCAAAATTTACATTTCAAAAATTTTGGGGTTAAAAATTTAAAATTTTCCCATTTTTTTGGGGTTTTGAGGCCCTTTTAAAAGATTACTGATGGTTCCTATTTTCGTTTTAAAAAAACCCCAAGTTAAATTTGAGTAAACCCTTGGAAAAATGCCTGAATTTCGAAATTAATTTAAATGGGAAAAAAAGGGGTTTTAAAAATGGGGTTTTTTTAAAATTTTTGTTGGGTTTTTTAAAAATTTTTATTGAAATTTTTTATTAAAATTAAATTTTAAATTTTAAAATTTTTGGCAAAAATTTAAGATTTTTAATTCCTAAAAAATTTATCCCAAAATAAAAGGGGCCTTTAAAGTTGGGTAAAATTGTTTTAAAAGGGAAATTTTTTTTTTAAAATTTTTAAATTTTTAAATTTTTCCCAAAAGTTTTTTTAAAGAATCAATTTTGACCGGTTTTTTTCATTTTTCCAAAAAAAATTTAAAAAACCTTTAAAAGGGTTTTAAAAACCATTTTACCAAAATTTTTGAATAAAGTCCCGAAAAACCCAAAAATTTTTTTGGCCCCTTTATTTCCCCACTAATTTAAATTTTTCTAAAATTTTAAATTTTTAAATTTTTCGTTTCAGGGAAAATTTAAAATGGTAAGGGGTTTTGGGGGCCCCACCGACAAATCCTAAAAGGAGAAACTGGGAAAATTAAATGGGGTTTTTTGGTTTTTCCCAAATTAAAAAAAATGCGTTTTGGGTTTTTTTTCCCAAGGGGTTTTGGGGAGGGGAAAATTTTAAAAAATAAAAATAAAAGAAATATGGGTTTTTAAATTTTGGAAAAATATTTAATTTGGGTTAAATCGGGGTTCCAAAATTAGGGTTTAAAAAAAAAAAAAAAATTTTACGGTATATTTAAAAGGTTTTATTTAAAAAATTTTTTTTTAAATTTTTTTTAAATTTTTAAATTTTAAAAAAAAAATTAAAATTTTGGGTCACTTTTAAACCATTTAAACCGGGTTTTTTTTGGGTTTAAATTTGAAGAAATATAAAGCAAAAAACCTTTGGGGTCCAAATTCAAAATTTAAATTCAAAAAAATTTGGGTTTGGGTAAGGTAAAAGGGCCAAATTATTTGGGGAAAAGGGGTTTGGGAATTGGGTAAATTTCCGGGAAGGGGAAAGAAGAAATTTAAATTTTTTTAGCGGCTTTCCCCTTGCCGGAAAAAAAAAATAAACAAAGGGTAATGAAATGGAAATTTTTAGCAAACCCAAAAAGAGGAAATTTTAAATTTTGAGGTTTAAAAGGGAAATGGAAACTTTAAAAAAGGATAAACCCCAAAATTTCTTAAAGTTTAAAAATTTTTGTTACCGGTTGGGAGTCCCTTTTTTCCAATTTAAAGTTTTAAAACCCTTTTTATATTTAACTTTATTTCCCAAAAATTTATTTTTTTAACTTTAGAATTTAAAACAAAATTTTAAAAAAATTTCCCTTTATTTGGGTTTGAAAAATTTTTAAATCTTTTGGAAAATTTAAAACTTTGTTTTGATTTTTTTGCATTTGGTAAAGTATTTCCAAAATTTTTGGGGCATTTTTTTTTTGAAAAACCCCTTTTATTTTTTTTAAACTTTGGGCCCAAAACCCCAAAAACCAAAAAAAGTTTTTTATAAAGGAATTTTGGTGAAAATTTATTTAAAATAAATGGGAAATTTGTTTGGGATTTTTTGGGGTTTTTAAACTTTTTAACTTTAATTTTAAACTAAATAACATTCCAAAACCCCTTTTAAAATTTAAAAAAACCCTAAATAAAAAAATAAAAACCTCCAAAAAATTTTTAAATTTTTTAAAAAAAAGGGGGGCATTAAAAATTTTCGATTCTTTGTTTGGGGACTTTGCCCCAAATAAATAAACCGAATTATCATTAAAAGCCTCATCAATTCACATAGAACACCAAATGCATTAGAAGTACTTACCAATTTAGCATCCATTTTTGGTTAATTTGTTTTTTTTTTGGGATTTGAGGTTAGAATAATTGTTTGGATTGATTTTGGATTCTTGAATTGTTTTTTGTTAATTTCAATTTCCTGAAATCGTATGGGGATTTTTTTGTTATCAACACTCATCAGATCATAGTCTTATTTTGTTAATGGTTCTAGTTTGATATCGGCTTAACTTCTATCGTTCTAGTAACTTATTTAAACTTATTACTCTCTAATATGTAGAGGTATGGATGAGGAAGACCAAACTCTCCAAACGGTCTAAAGTTAGCCATTGAAGATTATCCTTATGCAAATGACGGTTTAGTCCTTTGGATGCTATTAACGATTGGGTTATTAACTATGTCAACCATTACTACCCTGAACCAAATCTTATAACATCTGATGAAGAGCTTCAAGCATGGTGGACCAAGATTCGGACTCTAGGTTACCAATACAAGAAAGATGAACCATGGTGGCCCGTTCTGGAAACACCACATGACCTTATCAAAATTGTTACAATAATGATACGGGTTACTTCAGGTCACCATGCATCAGGCAACTTTGGTTAATATGACTTTGCAGGTGGTCCTGGTAGGTCCACTATCTCTAGAGTCAAAATGCAATATGAGGACCTAACAAAAGACGAATGAAAGAGCTTTGAACAATGGCCCGAAGATGCACTATTGGCTACATTTCCATCTCAGCTTCAAGTTCTACAAGTTATGTCAGTTTTGGATGTTTTATCAAATCATTCTCCAGATGAAGAATATATAGCGCCTTGAGTAGTTTGACTAAGAATTTTACGAGTCGTGAGACTCGCTATGATTGGTTAGTCAACAGAAGTTAAGTTGTAGTAAACCTAAAGCAAAATGTATATGTGTATTATGTTTAGTAGAAAGTATCATGTACAAATTAGAAGAGAAAGTACTTGAAGGACTATAAGTGACAATAGGCCAAAGAGGTGACTAACTAAAGTGTGAAGTATATCTTATACTTTCCATAATCTTCCACACACTTCTTCATTTGTGTGTTGTGGTGTGTGTGTAGATCCAAACGAAAAAGAAAGAACAACCAAGAAATCTTAATGATAAAATGAAGGTACATTAATGTATAGATTCAATAGGTTAATCCCTAGCAATGATTCTCCACAAGTAAGTAGTAATTATCCTTGACTAATTGAGTTAGGGTTTGTGTAGAGTAATTTGAGATCTCATCATATGATCATGATATGATCATATGATGATTAAAGTTGATGAAGGGTAATCTATGGGTAATATAAACCCTTATTTAGTATTGTTTTTATGTAATAATAGATGTGGTGATGATTTTTGATTAGGAGTCAAGTAAAGAAGAAGCTGATGATGTTGTTGGTAAACTTAGCTTGAAGCTAAGGTAAGTAAATTGACTATAACAAAAGATTATATTGTGTTTATCATACTTGTTTTATATGTTATGTCTTATGTGTTAGATTGTGAAGAGGATGTAGAATGCTAAGATTTAAGTTGTTAGACAAAGAGTATGATGAGACTAGTTGGTTAAACTAGTTAGAATATGGGTTTCCTTGTTATGATGTTATTGCTAGTGTGTGAAGCTTATTGTTGATGTGGATGAAAAGAAGTAATGGTATGATTGTAGTCTCTTGGACTAGTAAGTGTTGTTATGATGCAATTGTGTATAAATGATGTATAATAGCTTGTTATGTCTATTACTTATTAAGTTTGTGCTTCGATTTAGTCCTTTGTATGATTTACGGATGGCTTGGATAGTAACTGTGGTGTCAATTAAGGTTGTAAGCGCTTGTTAATATTGTACAAGTGTATATATTAGCTACCAAGCTTGAAGCAATGTTGAAACCCCAAGTTGATGTTTAAGTGTTTTGAAATGGTTTATAAACGTTGTTATCAAGTGTCGCGTCGAGGTCTTGGTATTCAAGTAATGGTCTTGAATTTTTTGTAAGTTGAATTTGAAAGTGGGTCAAAGCAGGTGTTTAGAAACCCGTAGATTATGTTTTGTGAGTCAATTAGACCATGAGTATTTATGAAATTAGATTAATATATGGTTTAAATGAGTTACGAAAAGTTTGGGAAGTATCGGACTCGAAAAGTTGATTTTCCGAGCAAAATCGTATGTATGGGACAGTTGGACGTAAGCGGTTGGTGGTCGATTTTGGTCGATGGGATGCCGTGGCGGTAGCGGATCGGTCCGGGGCTAGCTAGCAGATTTTTGTTTTGGCCGTAAGTCGTTAAGAGTCGTGCCACTATCGTTTGAAGATAATTGAGTCTAGTTTCATTTAAAAATACTTCGAGGATTAATTTGTAATAGAAAGTCGGTTTAATGTTCCATTTACATAAAACATTTGGTCAAATTTAGTAAGGCGTTTCACCCAAAGATACAAGCGACTTATGAAATATTTGCGGGAGATTACAAGAATTGGAAGGAATCATAGATGGTAGGAATCTTGATAGTAGTTTAAAAGCAGGAATGGAATTGGAATTGTCCTTACCAACTTCTTAAGCCTTTTTCGAACCGGTGTCATTTGTAATTAAGGAGTCCCTAATAGTATTTCCATATAAAACTACGAAACTTTTCTTTTTCGTAAAATTTTACTAAAAAGCCATTTTGTGGTCTATGATTTTAATCGGTGAAAAATCTAATATTAAATTTAGGTTGCTAACCGAAATGAGTAGTTTCTAATTTAAAAAAGAAAAAAAGAAAGAAGAAGAAGAAGAAGAGAGTAGGTCGAATAAGTTGAGTCGACCCATTTGATATAAAGATTCTCTTTTAGTTTATAAAAGAATCATAGGACCTTACTGGAGATGTGTGAACAAGTTTGTTCAAGTTCTGCCTATCAGACAGTGACCATAAATATATGAATTTAACAACTATCCACAGTGAAAGACAAAAACACATTACATATCATGTCAAGGATTACAACTAGACCAATAACCGTGACCACATAAGAGGTACCAATCAAAAATAATAGTCACGTGTTTAATGCTTTTGTTTCATTATTACTATTCAAATACATACATGATACTCCAATTATTAAAAGCATTCTAGTTAGTTCTGACATGTGAACAAATTCACTACTGTCGACATTTGATGTTAAAATTATAAGTTACTTTGTTGTAGTTTAACTGCAAATATACCTCGTGCTATTGCGATGTCTAACAAAACTTGTGAGAATTGATGTTAGTGTGCTATTATGGATATGTAACATGACTTAGGATCAGTTGAGAAAAATCATAAAATGAGAAGGATGAGAATTGAAATCACCTATTAGAGATGCGTTGAATTAAATTAGATGCGTCATAATGTATTTTTTTCTAAAAATTAGATGATATCGTATATTGATCGTTTAATAAAATTAGTCAAATCTTATGTATTTTTTATAATATGTGGGTCGAATTTGTTCTTAGTATTATTTTGCATGGTTTATATTTCAAAATTATTTTGAAATTAATTAGAATACATCTAAATGGATATAGATGCATCTAATTTAAGTTGATTCATCTCAAATGTATATATATATATATATATATATATATATATATATATATATATATATATATATATATATATATATATATATATATATATATATTTATTTCATATTTCTTATTTAAGATTTATTCTCGTTAAATTCTTACCCTATGTAACATGAAACATAGCCTATATAATGTCTATTGACATCATGAGTTATGATGTCATAGCTTTATCTGAAAAAATATATATAAAAAAAGGATTTCCTTTGCATACTTTAAATAAGTTAAACATGTTTGATTACATTTTACCATGTAAATAGTTCAAAACCAATGTGAAAAAGAGAATAAGAACTTGTCTCCCTTCATTAATGTTTAACACCTTCATTATTGTTTAACACCTTTCATGAAGTTGAGGTGTGATAAATTTGTCTATATATCAAACTATCACCAACACAACACACTTAGAATATTTCATTAAATTCCATGCTCAACCTTTTTCAAGCCATTTTCCACACAAACATGCTAAAACCACAAGTCCACTACCACCACTCAAACTCTACTCAATCCTTACTCACACGGCAACATCACAAGGCGTTTGTTGGCGGTGATGGAGGTACATATGGTGGTGATAGTGGAAGCATCGTCGCCTTCCTCCCTCTCAAAAACCTTTCTTCACCTATATAACACAAAAACAACTTCCATGCAACATGCTCATTTCTTCATATCAAAGCCATCGCGCCTGAAAAATCTAGTAGTGCCACAAGAACAACCAAGGTGAAAGTTGTTATAAGCGTTCAAGTAACCATGGGTGGGTTAATATCTAGCATAGGACTTACCAAAGGACTTGATGATATTCAAGATTTGCTTGGTAAATCAATCCTTATGGAGCTTGTTGCTGCCGAGGTTGACCATAGTAAGTCTTGAACACATTAACTAGTAATGGCTTTTTATTGTTCATATTAATACAAATAAGACATTCTTTACAAAACAACAATCTGACTTATCTATTTAAATTTCTTGACAATATATTTATATCCTTTGTTGTTGGTAATTAACAGAGACGGGGTTGGCAAAGGATACAATTCAACATTATGCGCACTGGTCAGGGCTTGACATGAAGGACGTACGATATGTAGCAGAATTTGAGGTACCAGAGGATTTTGGTGAGATTGGAGCTGTTTTAATCGAAAATGAACATCACAAAGAGATGTATATAGAGACGATTGATCTTGAAGGATTTTCCAATGGCACTATTACCTTTAATCCTAATTCTTGGGTTCATTCCAAGTTCGATAATCCTGAAAAACGTATTTTCTTCACTAACAAGGTTTGCCTTTTATCTGTCTAGCCTTAACCGTGTTCTATATTGTTTGATTGATCATTATTTGATGAGTCAGCATACAAATTTTTGTTCGTGCGATAATCATTTGAAACTTAAAGTACTCCTTACTAAATATTCAGTAGTATGAACTACTTATACTATGGTGTATACGAACAAACACAAATACATATGTATGTGTATATGTGTGTGCAACTGTGCGCACTACTACACAAACTGATTTTACCCACAAAACTTTACCCGAGAAACAATCATGGGAAATTTCCACATATTCTTGACAATTTACACACCAAATTGTAAAAAAATTCGTGAAATCGGTTGTAGATTTCACGACTTTCACACAATTTACACACCAATTTATTGACCAAATTTTGTGGGAAATCGGTCTCAAATTTCCCACGGATCAGCTACTGGTATTCACACTAATTGTGTTGACCGGCTTTCGTGAAATCATCATAAATTTCACACATATTAGCGACGGTCACAAGTGTGTGGCAAATCTGTAGCTATATTACCCACGGATTTCTCACGGTCTTGTTTAAGAAAAATATAATTTAATTAGTCAGTGTGAAATCTGTGGATAATTACTCACTCATTAGCCACAAGAAATATTATTTTATGTTTCTTAATATTACAAGTTCCAATATTACAATTTATGTCTTAATATTGTTTATTAGTTTCAATTAGAGGTGGAAATAAGTCGAGCTCTCATGAAAATCTCGGATTGGATCGGTAAAAAGTTTCGAATGAGTAGAGCCTAAACTAGATCGAGCCCGAGCTATACATACAAAGATCGATTGGCTCACGAGCCTGAACGACGCTAGAATATTATAAGTATTAAACATATATAAACTGTTACACATTTGTATTATAAGTGATCTTATTAACGAGCTCAATAACGAGCTTAAAAGATAAGGCTCGAACGGATCTGAGCTCGAGCTCAAGCTTTATAAACTTAAGCGAGTCGAGCTCGACCTCACGGCAGGCTCGTGGTCGGCTCGGCTCATGAATATATGTAACATGTTTGTGTAGACATGTGCTTTATGAACCATTTTTATCCATTAACGAATGTAGATCGTATTCTAATTATGTTTGTGGGAAATCCGTTGGTACTTTCCCACAAATTTCCCAACGATTTGATAAATTGGTGGGAAATTTGTGGATAGTTACTCACGGATTTCCCACAAAAGATCATTTTTTGTGTTACTATATACTTACACATTCTTACATTACTATCTATATGTTTTACGTGTTTATAGTTTCATATTCTACGTGTTTGCATATTAATGTAGCTATTTGTGAGTATCACAAGCACATGCGTTTATATGTGGAACTTATTTGTAGAAGCATGTGACATATGAACCATTATATACGTATGGTAATATGTATACATATATACACGTGTTTAAGTTGATTTTAACCTTCATTGTACATTTTTACTTTTATATGTCAAGACATAAGTATGTTTGCGGATGTATAGTGATTAAGTGCCTTTTGTTAGTGATTTAGGGCTACTTATGTACAATATATTTGTAGACATGTGATATATGAACCATCATATACATATTAACTTTTATATGTATGTCTTATAAGTAATTATAAAGTCCCATGTACTCCTATATTTCAATGTATGAGAATGCATATGTTTCTAAATGTGTAAGTATTCCGAAAACGTAAATTCCGTTTTTTCCGTGGGAAATCCGTTGGTAACTTCCCACATATTACCTACGGTTATGAAAAATCTGTGAGAACCCGTGGGAAATCGTGAGTAATTTTGTCCGATTATCCACGGAGAATATAACTTTTGATTTTTTTATAGGGCTAATAATAAAAAAATCTTATACTTACCTTTCTTCTTCTTCAGTGTGAACAAAATTTTTGCTTCTGCAGTATTATACTTTCAATTCATCCTCTTTAGGGTATTTTGCAAAAAGTCGACATTTTGCCCTCTTACCCATGAAGCGAAATGATGGCAAGTATAATAATTTTTTATCATTTGCCTTAGTTTTTATTATGTTAAATTTTTATATGTATTAAGATAATTTATTTAATGATTTATAATTGTGTTAAATCTATGATAAAAATGTTTTGTTTTAAGTTTACACTATTTACTTATTAGTCGTATTTGTAACAATTTAATATATACTTAAAAACGGAAAATTAAAATCATTCGGACAATTATAAAAAACAAACAACACTTTTTCATTCAGATTCGAGACGTTATAGCTACTCTTATTAGTAAGATGTGGTAGTCGATTCGAGATCTTGTAGTAAGATTCGGATGTGTAACATCTTAATCAAACAAACAAACACTTAATCTAGTCATAGTATACTCTCTAGTCTATGCTTCAACAAGTGACGAATGAAATTTATATGCAAGTACTTGAGTTGTGATATAATTCCTCCTAATTTAGCGGAAGTGTTAAACCAAATTCGGTTTAACGCCAGGCGTTAAACAACAAGTGAATTAGGGCAAATGATAAAACAAAACATTTTATCATAGATTTAACACAATTATAAATCATTAAATAAATTATCTTAATACATATCCAAAATTTAACATAATAAAAACTAGGGCAAATGATAAAATAAAAAAGTATTATCTTTGCCATCATTTGCTCTTGTGGTGAGTGAAGGGCAAAAATGTCCGACTTTTTTGCAAAATACCCTAAAGAGGATGAATTTGAAAGTATAATACCCGCAGAAGCAAAAAATTTTGTTCATTACTGCGAAGAAGAAAGATTGGCAGTATAATCTTTTTTTTTTTTTATTATTAGCCCTTTTTATATAACTTAGATATTAATTTTTTTGATAGAAACTATTAAACTTATATAACTTAGATATTAAATTTATATAACATAAATGTTTTCAAATTTTGGCCTAAATACTATTAAAATTTTTGTAATAGAAACTAGGCTCAAACAATACCCTAACCTAAATGATATATATTACCCCATTTTACTCTTAACCCTAACTTTACTCACAATATTTGCAGCCACACCCTAAATTATCTCTAACAAAAAACATCAGCCACCACACCTATACGAAATAACCTCTCCTAACAATGAATCATCTTATACGAAATAACTTTTATGATATTTCGTGGTTTAAGGTTATTGGCTTCAAGATCTTAAACGCAATATATATTTGATTCAATATGGCTAATTGAGAAATAGAAAACGTGGCAGTCATTCTCCAACATCTCATAATTGGTGATAAGTACACTAAATCATTTGTTTGTTATCTAATTTACTACCACTATAATCTTTGTCTTTATCTCTAACATATATAAACCTCTTATATTGTTGTTAGATCTTTAGATCCATAATTTATTTTGTTCAGTCTTGTTTTTGTAAATATAATGATGCTATGTTTTTTTTAGATTTAAAGAGCTTTAAATATGTTTTACTTTTGGTTATAATAAATCTGTTTTTTTCTTTTTCTTTTTTTATACATAGGTTGGAAAACTACTCACAAGGCAAAGATCGGGTCATCATAGAAGTAACACTAGAGATTATGGATCTTGAAGTTCGCAAAAAAATATTGGATGGTTTCGTGCTCAAATTATGCCGAAATATTGTACTCAAGAACGGATGGATTTTAGTATATTTGTATATGTATTTGTAAATTTGTATTAATGGAAAATATACATTCATTTGTACAATTCTGTTTTGAATAAATGCATATTTGTTGAATACATTTTCGCAATTTAATTTTAGCCATAAATTTATTAATTTCAAAAATTACCAAAAAAAAGCTAAAATTTTATATAAAAAAAATTCCAAATTTTTCGTTGTGAAGTTGTGGGAAATTTGTTGCAATGTTTTCGTCACAAATATGTGGGTAATAAACACACACATTACACACAACAATATATGTGGGAAAATAATCGGCGTCATGGTGGAAATTGCATGGGTAATAAACACACAGATTCTGTACAACGATATTTTAGGAAAATAGTCAACATTGTGGAAATTATGTGGGATAAAATTTACTGCGGGGTTTTACTGCGGAATAATTTAGTGTGAAATCCATGAAAGAACAACTTTTCCACGAGATTTCGCGGATTTTACCGGAAAAAGCCTGTTTGTGTAGTAGTGGCGTATATCTACCTCGTACATACATATGTTGTACCTAACTTCAAAACTCAAAAGCGATAAGTAATGCAAGGTTAAGGAACGAGGATTGGATATAATAAATGGTCCTGATTGTGACCATCAAACACAAATTATAATATATCTAACAGTTCATAGTTTCCTGTAGAAATTTGATTATGACCCTCAGAAAGATACTTTAATCTCTTCATATATAAGTGGTCCTATAGTACGTAGGCTTCACATGCACAAAAGGGACCGTTGATACCTTCTCTTGTTGCTGATTCGTTGAACTGATATGATGTTAAGTTTAAGGGGCCGGGCTAGAGCCTTCAGTTGATTAAAGGTGTACTTATGAATGCAACTCCGTAATTTGTTTTATCAATTTTTTCAATATAAATGAATTTTAACAGGAAACTAATATTGTAAAACTACCCATTTTTTCAAATGTTTTTACAATAAAAATTTCAGGTCTCACCAAAATACGCATTTTATAGCACGAGATTTTGGGCCATTTTGCGGGTTTTT
The DNA here is from genome assembly GCA_022545495.1 of Chrysanthemum lavandulifolium. Lineage (NCBI taxonomy): Eukaryota > Viridiplantae > Streptophyta > Magnoliopsida > Asterales > Asteraceae > Chrysanthemum > Chrysanthemum lavandulifolium. The sequence continues at coordinate 273,883,255 of CM040242.1, forward strand.
ATTCCCAGTTAGTTACTTTCTTTCGATTTTTCAGTGTTAATTTAGCGACAGATTAACGACATTTAGCGACAATACAGTGATATTTTCGAGTTTTTGTGACAGTTTAGTGACTCTTTCTTGATTTTCTTTGTTTCAACCTTCATACCTTGCGAGATTTTCTTCATACCTTGCGATATTTTTTAAAATCACAGGAAAAATGCCAAAAAAAAAAAAGTTATATGCAAGACAAAATGAGTATTTTGTAGCTTCCTATAAAATGGGTAATAACAAGAAATGTTGTGATTAGCTGTTAATTCAACTCATGCATATTATTCTTCGTATCTTTTTTTTTTCTTTTTTTTTTTTTTCATTGAGTACTTGACTTTCTTAGTCCCAAATTCGATGTCCGAATAAAGTTGGCGTGTATTTGGGACGAAAAAGTATATATGCACTTTGGAACATTAGTACCATGTGAGGTTTAAAAGGTTCGAAAATTAGCGATGGAAATCATACATCAAGGTTGACATTATAAAATGGCTATGCAGATTCCAAAATTTTGTCAACATTTGTAATCGAATGAAAAAACATGTAAGCAAGAAAATAGCTTATTACTGTTTTGTGTGTGTAACAGTCGTATCTGCCATCACAAACACCGAGCGGGCTGAAGGCTTTACGAGAGAAAGATCTAGCAAGTCTTCGAGGAGATAATGTACCAGATGGTCCTCGCAATAAACATGATAGAGTTTATGATTACGATGTGTACAATGATCTCGGTGATCCTGACAAGAATCCCGGATTTGCACGTCCAGTGCTTGGAACTAAGGATTTTCCATATCCTAGGCGTTGCAAAACTGGTCGTGATCGCACTAAATCAAGTACTGGCATCTATCCTAGAACAACTGCGATGCAGCTTCATTTTAGGTTTTAATATATGGCTACAAATAATTAACTGTAATCTTTTGAGTTCCATCAGGAAAATATAAATATGACTATCGAGGTTCATGGAAAATCACAAAATGTAACTAATAATAATGAAGATCAATAGGAACATTAAATGTGTAGTAATGGTGGGGCTTGGGATTCTCCGGCGGAGACCCAAGTTCAAGCCCCATAAACAAATTTGGGGTTGGACGCAAAGCTCAGTTGGTTCAGAGGAATGACTTTGAAATAAAATGTTCATTTTCTTACCGTCTCACGTTGTTTTCTCCATTTACTTATTTTCTGCACTATGGTCATAACATCTAGTTCATGAGCTTTATTCGAAATCGTGTTTTGAGCACATTCCATGCATAAACACATTAACTGGAGTAGTATATAAGCAAATTCATGATTTGTGTTTTCTTTCTTGTTTCAGCTCTTTCTATATGAGGTTCACTCAAGATATGATTCACATTTGCCATTTTATTTTCTATATATAGATGACATATTTGTAACATAATATTGTCGCATCCTATTTTTCAAGTTTATTTGGTTTTATCTGCTAGTTTCTTTCAGTTATAGTATGACATACATTTTCTTTCATCGATCATTTTCTTTGTTATATGGATTATTTAGAATATGTTCAGTAAAATATCTTACAATGCAGATCACTTTCTAAGCTATTCGATATTTATTACAATTAGAATTATATGCATGGAAGTGACGATGATCTGCAACTGTGTCATTTCATTCTCGTAATTTTCGTGGCAATGTAAAATGAAAAACAGATTGGATGACTAAGTAAAACTGTGAACGCAGATCCTCTATCAGAGTCAAGGTGTAGTGGTGTTTACGTGCCAAGGGATGAAGCCTTTTCCGAGCTGAAACAGTTCACTTTCTCGGCTAAAACTTTGTACTCGGTGATGCATGCAGTTGTGCCTTCAATAAAAACATCCTTTATTGACAAAGAGATGGGCTTTCCGCATTTCACATCAATTGACTCTTTGTTTCATAATGGGTTTCATTTGCCCGAATTAAAATCAAAAGGATTTCTTGGGAGGCCCTGCCGCGACTTCTGATAGTGATTGGAGACAGCAAAACTAATATCTTGCAATTCGAGAACCCTGAATCAATTAACCGTGAGTAAACACTTTCTGACCATCTTGTTTTTCAAAAAATTTATATGTTTGGTAGTAAAATATATTTTACGTGTATGCTGATCATATTTAAGTGGCGGGAGTTCTTTCTTGTATCCTAGAGTTTGTTATCACACTCTGGAGTTAGGTGCTGCCTAGCAAATTAAAAGGGTACATCAATGAACGGGAGGAAACGTTTATATGGTTTTGTAACTTTCTTAAAACAAAATATTTCTACTTTATCTTGCAGGAGATAAATTTTTTGGTTAAAGGATGAAGAACTTTGTCGACAGACTCTTGCTGGTCTAAATCCGTGCTCCATTGAGTTGGTCAAAGTAAGTTTTCAACCCTATCTCACACTATGGATTAAATTTTTTAGCATTGAACCGTTAGATTTGTGTAGAAACCCTATCTATCATTTTTCAGTAACCTACCGCCCTTAACCACTTCTCTCTTATATGAATCGATGTAGGAATGGCCTCTGAAAAGTAAACTTGACCCTGAGGTGTATGGGCCTCCCGAATCAGCAATTACAGATGAGATAGTTGAGCGAGTGATCGGAGGATCCATGCCTGTTGAGCAGGTACAAATCATTCATATATGGTACTAGGCCATTAAAACAATATAATTTCGTAAATCTTACTTGAATTCTCATGTGAATCGTGTACAGGCTTTGCAGCAAAAAAGCTTTTATTATTGATTATCATGACGTGGCCCTGCCATATGTGAACAAAGTTAGAGATTGAAGATATGAAACGACTTTATATGGTTCAAGATTACTGATGTATTTAACTCCATCGGGAACCTTGAGACCAATAGCCATTGAGTTAGTTCGACCACCTGGTAATGGGAAGCCTCAGTGGAAACAAGCATTCACCCCATGTTGGGATTCAACAGGAGGTTGGCTCTGGAAGCTGGCTCAGGTTCATTTCCTTGCTCATGACACTTGTTTCCATCAGGTTTATAGTCACTGGTACACATCTTCGTTTTATTATAGTTAAATTCTCACATAAGCTTTTTATATTTGATGTAAACCAGAAGTGGCAATTTCGACCTGCAGTTTTCTTAAGATGGGTCTTGGATTTATGGTTATCCCAAAATGGGTAAAAAAAAGACGCTAAAAGAATAGAGCTCAAAGAATGTAATTATAAATCGTAAAATCCATATTCTTAAAGCTAAGAATTGTTTTGGTTAATAAAATGTTTGTCATGATATTTAACGCACTAGTTTCTCCTAGAAATGTTTTGGACAAAATTTATTAGACATGCTAATTTTGCCACTTCTGGTTTCTTTTCATTTTACTCTATATTTGTATTTAACTATTAGCTTTTCAGGGTAAGAACTCACTGTTGCACCGAGCCATACATAATTGCAAGTAACCGTCAGCTTAGTGCAATGCACCCCATTTATAGACTATTGCACCCTCATTTCCGCTACACAATGGAGATTAATGCTTTAGCTAGGAATCCCTCATCAATTGTGGGGGATTATTGAGTCTTGCTTTTCACCGGGAAGTATAGCATAGAAATGAGTTCAGCTGCATATGGTCATCTGTGGCGTTTTGACCAAGAGGCACTGCCAGCAGATCTAATTCGCAGGTAACTTAGTAACACATATGGATAAATATATTTGTTCTAATGTATGTTCTTGCTTCTTATTCAATTTTATACAGATAGAAATATGGCAAGATTAGTGGGTTGGTTAATGGGTCAAGATGGAGTTCTTGGTATGGGTCGAGTTGGGTTGAACTAAAATTTTTTATATGATAATATTATACGTATAAATAAATAGTGTTTCGAATCTGATCGAAAATATATATTTCTGCGTCTAAAATACAGTTTGAGCGCTAATCATATCTACCCAATAATAAGTAAAAAAAAAAAAAAAAAACATATCAACGGTGCTATGTAGTGGCTAATCTGAGCTTGTGGACTTGCTAATGTGAAGGGGTATGGCCGAGGCTGATCCGTTTTCTCCTCATGGTCTTAAACTAGCCATTGAAGATTATCCATATGCAAATGATGGTTTAGTCCTTTGGGATGCAATCAAAGATTGGGTCACGGAATATGTCAACCATTACTATCACGAACAAAATTTGGTAACATCTGATGAAGAGCTTCAAGCATGGTGGACCGAGATTCGAACAGTAGGTCACCAAGACAAAAAAGACGAACCATGGTGGCCCGTTCTCAATACACCACAAGACCTTATCAGAATTCTAACAACAATGATATGGGTATGTTCTGGTCAGCATGCAGCAGTCAACTTCGGTCAATATGACTATGGGGGTTATGTTCCGGGTCGGTCCACTATTGCCAGAGTCAAAATGCCGTGTGAAGACCCGTCAGAAGAACAATGGGAAAATTTCAAAAGGAAGCCTGAGAGTGTACTATTGGAAACATTTCCTTCTCAGCTTCAAGCCTCACAAGTAATGTCGGTTTTGGATGTTTTATCAAATCATTCACCAGATGAGGAATATATTGGTGAGAAAATGGAACCATCTTTTGAAGCAAACCCGAGGATAAAAGCAGCCTACGAAATATTTGCAGGAAGGTTGAAAGTATTGGAAGGTATTATTGATGGTAGGAATGCTGATACGCGTCTCAAAAACAGGCATGGAGTCGGGATTCCTCCATACCAACTTCTAAAGCCTTTCTCAAAACCGGGTGTTACTGGTATGGGAGTTCCTAACAGTATTTCCATTTAAAAGTATATGTATCTTTTAGTTTTTTAGTTTTAAACTTCTATTGAATCTTAAGGATTTATTTTCTTAGTTACCATTATTGATCACTTTTAAGAACGTATACCTCGTTTGTATTGAGATGTTCTATAGTTTGAAGAAATATAAATGCTTATTTGATACTATTGATCGCAGAAGTTACATCCATAAGTCTGATTTGCAAAGGTTTTTTGAACATTAAATGGTAAGTAAATAGCTCAAATTATTTGTTGAAAAACGATGAAATGTGTATTAGCCGAAGGATATGGGCATAGACCATTTATGTTTATGTTTTGTACTTAGGCTTAGCCCATTAACTTAGCTTCGGCTAATACAAAACATAAACACAATGGGCTATGCCCATATCCTTCGGCTAATAATGTGAGCACATTTGATAAGAGAATGATATACTACTACAGTGCTAGAGGTGGCAAAAGTGACAAGTTGGATGAACTATAGTTATATAGTTCTGATAGTCGTATGAGAGTGCTAGGTGAGGTTACCACCAATAACACGTTATTGGTATCCACATCATGTAGCATCATCCCCTTCCAATAACACACCAATAACTAAAACACCCTCCTTCATAACACACCAATAACGTGTTATTAGGTCCCACAAAATCCCCACTAAAAATACCCCACCACTCACGATACACAAAAACAAAAACTAAAAACAAAAAAACTCACAAACTTACATTTGGCGTCGACCATTGAAATGGCGAAAGTGTCGAATAACACGAATGGCACGTTAGGCGGTGGGTATAACGTGTTATTCGTCATTTCTTTTTTGCATTTGGCGTGCCATTCGTTGCCTTACCGTTCACTCTGATAATTCTATATACGCCTGACATATAGTTTTCTTCTGAAAAAAAACTTATTTTGTATAGTGTAACAATCTGGCTCGCAAGATCAAAGTTCCTCGAACAATCAGGTTATGAATTTTTATTATGGCGAAGTTTTCTAGTTGAAGCCAATGTTCATTTCAATTAGTCGAGTGATTCTTTACTCGGTTTGGCATGAAATGTTGTATTAAGACGTTTAAGCAGGTTCATCGCCAAACCAAGTAAGGAATCACTCGACTAAATTGAAATGAACATTGGCTTCAACCAGTCAAAATAGGAAACTTTTATTATGTGTTATAAGGTCGGGTCTGTGTCCAATTTTTATATTTTTTATAATGGCATTTTATTAATAACGATCTAGTAAGAAACTAGAAACAAAATAATACAACAAGAAAGATTACTACGAGTTTGTACAAGCCTGATTAGGATTATAAATCCACTCAAAGTAGGATTTGCTTATTATTTTTTTGGCAGTCTTTCCTTACTTCTTTTTTAAGTATGTTCTATATATGATTATAAAAATTAAATTATCAAAATAGTAAGTTGACTTTTCGATGGAAGGCTTTTGAGATTGGGATTCTATCTAGGATTGTTTTCGTCTTTGCAAAATTATGATCGTAAGATCGGATCAGGATCTTAAGATCCTGCTATTGTGTCATTTTCTTAGGCATTGCAAAATTATGCGAATCTACATATTATTATATATCATATATCATGAAATGTATGTCAAAATTATGATTATGAAGTGTTTAATACAATTAGCCTCTTGTTTGTCAAATTCTACAAAACTTAGAACACAAATTTGTAGTTTCTTAGCTTGTGGTTCAATAAAGTAACATTGGATCGATCGACATCTTAGGATCCTGTGGTCAAGATCGGGATCCTATTAAAATCTTATCTCGCAAAAATCCTACGTAAGATCAGGATCATTTTTGCTTTCAAGTATAATAAAATTATAAGATCGTAGGATAAAGATCAGAATCATAACAACTATATTTCGAAGTATTGCTAAACAAACCCTATAGGTGTTGTTTAAATATTTCATAATAACATTACTAACATTTAATAAATACCAAATATTTCATACTTAACATGTAATTATGAAATACCTAAACAAAACTCGTAAGATTGTGTTTAGCAAATCCTAGTTTAAAAAGTAAATGAAACATACGTTTTAAAGAGAATAACATTTCAACAGCAAATCAATTATTTAATGTATCATAACTTCATGGTCAGAGATGATTTGTTGAAAAGGAGATTATGGGTTGTTGGAAAAATGAATGAATTAGTAGGTATGGCCGATGGAGATAGGATGTGCTTTGTTTTGAGAGAAAAAAATATAAGAAATATAATAGAAAATTGTGAATTGTGAATGGGGGTTCATGTGAAAGGAGTTAAGAAAGGTAAAGATAGAACTGGAAAAAACATAAATGTGCTTTTCGTATTTTTTTTTTCTCTAATCCATGTTATGATATATCAAAACTCAACCATTCGACTGACCAGATGACTTTTCATACTTCTTAATACACCAAACCTTTTTATATGATCCGCTTTCGTGAAAGAGTAACATTTTTTTTAGGATGGCAACTTTTTCTAAGCAATCTCGAACCTGCAATTATTTAGTTGAGGAACTTATATAACTTGGGGTACCGTTAGTCATTTGGTTCGTGAAAGAGTAACACGAGTGTATAATTGCCACATAATATAATATTTGCTTTCAAAATTTCAGGAAGTGCTTTAATGTTTTGTATAGATAGTTTGTCACCATAACAGAAAACTCATACTAGTAACTCACATTTTTTGGGGGCACCTTTCCTTTGTTTGCCGAGAGTCTTCCTAGGCAAAAACCCACACCGTCCATCCTAATATAATCAATAGACATGCATTACTAAAACTACAAAATTATTTTGAACTGATATAGATAAAAACAAATGGCTAAAAAATATATAGATAAAAACTATAAGTATATATATATACCCGCTCATCATATTCCCAATTTGTTAATTTGATTTAAAAGACATGTTGCATTGTAACATCAATTATATGTTCGACTCGATCCGTTTATTTGAAATCGTAAGATTTCCTGCATATATACATGAACGAAAATGATCCAGATTTGATATTAAAACTTGTGATCACATGTGAATTGTTAGGTACACAAAACTTGTTCACATGTGAATTGTTAGGCACACAAAACTTGTTCACTATAGTTCTCACTGAAACTTTTTTTCTTAGAAAATAAAATAGTACGGAGTAATATATTTTTTCTTGGTTTGTTTTTCACATGGTAAACAAATTATCAACTGAATTCGTTCTTATCCTTGCAAAAAGTCAAAAATAACCTCAGTCTTCAAGCTAGATCTCTACCAAATTTGGTTGGCCCCAACTCAAAATTTACTTCTAGAATGATACATGCATGAGTCACGTATTTCAGTCTTAAATTAAAATAGAGTTAATTGCATTTTGGTCTCTGTGGCGTGGTCAATTACGAGTTTGGTCTAAAAGCTTTGAAAGTAAAATGATAGTCGCCGTTTTGAGTTTAGATTGCGTTTTTGTCACTGTCGATGTAAAATGACCAAATTACCCTGTCTTCTCGAATAAGACAAATGGTATTTTAGTCGTTTCACTTTATCAGGGGCCAAAATTGCAATCCAAACTACAAAATAAGGACTATCATTCTGTTTCAAAGTTTTAGGACCAACCTCTGCACTGACCATACCACGAGACCAAAAATGCAATTAACTCATTAAAATATTAAGTTCTACATTTCGTTTTACAAGAATTATATATATATATATATATATATATATATATACTATTAGGAGTTGGCGGTTGTATAAAAATAGTATGTATACATGAGGTGTTGTCAAGATTTGATTGGTTCTATACAAAGTGTGGTACACATAAAAAAAACTGTGGCATCACACCATTGGTTGGAGTGTGTTTGCAAGTTTATTGTGCACCGTATATCTACAAGCTTTGTCAGAAATTATATACTATTACAATCCGGTAACTTTAACGCCTACTGTATAGAATTGTGGATCATTAATTCTTCTCTATCCAGACACTTCCACACACTTCTCCGGCTTTCTCCTTCCTCCTCTCCCACACATTCTTCTTCTCCATCTAAAAACCAAGTAAAACCATACAAGAAGATTACAACTTTCATATTAAACATTCAACTTTTATACCTCCACATTCACCAAAACAAACTTGAACCTCAACTACTCAAGTTCAATACTAAATACACAATCTTATATAACTTCACAATGATCAGCTTCATTTTTTTCAATTCAAATTAACCCTTAATTAATTTTGATTGGATTTGTGAAATTAAGGGTTAAATTAAAAAAATGCATTACTATTTTTTAATTACATGAGATGGGTTGTAATCAAAGTTTAATCTTTTGGCTTCAGTTATGTTATTACTCAATTTTATAAAGTTAAACCAAGGTTGCATTCAATATTTCATGGTTCATAAAGTTGAGCCATCACTAAGAAATAAGTTTTGCCCAAAGTTAATGAATGGATAATGTACAATCTCGATGGTCACTATGCAGGTGCGATGGTGTTACTATAGTATGGTAAATCGATACGAAAGAGAAGGCCGGCACAACCGCCGACAACGTGGTATGAAATGACGGTGGGTTCTCACATAGGATCATTGCAAATTCAGGTTTGTATTTGAGGGTTGTCTAATATAAATTGAATATTTGTGAGATGTTATAGTAGTAAAATGTTGAAAAATGAGTTGGATTTTCTAATAGAGTGTGTCCTTTTTATTTTCGCATCGGGCATATAAAGGTTCGTTAAATAAAAGAACTGATTAACATCGAACGCAAAAAAACATGTATTAAGTTAGTGTGTCCGTTTATTTTATTTTACAGATGATTGCTTCATGTGCTTCTAATGAAAGTATTTAAGACTAACTGATCTCCTGTGTCCATGAAAGTAGGTCAAGAGAATGAGATCGGGAGTCAAGGTTTGAAGAAGAAATTGTTGAAAGAAGGTGATGGGTGGTATACAGTTGAATCCGGTGATGATGTTGAAGGTATTATAAATTGTTAAAATTAGTTTGTAAATTGAGTATAGAGTTAATTAACTGTTTTTTATGTTTGTGCATTGTAATTTGATTTGGTTTAGAGTTATTATGAATAAAAAGGCATTGTGGTCGAGGAATTATTCAATTGATTTAGCTTTGTAAAATTAAGAAGGTTTTGAGTGTTGGCATATTTAGATATGACGAAAACTGAATGTCTTGCATACATCATTTTTGTCCTGGTTTTTTTTGGTTGGGTTTGGTTTAGGACCATATAAAAAAGTATATACACTTTTTTTAAATGATTTATAATGCATGTTATCTTTGGATGTTCTAATTTTCTTTTATTTCAATTGCATATGGTAATCAATTTGAGTAATTTTCTGGCTTGAAGCTTTTGTACATATGGCTATTTTTATTTTGTTACACTTTGAATGTAGGTATATGTTTGGTATTGTCATCACCTAATGGACACGGCCGAGGAGGCAACAAAAGGGAATTTTCCTGCATTTCCATGCTGCAAGGTATATCAGGAACATATCAGTAACATAAGGACGATATGAACGTTACAAACCATGCGCATGGGCCAAAAAGCTTCAAGAAAGGGGGAGAGGAGATGACATTTTTGTCAGAGAATGGTTTAATATTAATGCAGTAACGGTAGTAACGGGTATGTTTAGGGGCTGAAATGGGGTGGGTTTAGGTGCTGAAATTGCTGCGTTTTGGGGCTGAAATGGGGTCTTAAACGAGTGGGTTTAGGGGCTCAAATGGGTGGTTTTGGAGGCTAAAATGGGTGAAAGTTTGGGGCTGAAATCCGGGTGTTTAGGTGCTGAAATAGGGGCTGAGACGGGTGTGTTTGAGTGCTGAAATGGGGGTTGAATTGGGTGCGTTTAAATGCTGAAAATGGGACTGAAATGGGTGCATTTGGGGGCTGAAGTGGGGGTTGAAATGGGTGGATTTATCTGCTGAAACAGGGCCTGTAACGTATGGATTTAGGGGCTGAGGTTTGGATGCTGAAATGGGACTGAAATGGTGCTTTTAGGGGCTGAAATGGGTAGGTTTAGGTGATGAATATGAATACTCATAATTGGTAAAATTATTGTGGGTATAGTTGATTTGGTGATGAATATCTTGAACGTGTTTAGTTGATGCCTAATTGGTGATTTCAGGGCTGAAGTTATGCATCTTTTGGGTGTTTAGTTGGCCCTAATTGGCGATTGTTCGTGTAATTTTTGCTTTTAGGGGCTGAAGTTATGCAGCTTTTTGGGTGTGCGTATCTTGGATGTTTCGGCATTTCTATCACTTATTGTTGGATAAGTTGTTCAAGAGAAAAAAATATTCTGCAACAGTCGGCAAGAAGGTATTATATGAACCTTTAAATAAGGATAATTACGAAAATATACAATCTTGCAACACCAAGTTATTCGATGCCTAATTGGTGATTTCATCGACAATTGCAGGTGCTGCTCGAACAAGTGACAGCTTTTCCATGGAATAACTTAATGTTTATGCTCTACTATGGGCTCATTATTGAGGGTAAGGTCTTCTTACTACCATCAGCATCAATGGTTTGGATATATTAATATTTATGCTCTACTGTCGCATGATTATCGAGGGTATAGTGAATAAACGATTTTTATAGTAGATGAATCAGTAGATGGATATTTTGATAATGATTATTGTGGCTTGAGCATGCAACATCAAATAATCATATGATCAGCCACATAGATACTTAAAAATAATAGAGTCTATTTATCTCAATTAATCAAATTGATATGCAATTAAACCTTTTCCTGATTCTTTTTACACTTCTTTTCGCCTTCTGCGAAAGTGACAGAAGAAAATGAGGTGAAGTTGGAACCAGTTCAAACACAGTGTATGCCAGGACTTCAAGGTCCCGGAGCTTATTTTCCTAACTTTTACTACTCTACGTGTTCTGGTATCATTCCAGCAGCACATGCACAACCATGGATGATGTATCCACCTATGGGCATAATACCAGGATGGAAGGGTAATGGATTTGCAACTCCAACAAGACCTAATTTTCAAGCATCCTCATTGACTTTTTTAAGTTCTATTATTCTCTGGGAATTCGATGATTCAGTTGGAATGAATATTTGAGTACAACCTAATGCAATACTTCATCAGTGTGGTGAGTGAGGGTTACCTTGGTATTTTAAATTTGCTTTTGGAGGTAAGATAAATTGTGTATTTTCAGATTCCCAACTCTACAAGACAATACCAAAAAGAAAAAGAGGAAGGATGAACAGCCATATACAGCAGCCATATGTGTGGCACTTTCAGCAACCTACTCAGTCTCCAATTGAATCATCAAGCAGCCAGCAAACAGGTTTTACTCTAACTGTTACTCTATTTAGTTTTGTATCTCATATCACCGGTTGAATCATACATTTTTAAATTATCAAAATTTACACAAGTTTGTAAGCCTACTGAGAGTATGTAGTTTAGGAAATACCGTTTGGATTTGCTTATTCCATAAATACAAATGCAATTGAAACCATTATAAAAAATTCAGTTTGTGAAAAGGGTCGTGGCCTATATGGTTATGGACGTTGGTTGTGCTATCTGCTATTAGTATAATGTTAATGCAATAATATGTTTCAAGTATTTGGATAAACAATTATTGCATTGTTATTTATCTAATTATTGTCTTTTAGATAATAGATGTTGGTTTTAATGTTTTAAAAGACTTCTGTAATTTGCTTTGTAAACATTATTTATGTACTGTAATGCATAGGATAAAAAGAACCGTATATTAGTTTGTTAGTGTTTGGCAAAAGCCTGGAACTTTAATTGGGCTTGGGCCAAACGGGTCAAAATGGTTATCTGTAAACCATTGTGTCGATTAGTAATATGTACGCCCCTTTTAGGTTTATCAATGAAACGTTGTATCTCTTCATGGTACCGTTTCACTTTGTATATAAGGAGGCTGTATAAACGTTTGTACATAATCATTCATACTTCAATACAACAAAGTTTATACAAGTTTCTGTGTTATTTACTTTTCTGCAAATTTCATACAAAACCAAACACCTTTTACTGCTTTTCTGTATCACCAAGAAACGACAGCCATGTCTAGTTTCAAACACAATTCAGTGAGTACTTGGCCAAGAGGAACGCGTTTATATCAATAGACTAGCACTATTTTTGCTGAAATGAATATGTTGGTTAGTTTTCCTCAAATTTTTTTATTTTTATTTTTTATTTTTATTTTTTTTTGCAGCAACAACAATCATACAACAACCAAGCAGTTTCCATTGGGCCGGGAATCTGTCTAATTCAAACTGAAGTGCTTGCAGACCGTTAGCCGAAGTTCACATAGAAGAAGGCGAAGTTGGAGGAGAAGTCGTGACACTTATCACAAACTTGGTTCATGGTTTGGAAGCGTGGGCGTGACAGTTATTACAAACTTGGTCCATTTTTTTAGATCAGGTATATTTTTGCCCATTCAATCAATTTTTTTAAAGATTAGTTTCTAACTATTCCACAACGATGTTGGGTGCTACGTGTTGTTCCTATTATTGCAGATATGAGCTTCATTTTCGCTCAGCTAGGATTCTTATGGCATATTCTTTTGCTCCCAACATGGGTTATCAAGTAACAAGCTATGAAGGTGAGAAAGGCATAACATTTCAGTTTGTCACAACTCTATTTTTTTTGCCAAAGCTGCAGTTGTCCTTTTTTTCTTTTTTTTCGGTTGTTTGATGTGTAAAGTGTAAACCTTCAATATAATATGATGCCTGATTAATTTTGACTTATGATATGGTGTTGTTTTTACTGTTTACAAACCTTTTGGTTGATTATAAAAAATCCGAGCAAAATTATTGTTCATGAAATAATTCTTCTAATCCCTTCACATTTTTTACCTTAAAACCAATTTGTTAAGACTTGAGGTTGTAATCATTCATGAATGCATCTATATAAACATTGCTACTGCTTTCACAAAGAACGACGTGCCATTTCCACTCGTTAAATCTAAAAGTAGCAATCCGATTAATTTTATTTTATTTCTTCAACATCCGTGTAAAATTTCTTAAAAATGAGTAGCAACCATCTATAAAACAAAATTGTGATTTTTATATTTAGGCATGTGGCACTTTAATATAAAATTAAATCTAAAAGTAGCAACCCAATTACTTTTATTTTATTTCTTCAATATCAGTGTAAATCAACTAATCAAAAAGATTTGATTTGCACACTTTTATTTTTTATTAAATATTTTAATTACTATATTAAATAATTATATTATATTTATATTCTGCTTTAGTTAATTATATATTAAATGTCCAAATTAAAATATATATATATATATATATATATATATATATATATATATATATATATATATATATATATATATATATATATATATATATATAAATCACCTCTCAAAAAAACTCTGTATATTTTCTTTTCAAAATAAATCCTTGCAAAGAATGCCATCAACAAACACCAAACAAAATCTTCAACGTGATTATGAAACAACCGCTTCTTTTATAATATTATTAAAAGCGGTTCATGGGGATAGATAATCGACCATGTATCTTATCTTTTAAGAACCATAATGATGAAACTGCAGCTCTTTTTGAAAACCGATTCGTAGTGGTGGAATGATCGACTAAATATCTCAATATCTTTTATGTCGAGTTTATAAGGTAATTGTTATTTTTTTGTCGTCTTATAATGTTGTTATCTCTATTACTTATAAAATAAATTTGTCTATTATTGAAAATTTAAAATTTCTTAAAAATGAGTAAAGTTGATTTTCAAAAATACCCCTTAAATAATTAACGTACATAAGTCTTGAATGTAATGAAGAGATTTTGTTAGTGAAAACTTTTTAGACCTTTTTAATACCCTTTAAAATGGCAACTTGGACAATGAATTTAAACATATATACACACGACTGACAACTTTTTGAGCGACAAAGAAATGAATTTTACAAACAAAATATTGTAAAACCGTAAAAGGGGTGAATACGGTCTTTACAACTTCTTCGAATTTTATCAACTTCAAGTCTCAAAAATCCCTAGTGGTGAATCAATCAAACAACACAACAACCAAGAGAAAAAGATATTGTCACCACGATATATACTGGTTCGGGATTGGGGTTGATACCATCTGTACGTCCAGTTGCGAATCTACGAATCCCATACTATTACTAAGTATCATCCTTACAGTGGATTACAAACCGTTACAACTTCACTCCATCGATATGCACAAAGATCGGCGCTTACTAAGAAGAGCTACTCCCAACGGTATTCCGCCCTCGGAAACTACCCACAAAAATCTCGTGATTCGACTTAAACACTAAGACCACAAAGAACTTACCCCGGAAGTATCAAACCCCAACAAGATCTTCATGATCTTAGCTTGACCACAAAGGTACAAGTCTTGCTACACCCATAAACAAATGAATGATTGTTTTGATAGTTCAAATCAAGCACTAACCTAACCTAGCCTAGAGACTCAATTCTAGTAAAAAAGGTATAGAGAAGAAGACCTTTGACGCAATTCACAATAGTGGATTAAGTTCTTGTGAATCTCTCTTGCGAAATGATGTGTTATTACAATATATGATAAGAGAAGAACTAAGAACACCAGAGGTATTTTAGACTTAGAGGGATAGAGAGAAGAAAAAAATGACAAGCGGTAAATGATGCCTAAGATGAGAGGAGGTATTTATAGATTGAGCCTTGGACTGTTTTCTGGGCTTGGTTTTAGATTTGCCCCATCTTTTTAAACCCCAAGGGCACTTACTTTTGATCTTTCTAATATCATTCCAACGCTCAAAGTGTAATAATGTCAACTAGCTTAAATAGCCATTTTGTGAAAATAGTTTATGAAGTGTTTAAAAATAATTCTTGAGGATGTTTGTCCAATATCAAAAGGAAGGAAAGAACTATTGACAATACATATTGGAAAAAGATTGCCTCCCATATTTAAAATTCAATTAAAACCAGTTGGAGGTGAGTTGTTAAAGCGATATTAATACAATATCCTATGAGAAGGAAATGGAGATACTTGAATTTCAAATTCAAATTATGTGTAAGAGGGAAAGGTGTGTAAAAATATTGGTTATAAATTAACCATGGTTAGGTTAGATGAGGTGGCATGAGTTAGAAAAATTATGTCAAAAGAATATTCCAAACTTGTTAAAAAACATATTATCATTTCAAAACATTATAAGATTTTGATCAAGCATGTACTTATTAATGTGTTTATACGAAACAGAAAACATACTACTGTAAGTCACCTAAGAACTTGTTAAAAAAAATCTAAATAAAGAAAAAAAATACACTAAAAATTATGGTGTGGTGTCGTACTGTCGTGTTCGCTTTTGTGGCCTTGTGTTGTTTCATTCAGAGGCATAAAGCTCATAAAAAGCCCATAACTTCATGAAGGTCATTTAATGTTGCCCAAACGCTCCATAACTCAATGATTCTTTAGCCATATTTTGCATTTAGTAGTGAAAGGATGACTTCGTTTGATAAACCAAAATAATAATTGAGACTTATGGAGAGAATTTATTTGTTAGATCAAAAGTTAGATGGTACTAGTTACTTTTTAGAGAAAGGTGACAAGAAATTTTAGTATTAGCTAGCTCCAATTTAAATTCATTTATTTAGTTATGCTATTTAAAAAAGAATAGACTAACACTTGTTAGATTCTAATTACATCGACATTGTTTGCAAATAATAAGTGTAAATGATAATTAACAAATATACAAGGAAACACTAAAATTCTTAATTTTTGCTCAAAACCTGTATTAGATGTAGCTTAAGACCATTACGTACACAAAGGTCCATACTTTTGTTTCTTGTACATTTATTGATTTATTAGTTCCATATAGTATTAGATTTATTGATATTTAACTTGATCACTATCTTTTTTTTTTTTTGGTGACTTTCCAACTTGGTTTCACCACCTCCGTAAGAGGCCCTAACCCCACATCGACCAGGGCTATGTTGTCTTAACCGGGTCACGCTGAGTGCGATATGTGGCTTCGGTCATGAGGAAACCGTCTGCCTCACACAAGTTTCCTTCTTTGAGTAACGTCCGGATGAAAACCCGGCCTTGCTCGATTTGAACCCCAAGTGAGCTTAGTCAAGGCGCAAATCCTCATTGCAAATATCAGCGAGGCGTGTGGACCACAGTGAGGGACTTCCGGTGGGTCACCCATCTTCTTCTACCTCACTTGTGGCTCGCTTGATCACTATCTAATGGCTTAGTGTTGAGGCACTTCGTCTTCTCACAGAAGAGAACATTACTAGTCTACATTTGGATTTTGGAGTGATCATGAAAGGATTGAAACGATTACGATAACCTCTTGATTACCTCGCGTACATGTGAGTTAAAGACTCGAATACCATGAGACACCTGAACATCAAAAAACACATAAGAAATTCTTGATGTTTAGTTTAATAATTTACCTACTTAAAATGTTTATAAATTCGGACTAGTTTGTTCTAATTTATTTATTGTTCATTGGTAAATCTAAATTCACACTTGTTTGCATATATCACAATGGATGGAAGCGTAAGATAAAAACAACTGTTAAAATTATCGCTCTTTCTCATCTCTCATATTAGTTTCTGCGTGTTGCGTTTCAGCAAGATTATAACACCATGGACATTCAAAAATGGAATGTTATTGTAACTCCTGTTAACTGCATTGAACATTCAAAAATGGCGGGCTGTTGGTTGCCATGCCTTTCATTTTATTTAAAATCAGAACAAAAAACATATGGTACAAATGAAAACCTAATATGTATATAGTCACAAAGCTTTTCTTTAATTGGTGGGTTATGGCCATTAAGCCAAAATGAACAAAAACATTAACTTATAAGCCCAAGCAAAAAACTATATACATGTACATGATTTTTGAAGTTTGTAAATTTATTTATTTATTCATGATGTTTAAGTAGTAACTTTATATTTAGAGTAAATTGCATAAATAATCCTTAAAGTTTGGTCAAATTGCATGTTTTGTCCACACGTTACGAAAGTGCAAGTATCATGGGATGATACTTGCACCAAAGTTTTCCCACAAGGACGATTCTTACATTTTCGTAACGTTTGAAGCAAAACATGCAATTTGACCAAACATTAGAGACAATTTATGCAATTACTCTTATATTTATAATAGTCGTTGGATCACTTGCTATCCAATCATAACTACTTTTTTATGGTCGGTATTTACGCATATAAGGCTGAAAGTATCGGTGGTGAGTCATTCACCCCATCCCCAGTTTTCTCTCTCCTCTCACTTTCACTCATCCCTACTCACCATACATCTGTTTTGGTCATCATATCTCACATTTTATTAAAATACTCACTATATCCAAAATATACTCTACTAAATATTTCACGCACTCACAAAACAAATAAAAATCCATTACTTTTGAATTTGGGCCCACATAAATACCATGATGAGTAACTTACCATAAACACACAAATTTGATCATGAGTGGAACATCCATTTTAGCAATTTGATCGTAAGTTAGGAGTATGATGACCCACTCACCATTCACTCCGGATGGCCTAAGATTGTTAACCATATAAACAGGATTCAAAAAATAAGCTGGTGTATATTGGTAAAGGAAAATGATTTTGAGAACTAATTATGTGTTTTAAAAACATGCCTAAACATACGTGGCATGATCCTGATGGTTTGTGAAAAAATGGGTCCCTTGACTGCAGCAATCAGGATGATGTCACGTAGGTTTAGGCATGAGTTTAGGCATATCTTTTAGATTTATTCATTTTTTTACATAAATATTTTTTGAAACTCGATATGATGCATATATTTTTAAAATAAGTTGTCATATTTAGTGATTAGTAAATGTAAACTTGTATAATAGTATAAATTGTAATGAAACTTCACACCGTCTTCTACTAATTCGTGACTAAAAAAGAGTGTCAACCACTATAATCTTCTATTTTCATAATTTTAGCAACTCTTACCTTTTCTTCTTTGGAGGTTCTCATTGGTTCTCTTCTACCTTTATAGTAAAAATTTGTCATTGTTTATGGGTAAAGGGTTTTCCCGGAAATGTGTTACTCCAAAAATGTTTAAGTATAAAAGATATGGGTGAAGTCTCATATCTCAGCCCGTTACATAGACGGTAAATATTACATAATAAGACACTTCCTATCCTTTAACAGAACAACTTCCTACCACGACCTTTAAGCTTGATATCATACAAGTCACAAAAAACATCCAATTGCCCTGGTAAATCATAAACCTGATCCGCATAGTCATCATAATAATCTTCTAGCTCATTACCGCCATCAATTGATGCGAGAAAATTAGTCATAGGGTTATCCGGCTCAAGCACCTCCTCATCGTCACTGTAAAAAGATTGTCATTGGTTAAAGCTTTTGTAACACAAAATCCTCGTCATCCGTCATGTTATTGTCACAAAAACATATAATCAAAAAACTTTACCCGCAAAAGGTTTTAATTGTATAGTGCTCACCGCTGCAACGCGCGACTACGCTGTTAGTTTTTCATTACGAACGTAGTACGGATAGAAAAATTAAAAATAGAATCATTTTTTTTTTTAGTTTATTAAATAGAGTAAAATCAATATCAACTTGAAGAGCATAAAAAATATGTTTATTGGTGTAATCTGTTTAATGAAGATATTTATAATTTTACATATATATAAGATTAAAAGACGTTAGTGATTTTATTTATAAGAAAGAGAGTGTCAGGTTTTATAATAACAACTTCAGTTCATTTATTTAAGTAACGGAAATGTAAAAATCCCAATGTTATTTCGTAAAAGATAAACGGTGATAATTAGGTTCTTGGTTAACTTTTTCTTTTTTCAGAAATACTTATTTTGTTATTTTATAATGGACGGAGCATTTATCTTTTTGGTTTCATCAACTGTATATACATGCATGTGTCAATGTATCATGTGCGATTCTGCTTGTATTTGGCTATTTGCTCACCAACTTGTTGCAATAATTTGACACGATTTTTTTATAGAAAAACTTACCTCATGTTTTGCAATAATTCAAACAAACCTCACATATTTTAATGCTTGTTGTCCAATAGTATATACAAGGAACGTGTAGACAGATATGGAAAAAAGTTAAATATTTAAGAGTTTTGATATTTATCTATACTAAGTAACTTAATTATAAGCCTAACCACATTGATATGACATTTGTTTACATTTTATTAGTAGTAGAGCAAATTTTAGGTATATTTTCATATTTACCTTTAATAATTGAGTACTTTTTTTTTAGAAGTTTTTGTGCCTGCATCATCTTCGTTCTTATCCAGATTCTCTATCGGAATAATTGAACGAAACAACTTTAATTAATTTTAATAAGTTGTTAGACACAATATCTAAATTGATGAAAGCTCAGTTGTGTATCTTAAATGTTAAAGGGCCCTTTCTTTCGTAAGTGAGCATGCATAATTAAATATTTAGAAAATCAGCATATGTGATTTAAATGAGGATTTTTTGTGGCGTATAAACTTAAACCAAAAGTGGGTGACAATGATGGTGATCATATCAGGACTGAGAGGAGATGCAAAGGATATGGAGAAATAAGAGCACCCGGTGTGGGCTCGTTCTCCCCCTTCGTCGTCCACTCTGGCACTTCCCCACGGCTCGTTTTGACACCGGGGTGTCTCGCCGTCATTCGTTGTTGGGTTGCAAATCGTGCAGACGACGAAGGAGAAACCTGCAAGGTGGGACCCAAGAGATGTTGGAGGGTTTATTATATTGTGTATGTGTGTAATATATGTGTGTGTAAATATGTGTGAATCTGAGGTGTGTGTAGTGTGTGTGAGGCGTTTGGGAAAAAGAAGGGAAGAAGAAGAAGAACCGGTTTTGTCCTTTTTGTTTTGTTTTGTTTTTTTTTTTTGTTTTTTTTTTTAATTTATAATTTTTTTTAGTATAAATTGTATTTTATTTTTAATAAAATGAATTTAGTTTATTTGAAAATTGAATAAAAAAATAAAGTGGTAGTGGTATACCTTGAATGAAGAGGTTGAGGTTTGCTATGAGTGAGGAGGGGGTTTGTTGTGGTTAGTTATGGAAAAATGGGATGCTGATGTGACGCTGAGGTGGCACGACGACGAACCTGCCCCTCGTTTTGACACTTGCAATTGGAATTTCTATTATTACTTGGAATTTCTATTTTGACACCTAAAGCTCTAAAGGAAAGCAATTTTGATTAACTTATTAACAAGGGGTAAAACATGAATAACACAAAAGGTTGACTTGGTTTCAAAAGTTATTTACACATTTATCAATCAGATTTTTAAATCTAATTTTAAGCATAGTAGGTAAGCATAATTATCATTTTTCACTAAATTTGCTTTTTTTTTATTTCTCCATCTCTATGCATCTCCTCTCAGTTCCTATATTATAACCATCATCGTCTCCCACTTTTGGTTTAAGTTTATACGCCACAAAAAATCTTCATTTAAATCACATATGTTGATTTTCTAAATATTTAATTATGCATGGCCACTTACGAAGAAAAAGACCCTTTAATATTCAAGATACACACTTTACTGAATCATCCTCACAAAAAAATTTGGGTCAACAACTTGTTAGAATTAATGAAAGTTATGTTGTTTTATAATCCCGTTAGGGAATCTAAATAAGAACGAAGACTATGCAGGCACAAAAACTTTTTTACAAAGGTAGCAGTTAATTATTAGGGGTAAATATAAAAAAAAAAAAAAAAGAATAGAAAATACTTAAAATTTGTTCTACTAATAAAATGTAAACAAGTGACATGTTAATGTGGTCGATATTTTAACTATGCTTACTTAGTAGGCAACTAGGCATAAATATCAAAATTCTATGTTAGCGAAAGTATAAAAGCGATTATGGGCCGTTTAGCGGATTTAAAGTTGGCTATTGGTTATTGGTAGTCAAACACAGTGACCCAAAATACTTTTGTCAAAAATCAATTTATTGAATTCTAATAACGAGTGTTACAAATTTGAGTATAAAAGTTATATAATTTTCTAACTTCTATAGTAACTGTTTTTTCATGGTTATGAACTATTTTTAAATTAAACTTTCTACCAATCCGTAATTGTATACATAATTTGTTTCTTTGATAAACATACTTTTGTTGGAATTTTAGAACTCAGTTAACCATTAACCTCTATGAGTACGCAGCGGATAAGGATCTAGTAATCGCAATTAGGTTAAACACGTAATTAATAAACAATTAATTAATAAAAGGGATAAAAGAAAACCTAACCTTTCGTGGCTATTTGAACGCAAGTGTAACGGACAATAAAACCAATACGAAACTAAGCATCTAAAGTAGATGCCTCAATAAGTAGCACACACAAACACGATAACCGAATACGTTCGATAATGAGCTAGTCGAGAACGTATAAAACCATTCAACAATTGACATCACTTGAATATTACATGAACAAGTTTGGGAAACCCTATGTTCATCCGTTAATGGTCATCATCTCATGATTGATGATCCATGAGTGGGCAAGTTGGAGGATTCTTCATGGAAGTAGGTAGACCGCCAAAGTGATTTAGAAGGCTCAAATACATGTCTTGAGTAGTATTGTAATGTTTTATTTATTTTTGTCATTTTTGATAGGTTCATTTTTGTAAGTTATAAGAATGGTGTGTCATTCTTATATTAAAGTCTGTTAGTGTCCTAAGGGACTGAGATGAGGGACTCACTCTCATCCGTTGTATTTCAATTTTTTGGTTAATATACTTTACCAGGGTGCAGGATTACTCCCCTTTACCCAAAAAAGGAATATTACATGAACAAGAAAACCACCCAAGACTAGCTTGCTTCCTGCCCGAGATCACAAAACAGCCAAGAAGCTGTTTCCCCTTTGTTACCCGATATCGGACATAAGGGTCCGATATCCACCTGCTTGTTGTCCGAGAAAAAGCCCACGAACAAGAAACAAAACAGCCTTGTTTCAACTGCCATTCGACCAGGAATTGAGAAACAAGAAATCACCAATTAATCTAAACCTAAACACTTGATTCAATTGCAAGTTTAGGATTAAACAAAACCAAAACACAAAACCCTAATCGGTTTTATGAAAATCGATTGGGTATTGGAACCAGTTGGATGAGTCGATCATATGGTGGAGTTTAGGGATATCAGTAGATTGTAATTACTGATTTGGGATGTAAAAAATTCTTCCCTGTGAATGTATGTATGCATTTGTATATATAGCACATGAGACAAAACCAAACATAGGCTTTAAACTTGTGTCTCAAGCTACAAACCCAAACACCCCAATCAGCTTGTCTCTAGGCCCAAGGTAAACACCCCAACTGACTCACTTTGAATTGAAACAAGTCCAATGGGTCGTTGGTATGGATCGGGTCACATTCATGCATAATGGGTCGAATACAAATTCAAGTATTATACGTTCGACACGTACTCTCGTGTTCATCGTGTGTGCCCCCATCGGCTCACACACTCTCAGTCGTTTTGTCATGTTTATAACTCCCACAAACCAACAACTTCAACAACATTGTTATCATATAATATTTATCTTATCTATTTTTTTTAATTAATCGTGCATATCGTGACTATATACATTGTTCTTTCTTTGCTAGTAGAGTCCCTAAATAAAAAGATGCAGACTCGAATTAGTAAGATATGATAAAGCCTAATTGTGTTAGTATGTTGTATTCTAAAGAAAACATCAGAAGATACTTTAACATCTAAAGTATCTAAGAAATTTAGTCAAAACCTTTCAAAAGTAATTTAGGCAGGATAAGTGACTACAGAAAAGTGCAAAGACACGATATGAGTCTAGTAATATATCATTGAACAACTATTAACATTGTTCACTAAAGTTTGTTTTGCTTCTTCCCAAAATTAGAAATATTTAATAAAATGTATACTTTTCCAAGAAATGTTTGACACCTAAAAATCTTCACGAGAATATTAATTGTCGGACCAATTTAGTGATGGTATGTGACTAGATTTAAAAATAAAATAGCCCGACTCTTATAAGTAGTAGGCGAGTAAATGCTTAACATATCTTCCTAACACTCCTGGGCTAGAGATGAAACTACTGAAGTAGCTCACTCGAGTATTTATTTGTAGCTAAAGGAAAGGGGTCAGTAGTTATTTGAAAACTAAAAAATACACTTCAACAATGATGTGGTTCAACATAATAAGGATGGTGTTCAGGTCATTTAGGGTTGACAATATCTCACTGATCGATGTTTGTTCTTTATCACTAAATCAAACATAAGGTACTTTTAAAAATATGTGAGTGTCCAAAATCAAAAGTACGGTAACCTAAAATCAAAAGGATAAAGCGTCTTCATGGAAGTTAACACCTTCCAAGAATTTGTATAAATGTGCAACAATTGTCAACAATATTTTCTAAAGAGTTCATCCCATACCTATAAAAAAAAGCATTTAATGCAAATTAGATTTCACCATTATATGCTCGACATGTACTAAACACCTTTTAGGAAATCCTAATCTTCTGCATGTATAATAGAATGTTTGTAGTGGACTAAATGCAATTTTTCAATTAATGTGATACACATTCGAGAACATTTACTCTCGTTTGAACATAATTAGTTCAATTTTTGGAGATTTCAATTTTTAAACCCTAAAATTTTAATTTAACCCTTAAAATTTTTCCAAAATTTTTTTTTTTTTTTTTTTTTCCTAAAAACCTTTAAAAAAAATTTTAACTAATTTTAAAAAAATTTTTAACAAATTTTAAACCAAAAATAAAATTTAAAATTTTGATGTTCATTTTTTAATTAAATTTTAAAATTTTGTTGGAAAATTAATTAAATTAAAAATCTTAATTTTTTAAATTAATAAGGGTTTAATTTTTTTTTCCATTAAATTTTTCTTTCTTTTTTAAAAAATTTTCCTTTTCCAAAATTAAAACCCCAAGAAAAATTTTAAAAATTAAATTATAATTCAATTTTAATTTTAATTCCCAAAAAAAACAACAAAAACCCCCCAAATAAATTTCCAAATTTATTTTAATTTTTGAAATTATTTTTAATTTTAAAAATTTTTAAATTTTGAAAAAGGGGATTTTTAATAAGGGTTTTTATTTTATGGGAATAAATTTTTAAAAAACGAAAAAGGAAAAAAAGTTTAAATTTTTTTTTTTATTTTAAATTTTTATTTTTAAATAAAGTTAAAAAAAGGGGGGAAATTTAAAAAATGTTAAAAAGGGTTTGAAAAAATTTAAGGGGGAAATAATTTTGGGTTTGAAGGATTAATAAATTTTTTTTGTTTATTAGGTTATTTGGGAAATTTTGGTAGAAATTTAAAAAAAAGGAAATTTTAAATGTTGGGTTTTTAAAAAAAAATATTTAAATTGGGTTTGGGTTTGAAATATTTTTTTTTTTGGAATTTATTTTTTTTTTTAAAATATTATTTTAATGGGTTTTTTTTTTTTGCGGGTAATAAATTTGGTAATTTTTTGAACTTTGAAAAAAATTTTTTTTTTAAAGGGGGGAAAATTTTTATTTTCCAAGGGGCCAGGGAAAAAGGGAAAATTTTTGCTCCCTGGGGATTCGGCAAAATGGTAAAAAGGAAGGAGTAAGGTTTGGGGAAAAAATTGGGGAAAGGGGAAATGGGTTTTGGAAAGGGTTTTAAAAGGGGTGAAAGGGTGTTTTGGGTAAAATTGGGGGTTTTAAAATTGTGTTGGGGTTAAAAGGGGTTTAAGGGTGGGTTTGGGGAAAGGGGTTTTGAAATTTGGGTGGTTTTTGGGGTAAAGGGGTTTTGGGCGAAAGGGGGTTAAATGTTTTTGGAAAAAGGGGTTTTGAAGGGGGGTTTATTGGAAAATGGGGAAAAATGGGTCTTTTGGGGCAAATTTTTTTTTTTTGGTTGGGTGGTTTGGATTAAATACTTTAAAGGGTTTTTAAATTTGAAATTTTTTTGGGTAATTTTCTTTTTTAATTGGGTAAATTTTTTAATTTTGGGGTAATTTTTGGGGGGTTTTTTAAATTTTGGTTTTTTTTTTTTAAACCAAGGGTTTTTAATTTTTTTGGAAATTTAACAATTTGGAAACCCAAACACCAATTTTTATTTCAGTTTCAAAGGTTTCCCAAAAGGAAATTTAAATAAATAAGGGATTGCCCTTTCCCCATTTTGGAAAGGGAAACTCGAAAGGGGTTTTAAAATTTTTGGGTTTTCGGAAAATTAATTTTTAATTTATAAGGTAGAAAAGGGGTTTTTTCCTAAAATTTGGGGGTTTATTTAAATTTTTTTCTTTTTTAAAAAATTTTTAAAAATTTTGGGTTTAAAAGGGGTAAATTTTTTTTGGGCTTAAAGGGGAAAATTTCCCAAATTTTTTTATTAAATAAACAAATTGTTTGAAACCCTTTTGGGGGGTTTTTTTTTTTGGGTTTTTAAAAAATTTGGGGAAAATTGGGGAAATGGGAAATTTGGGGCCCTAAATTTTTTAATGGGTGGGTTCTGGAAAAGCGAAGAAAATGGATTTGGGTTTAAAAAAGGGAAAAAAGGGAAAGAATGGTTTGTTTTAAAGCCCTTTTAAAAAAAAGGGGGTTTTTTGTTTTATTTTTAAATTCAATTTGGGAAAATAAATTTTTTATAAAATTTTATTTCCTTGGGTTTTTATTTTTTTTTGGTTTTTTCAGGGAAAATTAAAAAATTTTTGGGGGAAAAGGGTTTCCCTTTTTGGCATTGTTTTTGCTTTAGTTTAATAAAAAACTTTTTTTGTTTTTATTTTTTTGTTTTTGGTTTTAAAAATTTTAAATTTTTTAAAATTTTAAAAGGGAAAAAATAGAAAGGAAAAGGTTTTTTTAAACCTTAAAAATAAAAAATTAAAAATTCATTTAAAATTTTATGGGTTTTTTGGGTTTTCCCAAATTAAGGGTTTGAAAATTTGCAAATTTTATAAAAATTTAATTTTTTATTTTTTTTTTAAAAAATTTGGGTTTTTTTAAAAGAAATTTTTTCCCTTTTTATTTTGGGGTTTAATAAAAAAAGGTTATGTTGGTTATTTTCAAAAATTTTAATTTTTTTAATTTTAAAATTAAAAAATTTTTATTGGGGGACTTTTCAATAAATAATCCAAACCTTTAAATTTAAAAATTAAAGGTTAATTTAAAATTTCTTTAAAAATTTTATTAAAATTTTTCCTTTTTTTTAAAATTTTTTCCCCATTTTTTTTTCCCAAAAAACCCAAAAATGGGGTTTAAACGAAAAAGGATTTTTCCCAAAAGGGGTTTTGGCCCAAATTTTTTTTAAATTTTTTATTTTTTATTTTCCCAAACACATACAACCTTTTTTTGGGGAAATTTCCCCTTTTTTTTGGGTTTTTAAAGGAAATTAAAAAAAAAAACGATTAATTTTCTTTTGGGTTTTTTAAGTTTTCAAATTTTTTTTAAATTAATTTTGTTAAATTTAATTTTAAAATTAAATTTTCTTAAAAATTTGGGTTAGGTTTTCCTTTGGAAATTTTAAATTTTGCTTAAAGGAAGTTTTTTTTAAATTTGGGTTAATTTAAAACAAACCCAAAAAAAAAAGGAAATCTTAAAACCCTTTTTTTTTTTTTTTTTCCCCTTTTTTTTTTTTTAAAATTAAACCCAAAAAGACCAAATTTTTTTTATTAAAATTTTTTTTATTTTAAAATTTTTTATTTAATCCAAAAATTTTTTTAAAAATTTTTAAAATTTTTAAATTTAAAAAATTTTTAAATTTAAAATATTTTATTAAAAAAAAAACCAAAATAAACCTTTAAAAAAACAAAAAAAATTTAAATGGAAAATTTTTTTAAAAAAAATTTATTAAAAAATTTTATTTTAAAATTAATTGGGTTTTTTAAAAAATTTTAAAAATTAAAACCCAATTTTTTATTATTTTTTTAGGTAATTTAAAATTTGTTTTTTAAATTTTTAAAATTTTTCTTTTAAAAAATTTTTTTTTTGTTTATTTTTAAAAGTAAAAAATTAAAAAAATTTAATTAATTTTATTTTTTAATTTTTTTTTTTAAAAATTTAAAAAATTCAAAAAAACCTTTTTTTTTAAAAAAAACCCCTTTTAAAAAAAAAACTTTAATTTTATTTAAAACCGTTTTTAAAATTTTAAAAAAAAAAAAAAATTTTAAAAATTTTTTTTTAAAACCAGTTTATCAAAATTTTTTAATTCTTTTTGGATTAAAAAATTTTTTTTTTTGTTTTTAAAACCCAAAAAAATTTGCTAAAAAAATTTAATTCCAAAAAAAAAATTTTCAAAAACCCAAATTTTTCAAAAAATTTTTTGGGGTTTTTGTTTCCCTTTAAAATTTTTAAATTTTATTTTTTAAAAAAAATTTTTTTTAAAAAAACCCCAAAAAAGTTTTTCCAAAATTTGAAAAACCAAAAATTTTCTTTAATTTTTAAAAAAAACTTAAAGGGAAAAATAGGGGGGGAAAACACCAAACCCGGGGCCCCTTTTTTCCCGGGGGGGTTTTCCTTTTTTCCAATTTTAAAATAAGTAACCCTTAAATTTTTTTGGGTTTTAATTTTAAAAAATTTGGGGTTGGGCCCAAAGGGAAAATACCCAAAAATTTTGTCATTTAAAAACCCAAAAAATTAATTTTTTAAAAACATACTCATGGAACATAACCCATGACCCATTGTATGACATCATGCATAAGTCATAATAGGTATTATCCATGACCCATGGAGCTAACCCATAACCCATGGAATAGATGCATTGCATATTCTAGATACATTGTATCTACTTGGATACCCATGGTCCAAAGCCTAGAACCCATGACCCATGCGCATGACCTATGACCCAAAACCCATGGGCAAGAGGGCGTCTCACGGATCCTAGTATTACGCTGAGCGGATCCTCCGAACAAGGGATCCGTGGGATCCGTGGAACAGTAGCATATTTTGTCTATATATAGTGAGCCATTTCTTCATTGTAACTTACCCCTTTCACACATATTTTCTCTTAGTGTTGTAAACTCTCTAACCTCAGATCCAAGTGATCCTTCTATGTAGTTTTGTGTTTATGTGATTCTTTAGGTTCCTCTTAAAGGCGAGATCACCACCTCTTGAAGTCGAGCAAACTCAAGTCCATGAGTTGCCATGCTTCGTCATCATCAAGACTAATAAAGTTCTCTTGTTGATAGTTCTTTCTTCCTCTCTAGAAGTGTTGTGTCAAAGGCATTAGTGAAGGATTTCAAAAGGTTCAAGGCGAAGGCATTAGTGAAAGGTGCCGAACGTCCGTGTCAAAGGCATTAGTGAAGGATGCCTAAAGGGTCAAGTCAAAGGCATTAGTGAAAGGTGCCAAAAGATCATGTCAAAGGCATTAGTGAAAGATTCCAAGGTTGTACAATCGTTATGGTGCATCGATGTACAAATAGAGATAGGTTGTATCCAAGGATATTGATATCCTTGATGATGTTGTAATAAGGACTGCATCTCCTTTGGGATAGCTGTTGTGTAGTGTTGGGTAGTAGTTCATCTTTTGTAATGAAACTCGGTATCTAGCTTTGTACCGAATAAAGTGTAGGCGACGTTATGATAGGTTTGGTTCTACCTTGTGGAAGAACCCGGTGTCTAGCCTTGTACCGGATAAAGAGTAGGAGTCATTGTGAAGGCTTCTCCGCCACAAGGAGTTTGTGGTGTGTAGTGATTACAAACTCTCGAGTAGGTGAATCGGGGAGTGGAGTAGGGCAAGGAAGGTGTCCTTGTAGCCGAACCACTATAAATACTCGCGTTGTGGTTTTGTGCTTCTTACTCTTTATCTTAGTCTTATTCATATGCTTATCTATCAACATCCAACACACGCGTTTCAATAGATTGACATAAGTCGATCTAAATAGTTTAAAATCAAGTTTTAATTGGCAAAACTATTCAACCCCTCATTTTAGTTTTCAAAATTGGTACCAGAGCTTCGTTACCAAGTTTTTAAAGTATATTGTACCTTAAAAACTTGACACGATCCGTGTATAATTGAAAACTACAAAGAAGGTCTTTTACAAAATTAAACATCATGTCTTAAAAACACTTTTGTAGGATGTTGATTAGATGACAACATTATACCTTTTATTTCTTATTTTATCTTACTAAAATGCACTAACCTTTCTTGTCGTTTTGTTTAGTTAACAACTCCTGTTTGTCAAGCCATAGAACTTCCTTGATAACAAGATTACCTTTCCTAAGAAGGTATCTTAATTATCATCTAGATCACAAAGGAACCGGAGTTGTCTATTGACATTCTTTTGTCAAAAGTAGAAGACACTCATAATTACATTAGAGGTATGACTTTCTAATCTTTTTTTTATAACATTAGCTTAGAATAAGTATGTTTGCATAGGAACTTATATGATTATATTTTCACATACTCATGTCTTACATGTAGCTTCGTTAGGAAACTTTTCTTGCATACGTGTTACTTTTTCCGTCTATAGTCTAGGTTTATAAACATGTGTTTTTATTTTTACTTAATCCATAAATCAAATCTTTCTAATGATAAAACAAAACACAAATCTCAAAAATTCCTCCTTCCCCATAAAATCTTCCTCCGCTCGTCAAACTCCACCGAATCCTCATTTTTCAAATATTCCACTTTCAAAAATTATCTCTCATTCAAACTTCATCTTCCTTCTCATCTCATCTCATCTCTAATCAAAACCAAGGAAGAAGTTCATGATCATGGTTTATATCGCGTTCGTGATCATCGTCTTAACACTCATCGCTCTCGTGTATCCCATGATCAAGTTTTCTCATGGAGACATGTACTTTGTCTTGTTAA
This sequence comes from Chrysanthemum lavandulifolium, assembly GCA_022545495.1. NCBI lineage: Eukaryota > Viridiplantae > Streptophyta > Magnoliopsida > Asterales > Asteraceae > Chrysanthemum > Chrysanthemum lavandulifolium. Next base: position 273,913,661 of record CM040242.1, read on the forward strand.
TCTATATTTGTATCATATATCCAATCCTTTGTATCACTCTTAGCGTTGAAATGAAATATTACTAATGTCTTAGTTTATCTCATTTGTTTTTTATGTGTGTATCATTATCTTTTCATTCGTATATTTCATCTTAACATACTTTTGAAACCTACAATGCATGCTTAACTAGTAAATATTGGCTAAAACACACCTCCTTTTATAAACTTAAAAGTTGCAAAAATCTATTTTTCGTCAAAACCATTTTTCTGTCACTACGGATCCACGGATCCCTAAAGTTTAACTAGCGGATCCTCTTGGAAGGGAAGTGAGAACAAGTGGGCTGGAAAGCAGAATCTCATGCAACATAAAAAACATTTCATAAAAATTTACCATAAAAGGAAAGATCCCACTAGAATGTTAAGTACTAAGTAAGTTAATTGTCATTGTTAATAAAAATCAAGTTAAAACGTTAGGAGATCATGTTTTTTTATCTAATGCCCTCTTCTTTGATGCATCTCCTCATATTTACTTCTCACTTCCGTAGGTTTCGTCATGACTCATGAGTATGAATTCGACTTTCAACTCACTTATGTCTACATTCCTAATATCTCCCTTGAGCCCAACACACCTGGCAATCATGTCTGTGGGTTCAATAATCTCGAAACTTGCCACTTCCATGAAGGACGTATTGTTGACACACCTCTACTATACGAAGAAGGTATCAATACCTCTTTCCGAACCATTGGACTAGAAGGCCTTCTCGGAATTAACGAGAAAATCTGTCCACGGTTTGTATTAGAATTCTTCCGCCAAGTTGAACTTGTTCGTAACGAGGATCGATCTCTATCACTTTGGTTTTGGATCAAAAACCAAAAGTTTGTCTTAACCCTTAGGCAATTTGCTCACATTCTCCGAATTTCAAATCATGGACAATGTGCCTTCACTGAAGATTGGTCACTGAAGATTGGTCTCTTTATTTCATGTTGAACGTTTATTATACTTGAATTAATATACCCGATTTGCATGAGAGCTGACTCATTTTATACGACCCATGGACAGTTTATTCTTGGACTTGGGTTGGAATATTTGAACGAGCCTTGGGCCCTGAATGTTCAACTGATCGGGCATCAAAGGAGGGAAGGTTTTGGTTGGGCTTGGTTGCTTGTCGACCAAGACAAAGCTCAACCAATAGTCGGTTGTTTTGAATATATAAACAAACCCACTCCTCCTTAAAACTCACGCATAATCTTATACAAAATCATCCATAACTGACCACTGTTTCCAGCTTCAATCCTACTCGATTTTGTCCCAAGTCGATTAGGGTTTCTTGGTTCAATTTAAGTTCTAATCTTGCATCGCCTAGATCCAAGTGAATTAGAAGTTGTTGGTTATTATTTTGTTACTGATTCATTGTGGAATAGCAGCAGCAAAAGTGGGAATTTGGTTCTGTTCGTGGATTACATCTCGGATAGTGAACAAAATATATCGGACCAACTTGTCTGATATCGGGTAAAGCACAAACAGTAGTTCTTGCTGTTTTGGAGTTCTCGAACATCAACACCAATTGTTTCTTGGGTTTTCTGGTTCATGCTACAAGGGTCAAGTTGTTGATTGGTTTTAATACGTTCTCGACTACTGTTGGATTTTAGAACTAAGTTAACCAAGTAACGCAATGAGTACGCAGCGGATATGGATCTAGTTATCGCATATAAGTTAACACGTATTAATAAACAATTAATTAATAAAAGGGATAAAATAAAACCTAACCTTTCGTGGCTATTTGAACGCAAGTGTAACGGACAATAAAACCAATACGAAATTAAACATCTAAAATAAATGCCTCTACGAGTATCACACACAAACACTTAAACCAAGTACGTTTATCAATAGACCCCTTGAATTACTTGAATACCACGAACGAGAAAACCCAATAACAAAACAAATTAAATCCCCTTGCTTGGATGCCAGATTCGACTAGGAACACAACCAAGTTATACAAATAATAAACCTTTAAAACCCTTGAATCTAAGATGCAAGTTAAAAGTTGTTACTCACTTGAAACTAAAAAACAATCGACTAAGATATATGTCATTTGTTTATAGTTCTCTAATAGTGAACCTTATAGGAGTTTAATTCGTGTATATGAATTCCACCATGCATGCGTAGGACCACCAAGATATCAAAATGCATGATCAAGAAACGATATTATTATTAGGGATATTCTATTAGGGATATTATATCTCATATTCTTGGATGCATATCTGTGTTCGTTTATATAAGTCACAAACCGACTTATGACTTGGGCTCATAGCTTAAGCTCTAAGCATTCGATCCAAACAACCTTATACCCATTCGTTTACATGTACTAGGCCCAAGGCAAACATGAAACCGACCCAAGTTAAATATGAACAAGTCCATGGGTCGTTTAAAAGATCGGGTATGCATATATGCAATAAATGGGTTCAATATATTCAAGTATTAAGCGTTAAACCGCGTACTATCGTGTTTAACGTGTGTGCCCCATAGGCTCGCACATTTCTAGTCGTTTACGTGTGTTTAACTCCCACAAACCAACAACTCCCACTTGGGAGTTGAGTGTCGAATGACACACAAAACTAACGACGGAAGCGCCTAAGCAACGCTCTCACTCGCTTTTTAACTAAAAGTGTAGAGAGAATAGTTTAAGTAAAGTTTCTCGATAGCATGGTCATTCAATGTCTTGCTCTAATCATCCTTTGTTATAGATCTTGTTAAACCATGGATATGGATCCTAACTCATTCCATATAGTTTAACCATTTAGTTTCTCGTTATAAAATTTAATTAGTTTTGCATATACTTACAAAAATGATATCCACATATGTAGAGTAACTTGCTTGCATCTTAAGTCTAAGACGAAGATAACAAACCATTTTGAATATTTTACTTATGACAAGGATCCAAAAGTAAATGTTTGAAAGTTGGGATATCCATATGCATCTAGTGAATACATATGAGTTTGGCGAGAACAATCCACATTCTTGTTAGAATATAACCAATACTCATATTTGCCTTACATAACAATATTTCCATATTGTTAACCAACAATGGACATATTTAGAATAATAAAATTATTTAAGGATTAAACATGCAAATATAAGATAACAATTATTATATGAATGAATAACAAATACCAAGTATCCTTATTCATCATAAAGTAAAAATTGTCTTTCAATCCCAATTATCCAAATACTAAAACAGATATGCATGAAACTCATTTAGTAAGTTGAAGCCTATTGTTTTCAACATTCTCAACCTTTCTTTTATAAGAAAAACTAAATAGTTATCTGAGTAAACTTTCAGAATACTTGTTTCAAATTTCATATATAGTAAGTGATTTGAAATATAAGATGAGTGTCTTATCTCATATGCTCATACTATTGCAAGAGTTATAGTATGGAGATGTCATCTTACCTTGCATGAGGTATTAGAAATCAACGACATCTTGTGATCATCTTCTGGTTTCTAAAAGTGTAAAGTATTCTCATTCCTTAATGTGTAATGCAACAATGCTCTATGTTGAGCGTAGCTTGTTAGCAGACTTATCATAGATGATAAAATTCTACTACAACTAGTATAAATAATCCTCTAGCATCATTTGTACTTATACAACACTATGCTTTATAATTCGTAAACATCTATATTAACAATGATCTAAAACACTCTCAATTAGATATTGTTGTTGTTAGCTCATTTTGTTCTTATACAAAAGCAACAACTAGTCTTATACACAATATAATATATACATGATGAATCCTTAGTTAAAACAAGGGTAAATGATTGAAAAGGTATCATACTTGCCACTATTTTCTTTTGTGGGTAGCGAACAAATTTTTTTGCTTTTGTGGGTAATCTTCTTTCAAATTCATCCTTTTTAGGGTACTATGTGACATTTTTGCCCTTCGAAAAAAAATTTCTATTAGCTAAGAAGGGCAAAATGTCCAAAACTTATAAAATACCTAAAAGGGATAAATTTGAAAGAAAAGTACCCACAAAAGCAAAATATTTTGTTCGCTACCCACAAAAGAAAATGTTGGCAAGTATGATACTTTTTTCAATCATTTGCCCTTAAAACAACATAAGGTTTCCATCCATGTATTAAATTACTCCAAGTGAAATATATCATTTAAGACTTGCTCGAATGATATATTACATTTGTGAAAGACTTAATTTTCCGCATTTGTTTATTCCAGATAAACATTTATTCCAAGGTTGTTTGTTTTATTCTCTAAATTCCAAGTGAAGTTTTATTCCAAGCTTAAGGATCAATATCTAGCTTAAATAGAATGATATCTTCAACATGTAATTTTAAGGAAAAACACATTGCTCCCACTCAATTTCGGATATACTCAAGAGTTATGTTAATTCAACGAAATCATATTGTAATTAAATTCAAGATCTCAACTCTTAGATGCACGATACAATCCAAACTTGGATTGCTTAAATTTGTATATTACATAAAGATTATGTAGATTCATAACCCTTTTGATTACACACGTCCTCGCAAAAGGTAATCATAAAGAAAGAGTTACAAAATCTAATTGTCATATTCAACCTACAAATCTCATGTATGATAATTAAATATCTTTATATAATTAATGCATGTATTATATAAGAAAATTTAATCACAATCAATTGCTTAAGTATGATTAAAAACTTTTTATTAAATGCCAAACATTAATATGTATACAATTTTGTCCTTGTGAGTTATTTTTCAAAAGAAACTCATTCCAACCTCATAGGTTAACTGTTAGGCGAAATAATAATCAATCACAACTGCATCTTGTCATTCATAGTTCTAAAACATTTATCAGATTCAAGATGTGATAATGTATTTTAGTAGTTAGCTGATTTACATTAATCTCCTAACTTATATCCCTCAGCATTGATATTAAAAATATCACTTCAGGTGATGAGGCATCTTTGTGGATTTATGAATGAGAGTAATCATTATACTTCAGTTAACATTTTCATGTTTAACCTTAGTATGACATTAATAAGTGAATTTTAAGAGGTTAAGTATTTTGTTCTCAAAATATTTTGAGATATGTATATACTCCCACTTACTTTTGTAAGTAGAGACAATTATCTAAATACTAATTATTTAAGAAATAATAAATTGTTCTTTATGGAGAACCACAAAATACATTTAAGTTCTCATCTCAAGATTTGTTAATAAAATGCTTCATAAGATTTTAACAAACTCCGAACTTAAATCAAGACATAATGGAATTCCTTCCAACAACTCAAATTAGGGTTTATAGAAAAACTCTAATTGAGTATCACTCTACAACCAAAAGTTCTAGCTGCAGTTTTGTATTTCGTCAAGCTAGGAAGAACACCAAAACTACAATCTTCAAGCTAGGAAGTGTAGAAAAATCAAAAAATCCAAAGGGTTTATGATTCAATTGGTTTCAGTGGTAAAACCTCAAATCTCCAATGAATTAGGGTTCAGTTATGGGTTATCTTGAATACCTTCTAGGTTTGAACTATATTGAGTGTATCCATGACACACAATTTATAACCTTGCTATATTTTGGAGTAGAGCAATTTAAAGCTATCGGGACCAAACAATATGAATAAGGTTTGATCCAACACATTAGACATACCATAATGAAGTGGTATCCTATGAGTTATTAGAATTGTGAAACTATATCGAAATTCTATAGATAACTTAATTCTCTTATGACCAAATACTTGTCAATTGAGTCAAGCCAAATTGCATATAAAGTATTCTGAACCAATTGCATGCAATAATGTATATTCATTCAACAATACAAGAACCTTATGTTCACGTGTTCACAAGAAGAGCAGGCTGTTCAAGGATTATATGTTCATGTGTTAACAAGAAAACAAAACATTTCAATTAATACATTATAAGTCTTTAAATAATTCAAAGACCTTATGTTTATGTGTTAATTAGAAAACATAACACTTTTACTATATATACTTTATGTTATAAGTCATTAAATAATTCAAGGACTTTATAATTATGTCTTAACATGTAAGCATAATTATACTAACAAAAGTAATCATGAGCATGAAACAATTGAGTTCTATAGTAATTTCAAGTTAATTTATACTTCAAAATTATGATCATTATCATATAAACATAATTATGTTGACTAAAACATGTAGTCAAATGTTGAAGTATCTTTACATTATATCATGACATTTGAATGTAGTAGGGCAACAAACATCTAGTGTGTTCAAATCCTAGTAGAATCATTATTAGAATGTAGTAGGGCAATAAACATCTCATGTGTTTAAGTCCTAGTAGAATTATAATTTACATGTAGTAGGGCATTAAACATCTAACGTGTTTAAGTCCTAGCAGAATTATTAGTTTCCTTTACCTTGCGGTCAAGAGATACCAATAATATTGTTGTTCCTTGCACACACTTTGAGATTTCTCCTACTTGTGAAATGTACAACATCATATTAGGAAAACAAACAACACGTGATTGATTGTTCAAACGATATGATAATGTCATAGATATCATAAGTAGTTTTAGAACCATAACCTTTAATAAGGAATTGTGGATTATTATTCTATAGATAACACTTCAGGAAGCGACAACAGGAAGGCAACGAGTTATCTGATAAAATAAAATGCAATTTTCCTTTAAGCAATGGTTGTTCATATTCGGAAAGTAATGAATTATTTCAAAGCTAGTTTGAAATGAGATGGGTGACTAACAAAAAATAAATCTCATAGCTCCCACTAAAATTAACAACATTACAAGAATGTTATTTCAGTTAATAAAATGCAATTGCTCCCACTGGATTTGTCAACATTACAAGTGTTACATTTCCGATGAAAGTGTATATGAGTTTATATATCGTTCTATTCTCTTGAATGCCTACGAGTAGCATGTACTTGATTGAGCAGTTATATGAAGTTCTACTTATGTAGACAATGGACTAGCCATTCTTTCATTCAATTAAGTTGAATCTTTAGCATGCAATTCCTCCTTTATCATCTACATAGCCCCGAGGGTAATTAGCACTTTAGGAATAATAAGAGTCCAAGATTATCTAGCAAATATGCTAGTAATTCATTTACTCTTTGTTGTTTAAACTCATACATTGTGACAAGTGCGGGGATGTTATTTATTTTGGTAGCTCTAAACACAATGTTTCCGAGTTAAACAAAATATTCTATCTTTCAATTAAATCTAGACCACTAAAGGGTAATGAAAAATCATAATTTGAGTTTATCTTTGTAATCCTATCTTAGTTTGTCACTAAGGAGAAAAGATAGGTATAAGTCTCACTCTTCTTACTAGGAAAAGAGACTAAGTTTGTCTTTCGAAGAAAAACAACTTTGTTTACGAATTATGTTAAAATAACACAATTAATCAGAACATAAAAAGTTCAATTCTAGTATTTTAGATAATTATCTCAAAGTTTTGAGAACACTGGTTGTTTGTGGGAGTTAAAACACACGTAAATGACTAGAAATGTGTGAGCCTATGGGGGCACACACGTTAAACACGAGAGTACGTGTCGAACGTTTAATACTTGAATATATTGAACCCATTTATTGCATGCATGCATACTCGATTTTTTAAATGACCCATGGACTTGTTCATATTTAACTTGGGTCGGTTTCATGTTTGCCTTGGGCCTAGTACATGTAAACGAATGGGTATAAGGTTGTTTGGATCGAATGCTTGGAGCTTAAGCTATGAGTCCAAGTCATAAGTCGGTTTGTGACTTATATAAACGAACACAGATATGCATCCAAGAATATGAGATATAATATCCCTAATAATAATAACGTTTCTTGATCATGCATTCTGATATCTTGGTGGTCCTACACATGCATGGTGGAATTCATATACACGAATTAAACTCCTATAAGGTTCACTATTAGAGAACTATAAACAAATGACATATATCTTAGTCGATTGTTTTTTAGTTTCAATTGAGTAATACCTTTTAACTTGCATCTTAGATTTAAGGGTTTTAAAGGTTTATTATTTGTATAACTAGGTTGTGTTCCTAGTCGAATCTAACATCCAAGCATGGGGTTTTAATTTGTTTTGTTATTGGGGTTTTCTCGTTCGTGGTATTCAAGTAATTCAAGGGGTTGATTGATAAACGTTCTTGACTAGCGTTTATTCGAACATACTTGGTTTAAGTGTTTGTGTGTGGTACTCGTAGAGGCATTTATTTTAGATGTTTAATTTCGTATTGGTTTTATTGTCCGTTACACTTGCGTTCAAATAGCCACGAAAGGTTAGGTTTTCTTTTATCCCTTTTATTAATTAATTGTTTATTAATACGTGTTAACCTATATGCGATAACTAGATCCATATCCGCTGCGTGCTCGTTGCGTTACATGGTTAACTTAGTTCTAAAATCCCAATAGTGGCTTCACGAGCCATCTCGTTTTTGCGATTATGGGTTACACGTTTCTTATAACATGACATTCAATAAATAATCAAAAAACATCAAAGTATACATGTGGAAGCATATAGGAAAGATTAACGAATAATTAATTAACATAAACAAGAATATGCGTATCTTACTTGATTCTAGCCGAACAAGAATCAAATCCACAAACTAGCAATTTGGATGAACCCTAATTAGGGTTTATAGGATTATATGAATTACCCCTTACCGTTTTGTAATTCAATCCAAGAATACTAACAATAATGTGTTAGTACCACTTTCTTGTACACACGTACTATACCGAATTAAAGAAATGCTAGTTTTAATAAAACAAATAACTTGAATTGGAAAATGGTTTGGATCGATCCCTTGGAGAGGGTGTCGACCGGTTTTAAGCACAAAAACACACACAAACTTTTTAGGTTTAGCTTAATGAGCACAAGAGATAAATTACAAACACCCTTGGTTTTGTATTTATACCCAAACTAACTTGGTGAACAAGTTTGAGTTGTAGATGGGTTGGGTTTGGGTCTCCTTGGCCGATCGGTTGTATCATCCCCAAGGGGATTCCAGAACCTTCCCAATATTTACAACTTAGTCATTTTCTAATTACATTTAACGACAGTTAGTCCATTAGAACTAATTACTTAACGTCCGTTATAGTTATTTCGTTTAATTAATAAATATATATAACTATTACATTTAATTAGTAACTTTAATTCTCATACGCAAAGTGTGCAATCCCGTGGTCTCGAGTTCGATTTAACTCACTTATACTAATTTATATCCAAAAACCAACAACTCCCACTTGGATATATCTTAATAGAGTGATCACATCGGTTAGCGTCTAGCAACACTTCGATGCCTCTAGTACAACTCGAGTAAGGCTCCTGGAAAACCTTTTAATGGTTTATCATTATTATTATCCTTTTATTTCTAATACCATATTAAATAAAGATATGGAATTAAGTCATTCTTTATTAAACTATTCTGTTTCTCGTTATAATTGATTGACCAAGATTACCAAATCTTCTAAACTTATTTAGGGGAGATTTTGGGTGCGGCCGCACAAACATCTTGTCAACCCTAAGAGGGGCCCGGCAGTATTAAAATCCAAATAAATTTGAAGGAACAGATTCTATCTTGACTACGAGACTAACCCATGAAACTTTGCAACATTTTTGAAAACAACCCTTATGACTACCGATTCACGTATTGCGTTAAGTTGCTCCTGAAATGCACTACATTCATGACACTTATACGGTATCTCAAGTCTCGAAGATAACTATTCATAATTTACTTATAACAATATCCACAAAGTAAATTATGTAGTTGGGATGAGTCCTATATTCAATTCATTGAATATCACCTGAAATTGGTATGCATTCTCATCAATATACTTTCAAATATATTCTAACACATCTCTCAGATTTGTCTTAGTTTAATGATACTCCCATATCATTAATTGACAACGGACATTTAGAATAACTTAGTTACTCACGGATTGAACATGCAAATATAGGACAATAATATTATAAATGAAAATAAACATAATCCAAACTTTATTTCATCAAAATAATAAATGTTTTACAATATCCTTTATCCAAATACTAATCACGATTACGCATGAAACTATTAGCTAAGCGAAGTCCAATTCCATTGGCAAGTCCAATAAGCTCGTCTCTCAGCCAAAGCCTTAGTGAAAGGATCGGCTAAGTTATCATCTGCGTGAACTTTCAATAGATTTATTTCACCTTCATGGACTTGTCCCCAAACATAGTGATACTTAGTAGAAAATGTCGGTGCCTTCATGACTCGGGTTCATTGGCAAATATGATTACGGCGAAATTGTTGCAATACATATCAATAAGCGATTTAATTGAAGGCATAACACCAAGCCACGAAATGAATTTCCTAATCCAAACGACCTACATCACGACAAGAGCGCTATGTATTCGGATTATGTCATGAACATCACAATTATACTACTGCTTCTTGCTCTTCGATCAATTGCTCCTCCATTGATGACAAAGACATAACCCGTCGAGACTTAGTATCATCTTTATCCACCTGCCGGGGCGCATCACGAGAACTGTAACACCAAGCTACAATTTTGAATAAATCCTTACCTTTTGATTTCTTCATCAAATCTCTTATTCCATTTCCTTGATGCTTGCTTCAATCCATAAATGGACCTTTGAAGTTTGCATACATGGTTTGGAAATTGTGGATTCACGAACCCCTCGAGTTGCTTCATATAAATGTCTTCATCTAGCGACCATTCAAGAAGGCGGTTTGACATCCATCGCCATATCTCATAGTCATAGTACGCTGCTATAGATATGAGAATTCTAATAGCTCTAATATCCGCTACAGGAGAAAAGGTCTCCTCGTAATCTATGCCATAAGTTTGAGTAAAACCTTGCGCAACTAGACGAGCTTTATAGATGTGTATATTGCCATCCATGTCAGTCTTTATTTTATAGAGCCACTTACTTCCAACCACCTTGGCGTTTGAAGGTAAGTCAACCTCTTCCCAGACTTCATTATCTCTCATGGATTGTATTTCCCCATTCATTGTAACTTGCCATTTTTCCTTTTCGGGACTTGCCATGGCGACTTTATAACTAGTAGGCTCTCCAAGATCTCTAACATAGTTTCCTCAACCTCTAAGTTAAGACATAGGCGTTCGGTGCACGCGTAGACCTTACGGATCTCTGACGGGAATCACTTCAACCGGTGGAGGACCTAGATTATCGAGTTCTCACAGAATGCGTTAGTGTTTTCGGAAGGTAATGTATCTTCATGATCATCTTCTAGATCATAAACTCTCCCATTGACTTCTTGAGATACGAGATCATTTTCAAGAAAATCTCCATACCTAGCAACAATTACTTTATTTTCAGTTGGATAGTAGAAAGTAGTAACCCATAGTTTCCTTAGGGTATCCTACGAAGATACACTTCTGATTTTTGTTGGAGTTTATACGCTCGATCACGTCTAACATCGCCTCGCAACCCCGGACCTTTAAATAAGACAAGTTAGGAGCTTTACCATGCCATATTTCATATGGTGTCTTATCAACCTTTTTGTGGAATCATATTTAGAATGCGACGGTGATTCTAAAGCATAATCCCAAAAGGATAAAGGTAGAGTAGTAAGATTAAACATAGATTGTATCATGTCCAACAATGTACGATTTTTTCTCTCAGATACACCATTTTGTTGTGGAGTATATGGAGAAGTGAGAATCTGGACAATTGCATTCTCAGCTAAGTAATCTTTAAACTCTTGGTTTAGATACTGATAAGGTTTTAAAAGGTACCTTTTTGAGGGGTCGTTTAAGCCCTTATTTGATCACCTTTGTATCCGTTATTGCTTAATATCGTTCCTTTTCACTTTTTAGGTCTCTTGAAGGCAAAATGCTAGAATGGCACTTATTTGGACGAAAAGGCGAATATCTGAAGAAAATGGCCAAAGTCGAATCGAGACACTCAAAGTCTTTGAAAACATAAGGTGGCGGCACGGTTTATCTGTGACGCGCCGGAGAATTTTGTGACGGGACGAAGCCAAAACTCCTATTTTCAAGTGACGACGTCAAGTTATAAAAGAGTAGGCCATCGCAACTCGGGCGGCCTAGATGCAATCCAGACGGCGTCGAAGTGAAGAGGACGGCGTCACAAGCATAAGGTGGCCGTCGCAAGTCTAACGTGGCCAAGACAAAACCCTAATGACGGCGACACGACGTCACAAAACATAAGGTGGCGCCGTCGCGAGATGTAATCTTATATATAGAATCCAATTTTTCGGTATTGGTGTGTAGTCTTTTGGGTAAAACCTAAACCGAACCAAGGTTGTCTTATACGATATTTTAGGGTTCCAAACCTATCTTACACCAAGATAAGTGTTTTACTTCATTAATACAATTATGTCTTTGATTATTTGTGTGTATGCTTGCATGTTCTCCATGTCCGGCTAATTTACTTGTGTGTTTGATTAGGAATATGAAACTTAATTTTGAATATTGATTGGTTGTCTCTTATCTTAGTTGATTAATGATCTAGTAATGCGATAGGTCATTCGTTGTGTATTAATGCTTGATTAAATCTTTGTGAACCTTAGAATATAACTCCTTGAGTAGTTGTAAGCTAAACCATCCAAAGAGTGCCTTAGAGTAAGAGTTTATTATCCTAGTGGGTTTTGTAGGCGAGACCCTTTGGTAAGTTCAAAGAGTTGGGGAGAAGCGCATACCCTACAACCTTAGACACACAACGCAACTAAGAATAAGGATGTGACAATTCAACCACCAATAGGAGATAATTAAGGAGTAGTAAAACCTAAGTAAACACATCTTTAAACTATCATACGAGCACACAATAATTAGACATAGACTACATACACCTTAGATTAGATAATTAGATAAGTAGAGTAATCGGTAGAAATACCAACCCCCAAATCTAAACCCCGAGATTCGTACATTTCCTTTCCTTAAAAATATAAAAGATAAAAATAATCTTCCTCAACCCCAACCTTAGCGTAGTAACTTCTCACTAGCATTCCTATTCCCTAGAGAACGATATCAATACCGTGGCTTACCATAATACTACACTACAATGATTAGGTTCCTTTGCTGGGGTGTTGAAAAACTTGCTCGACGAAAAGGAAGTTCCTTTGACCCGAGCGACGTGTAGCGTTATCAAGTTTTGGCGCGCTGCGGGAATAGAATAGCTAGTTAGTAGTCCACTTCGTTTAGGTTTCTTTGCTTGATTCCTATCAAGTAAATTTTTCTCATTTTAGCTTTCTCTTAGTCTATCCCCTTCTTCGTGACCTTTGTTAGTAATCCCATCACTTTTCATCATGGAAGGTGATAACCAACCACCACTCATCAACCCACCACCAAATGACCCGCCAAGAGCCCGTACTCTTGGTGAATACTCGAGACCAAGCCACTTAGGCTATAGGAACACCATTGAGCTTCCGACCAAGCCCAAACTACGGCCTGTGATCCGGCACCATCCGGTTGGTGCAAAATGGATGTGCATTCCATGGACTTCGTTCGAAGATCCAAATCGACATCTTAGGGATTTCCTTAAAATTGTCGATTCCATCGACCTTGATGCTACTACTCGGGAGACCACGCGCTGCGTCTCTTCCATTCTCTCTACGGGACCAAGCTAGTAATTGGCTTGAGCGACTTCCACGGCTCCATCTCAAGTTGGGATGATCTTATCTCTCGCTTCCTTGCTCAATTTTTCCCACCGGAAAACCACTAAACTTAGGCGAGACATCTTGACGTTTCAACAACTCAAGGTGAGTCTCTCTACAAAGCATGGACTCGATTTGGGACCTACTCCATAGACTTCCCCATCATGGCATTGATCTTTGGCTTCAAATCCAAATCTTCTATGACCATACCGATTTCATCACTCGACGATCCATTGATCGAGCCGCGGTGGAAGGCTCGGCGACTTTAATGCGAGAAATCTTGGGATATTATAGAGAGCTTCGCGATCAAAGCTACGAAGATTGGAATGAATCTCCTAAAACTCCGGTTAACGTAGTTAATGCCATATCAACTCCTTTTGAATCTTCCAACACCCTCGAGGAGCAAATGAGTGCCATTGAGAGAGGGATTGATTATCTTATGGAAAGGCAAAGAAGAGTCCCCGTACAAATTCCTAGAGAAGCTGTCAAATCCGCCAATTCCACCAACCACCCCTCCCCAAGTCGTGAGCAAAACCCAAATTCTGAAAGGCTCTTCTGTTCTACTTCCCCAATATCACTTTCACCAAGCTTCAAGGAACAAATGAGGGAGTACATGGCAGCTCATACGGAGAGATTAGCCAAATTTGAAGAGGAGGTTTATAGGCGAGAGAGAAAATGCAAGCAAAATGCGGAAATGATGAATTTGGTAATAGAATATACCAAAACAAAAGTTCTCGAAAAGGTACTACTAAAAGCAACGATTGTCCTCCCACTTCGTTTGTTAACGCCGTTTCCATTATGCAGGAGGATGCAAGGGTTGAGATGAGGAAAGCGAGGAAAGCAAGAAGGAGGAGTCTAAACCTAATGATGAGCACGAGACCATTGAGTACTACCTTAAGCACGAAATTAACAAAAAATCATTGCAAACCAAGTAAACAAGTTTAGGTACAATGAAGTTCTTAGGGAAGCCCTTGAAGGACAAATAGCGGAAGAAGAGTATGACGCCTTACCTATGGGACCCCAGTATGAGTTGGTCATAAAAACCATTAACAAAAAACGAGACACCACGAGAATTTCGTGATACCATGTAGCATAGGTGATTATGATAATATAAATGCCTTAGCCGACCGGGGGTGATGTGAACATAATGCCATTATCAATCTATAATAAGTTAACTAAGGAGAAACCAACCAAGACCGATCTTAGACTTTCCTTAGCTAATCACACCTATGTCCACCCCATAGGAATCGCGGTGGAGGTTATAATTGAGGTGGCTAATATCGTTTATCCGGTGAGATTTCGTGATCATTGATGTTGAGGAAGACGCCTCATTCTTGGGACACCATTTACGCCACCGCCAAGGCAACCATCAAATGCGGAGAGGCATCATGATACTCAAAAGGAAGAGTGCGCTAGGATACCCATCATCCCAAGATATCCTCTTAAGATCATGGAAATGATTACGGGTGGAAATCAAAAGCCCCTAGCAATAGTGTTAAGAAGAAGATGAATGATTGGGAAAAGGGCTTAGGGACTTTATGGTTCAAGGATTGTATGCAACGTTGTGGAAACCCGATAAAAGTTAGGAAATAATCCCACTCGATACCAAAGGCACAAAGGAACCTAAGGAATTTCTAAAAGGAGAAAAAGTACTTTTATACAAATCACGGATAAGGGCATTACGAGGTAGAAACAAACCAAGATGGTTTGGACCTTTCACAGTGAAGGAAACCAATTTAAAAGATAAAACCGTCACCATAATAAAAAACGTTGGCAAGGAATCCACGGTAAGTATACAACGTCTACACCCTTTCGACGAAGGGAAAGCGAAGGAAGAAGGTGGCGGTAATGAAGTCACGTGAGGGCACAACTACGAGTCTAGCTACAAGACTCTTAAATAAAGAAAAGCGCTTCGTGGGAGGCAACCCATGCTTAATTGTTTGCTTGTTAGTGTCATATGTCTTTTATTGATTGTTTATTCTCATGTTTAAATTTGTAAAATGCTTTATTTTGTTTTAACCTCGTCTTAATTGCATATAAAGGTATTTTACATAAGGGATAAGTGTAGGAGGATTACACGTTTTCAAAAGAAACGTAAACATGAGAATAACAATTAACTAAAAGATATATATGTGTGTTTGTTCGAGTCAAATGCTTGTATCGAGTCATAATGGATGTTTTGCGAAATTTATCCGATTCTAAAGATATAAATTTTCCGAATTTTTTCGAAAATCGCAGACCGGTTTTGTCGGGATAACTTTGACGCGCGTCAGATCGCAACTGACGGCGTCGGGAAGGATTAAAACAACATTACTTTTTCTCATTTTCGAGCTACTCATAAATTTTGGAATTTTCGGTCTTAATTTTCCAAAAGTGCAGTAAACATCCATTCCACAAGCATTATATCCTAGTTTAAATCGAGTCTTATATATATTATTACCGCCGATTTCTGCGAAGGTTTTATTTGTTTTCTTCAAGTGTGCGGTTTAATTTATCAAGAAGAAGTTACATAAGATTGGAAGGAGCTTTTCACGCATAAATTCTTCTTGGAAAGGATTTAACCACTACTTCACACACGGATCCTACCGAGCTAATCGGGGAGTACTAGTTTCTTTCGTTTTTAATTACATTCCATTATCATAACTTTGATACTTTGGGAACATTGGGGACAATGTTCGGTTTAAGTGTAGGAAGGAAAATAAAGCGGAACTTTGAAACTATGCTTATCCTTGAATATTTGCTCTCCAATTGTATTTGTGTAATAAACCATGATAAAATGTCGGTTAGGGTAATTTTGGCACCAAATTTAAAATTTTCATGACATATAGGAGTGGGCCATTAGTTTTAACAAAAGCGTCTCACGGATAGGAAGTTGCATGACTAGCACAAAACCCTTTACCACCTAAATTCCACCCAAAATGTGAGGATCGCCCTTAGATTAGTAGGAATTAAAGCATTCATCTTTAATGCTTAGTGTGCGAACCAATAGTATATTAGATTCTAGAACTTGTTTTGTGATGCATTCGAGATCGCTAGTAAGACTACACTTGTGTAGTTAGGAATAACTAAATGATAAGAGGCATTAGGATAACCCTTGTTTGATACCGTAATATAATTACTTCTTCCACCTTCGGTTGAGTAATTCCCCACACCTTTGCGTTGTACTCATTTTTAGTACACGATACCCCTAGTTAACCCCTCCGAGCCTATCCTTTTCGCGGTTCTCGTGATGTTTCGGTTTTCCGAATATCAATGAAGAGCATTGTTTACACCCACCCCAAATATACACCCAAATCGCCTTAGCCTACCTTGTATGCACTCACTTTTAGTGCATTATTGTTATCACCCTAAACCCTTAGTTCAATTATCTGGTTGCTTGCATGATTTGCTAAGTCGAGTCATATCCTTTGTATCTGATTTTGGGACGATTGGGATTCATGGGAAAAGTTAAAGTTTATGAAATGACGGAAGGGAACGTTAAATTCAAATTCCCTTTGTTTGCGTAATAATGTACCCCAAGTGTTTTGATCTTTTCAATTCGGGTCAAATTAGTGTTAGAGTAATAAAAAATCAAGTGTAGGGAAATCCCTATCATTTTGATGTTACCGTAGAGGATGGTAGAGTAAAAGTGTATGAAAAACAAAATATCGAAAAAAAGAGAAAAAGAGAAAAGAAGAAAAAAAGACGATAGAGTGAAAAAAAAACAACAACATACGGGCTACCATCCTACATCTATCCTTTTAATTTATGTTTGTTTATTTCAGTTAGCTAGAGTCTAGAGGGTCGAGTCTTGGCTTAGCAACGCCATTCTTCGTATGCATTTAACATAGAGATTTTTGACTTGCCACCACTATATAGCCTATCCCACCAAACCCTTTGTTTCCCTAACGTTACAACCCTTTAAAGACCTCTTTGATAGTCTTTCCTAGGTGCTTACGCCAAAGCGATGGAGGTTTGATCTATTCTCAAGCCTATAATAATCTATGTACTAGGACCGGTTAATGAGTGTTTATCTTCCATTTCCAATTTGTTATATTTCATATACACCCGAGAGATGTGAGTATCTAAACACCCCATGTGAGGTGCTAGTATGTAATTCCGTGCTTGTTATGACTTTTCGGGGCTTATATGTGTTGTGGATTGTTTTAAACCAATGCTTCATGACCCTAACTTATAAATTAATTGGCTAAAAGCACATTTGCTTGAGGACAAGCAAATACCAAGTGTAGGGATATTTGATAAGGTTTTAAAATGTACCTTTTGAGGGTCGTTTAAGCCCTTATTTGATCACTTTTGTATCCGTTATTGCTTAATATCGTTCCTTTTCACTTTTAGGTCTCTTGAAGGCAAAATCTTTGGAATGGCACTTATTTGGACGAAAACGCGAATATATGAAGAAAATGGCCAAAGTCGAATCGAGACACTCAAAGTTGCTTAAAACATAAGGTGACGCTAAAGCTTATCTGTGACGCCGTCGGAGGATTTTGTGACGGACGAAGCCAAAACTCCTATTTTCAAGTGACGACGTCAAGCTATAAAGGAGTAGGCCGTCGCAACTCGGGCGGCCTAGATGCAATCCAGACGGCGTCAGAAGCTAAAGAGGACGACGTCACAAGCATAAGGTGACGCCGTCGCAACTCTAACGTGGCCAAGACGAAACCCTAATGACGGCGACACGACGGCGTCACAAAACATAAGGTGACGCCGTCGCAGATGTAATCTTATATATAGAATCCGAATTTTTCAGTATTTGTGTGTAGTCTTTTGGAGTAAAAACCTAAATCGAACCAAGGCTGTCTTGTACAATATTTTAGGGTTCCAAACCCTATCTTACACCAAGATAAGTGTTTTACTTCATTAATACAATTATGTCTTTGATTATTTGTGTGTATGCTTGCATGTTCTCCATGTCCGGCTAATTTACTTGTGTGTTTGCTTAGGAATATGAAACTTAATTATTGAATATTGATTGGTTGTCTCTTATCTTAGTTGACTAATGATCTAGTAATGCGATAGGTCATTCGTTGTGTACTTAATGCTTGATTAAATGTTTGTGAACCTTAGAATATAACTCCTTGAGTAGTTGTAAGCTAAACCATCCAAAGAGTGCCTTAGAGTAAGAGTTTATTATCCTAGTGGGTTTTGTAGGCGAGACCCTTTGGTAAGTTCAAAGAGTAGGGAGAAACGATACCCTACAACCTTAGACACACAACGCAACTAAGAATAAGGACGTGACAATTCAACCACCAATAGGAGATAATTAAGGAGTAGTAAAACCTAAGTAAACACATCTTTAAACTATCATACGAGCACACAATAATTAGACATAGACTACATACACCTTAGATTAGATAATTATATAAGTAGAGTAATCGGTAGAAATACCAACCCCCTAAATCTAAACCCCGAGATTCGTACCTTTCATTTCCTTAAAAAAATATAAAAATATAAAAAATAATCTTCCTCAACCCCAACCTTAGCGTAGTAACTTCTCACTAGCATTCATATTCCCCTAGAGAACGATATCAATACCCGTGGCTTACCCTAATACTACACTACAACGATTAGGTTCACGCCTAGGGTGTTGAAAAACTTCTTTCGACGAAAAGGAAGTTCCTTTGACCCCGAATGACGCGTGTAGCGTTATCATTTATTCTTAAGTAAATAAACATAACCATAACGGTTGAAATCATCGGTGAAGGTTAAAAGTAGCTAGCACCTCTCTTTGACACATGTCTAAGTGGTCTACACACATCAGTATGAATAAGACCAAGTAGATCAGACGCCCTCTCCATATTGTTATGAAAAGGTTTCTTCGTTATCTTCCCAGATATGCATGACTCACATTTATCAAATGATTCATCATTGATATTTTGCAAAAGACCTTCGTGTTGTAGCTTTTGCATGCCAGCCTTGCCTATATGAGCAAGTCTAGAATGCCAAAGATAAGAAGAATTCAAGTCCAACTTCATTTTCTTATTGATGCTAAACATCGAATTATTATATTTGTTAGATTCATTCCAATCACATCAATTTCAAACACACCATTCACAGTAATCGCATTAAAATAAAATACACCGTTTAAAGAAACAAAAATTCTATTACGTGAAATAGTATGAGTAAAACCATCATCCAACAATACTGAAAAGGAAACAACACCTCTAATTATAGAAGGTGCGTAATGACAATTGTTCAATAACAGTACTAATCCCGAAGGCAATACTAAACTAAACACTCATATGGCTTCAACAGCTGCATGTGCCCCATTGCCCACGTGCAGATATTGCTCCCCATATGCTAGCTTCCTTTCCACTCTAAACCCCTGCAGTGTATTACAAATGTGAATACCACATCCAGTATCATATACCCAGGAATTTTTATGATTTAGAGTAAATAATTCAATGACAAATAAATTACTTGAAGAACCGGCCGAGGACCCTTCGTACTTCATTTTATTTGCCCATGATTCATCAAGTTAGAGACACGGTTTCTCTTCCAATGACCAACGCTCTTGCGGTGGTGGCATGCTTGATCCTTTTAGGATTTTCCTTCCTAGGAGTAGGGTACTTTTGGGTTGTGGTTGATAGGCCATAACTTGTTTACCTTTATCAACCTTCCTTTGCCCTTCACCTTCTTGTTCTTCGCATATTTGTTTGGCTTATTTATCCTTCCACCACGAATAGCAAGTACACGGGGTAGGAGCCTTACGAGGTAACCCTTTTCATAATCAATTAGCAATGCGTGTAGGTCGATGTGATCTTCCCACACGGTGCATATTGAAGTTCCGAACAAAACCATTGAAATCCTTGTTAAGGGATATGTTGATCAAGTTCACAGCAATGTCATTTTCATAAACTTTGCCAAGTGCATATAGTTGGTCCATGTATCCTTTCATCTCCAATACATGAGCACTTACGGGTTTACCCTCTCCTTGCTTGCAGCTGTGTAATGCATCGATCGAATAATAAATTTTGACAGCAGCTGGTTTCTCGATCATAGTTCGAAGTTCATCGAGCATGGTAGATGGGAAGTAGTTTTTGAACTGCTTTTGGAGAGGAGGTTCCATCGTTCCCAACATTAGGCAAGCCACATCATTATGACGCTTATACTCAATTTTCCAAGCATCCTTTTCCGCTTGAGGTGCGGCGGTCTTTGGTTCGGCAGGCAAGGCGTGTCTGAGATAATCCAACCGATCGAACACTACGACAATTCTCAAAGAGCGGTGCCAATCATTGAAATTCTTAGAGCCACCAACTTTTCTCGATCAAATTTGAGCGCAGAACTTAGTGCGATGTTAGTGTTATCGTTGTTTTGAGCCATTTCTATAGAAAAAGTTCAAGTATTAGTATTTTCGATAATACAATTTTCAAGAAAATAAAATATACCCAAGGTAATATAAACATATAACCATATAATTTTCTAAAAACTAGGATCCAAATTATCATAGGTTCATTACATCAGTTGATCTGCTAGTAACGAAAGCATATAATAAGGTAATCTGTCGAACAATAATTGGCAAACAATTTCCAATTCCTAGATCATTATGGGATTTATATTTTCCAATGCTATTGCAAATATAAACATGTGTTATCCATCTTATGCCTTGAGTCCGTGTTTCACTTCCTACTAAATTTAAGTGTCTAACTTAAAGAACTGCAAATATGTTCATGTAAGGTCTGACTTTACATAATGATTTACCTCTCCATCACAATCTCGCCAAGTTCTGACATGACGTAAATTGCAACTTCAAGTGTCCCTTTAATTAGATGGCACATAACTTAATTTATAAAGGGTACTTGTTTTGATTTTATGTGGTCAAATCAAATATGTACAAAGATGTAATGCATTCATCTTGTAGCATAAATTTTAATAAAAAACTTTTTATTACCAATTCATAAAGATCAAATTATCAAAGTTTTGATTGAGGTATTGGTTTCGCCAATCAAGGAACTTACCTTCAATTATCGTCCATTATACCGTACTTTTGCATAAGTGTAAACACTTAGTGTTTCGGGTAATTACCACCGAAGTGGCGCATAGAATTAAAGCCAATTCACCCTCAAGATGATTTTGTACATTTATGGCTTACTTGGTAGCTCCAATTTGACTCGCAAGCAAGCGGAGAATTCGGTCAGCGCTGAAGCAATAACCTCCTTCTTTAGGGTCACAATTTAATGCGCTCCCCTCCTAATACTTCCCACACAGTCCGTCAAATTGGGTGAGCCGTTCAGACAATTTGTACCAAGATCATCAATCAATTAAACTATTGAAAACTTAACTTTTCAAAAAAAAATCAAATTTCACCATTATTTAGTCTATATTATTTTTCTATTCAAAATTACCCTTTGCTTAAAACTGTCACACATAATAAACAAACAAGTAAACAAATAAAAAATAAACAACTAAAAATAATGCACACATAACTAACAATTAATACGTGTAAACAAGTAGCCACATGCAACTTATTCGATAAAACCCTATTAATAATCAATGTCTAGGTTAATTAATGTATATATTAATTAGGGCTTTCACTTTCTCAATTGAAAGTGAGCCACATACATCGGCGAATCGATTGCGTAAACCCTTAATTAAAATATACCAAATTGCACATAATTGATTCATTAATATATAATTGGAGTCTTCCCCAATTCAAGATTTATCATAAATAAACATGTGATAAAACATCTTAACAATTAAACAGTATCCAAGCAACTATCCATGACAAACATGCATGTATCATCATGGATATAACATAACAATTATTCAATTAGTCACAAGATCACATATCATTCCATGTCATATAACATATTATTCATGAATAAATCACGTAACATATATATTAATTCTAGGTTTCAATAAGGTTAACATAACAATTAAAACCCTAAATTTTTTTTAATGAATCGACTACAAAAAAATGGGGTACGCCCCATATAAAATATAAAAAAAAACCGACCCATAAAAAAAATAAACCAAAACCCTAGATTAAACATATCAAACAACATACAATATTCGTTTTTTACGCGTTTAGTAATTAATTACTCATTAAAACTAATGACTCGTGATGCCACTGTTGGAATTATATATCATGACAATCAATAATAAAACACCAAAAATCAAAGAATACATGCGGAAGCGTATAGGAAAGATTCACAAATAATTAATTAACATAAACAAGAAAATGCATACATTTCTTGATTCTAGCCGAACAAAAATCAAATCCACAAAACTAGCAATTGGATGAACCCTAATTAGGGTTTATAGGATTATGTGAATTACCCCTTACCGATTTTGTAATTCAATCCAAGAATACTAACAATAATGTGTTAGTACCACTTTCTTGTACACACGTACTATACCGAATTAAATGAATGCTAGTTTTAATTAAACAAATAACTTTGGTTTTGGAAAAGCTATGTGTCGACACCCTTGGGAGGTGGTCGACCGGTTTCAAACACAAAAACACACAAATACTTTTGGTTTTAGGTTATGAGTACAAGAGATGCAAAACCCAAGACCCCTAGCCTTGTATATATACTTAACTAAACTCGGAGAACAAGTTGAGTTTGGGTTGGGTTGGGAGATCCTTGTGGCAGATCGGTTTGGGTATCCCACAAGGGATTCCGGAACCTTCCCAATATTAATTTGCAATCTAATCCTTTCCAATTACATTTAACGACCGTTAGTCCATTACACTTAATTACTTAACGTCCGTTATAATTATTTCGTTTAATTAATAAATAAATATAACATTTATATTTAATTATTAACTTTAATTCTCATACGCAAAGTGTGCAATCCCGTGGTCTCGAGTTCGATTCTAACTCACGTCTACTAATTTATATCCATAAAACCATTAGAGTTTTAGAGTTATTAATAAAGTTAAATCTTCTTAGCTTTGTTAAGTAAATTCCGCGTACTTAATAGAGATTACTCAGTGTTTTCATTGTTAATAACTTTGGATTTATCCGAGGTTACTTCGGTTAGAGTACATCGATTCAACAAGTGGTATCAGAGCTTGTGTGGAAACTCTGACTAAGAAGAAACCGTTTAAACCTAGTTAACAACAAAAACCTAAAGATGTCGACTGAAGCTGTTCCACCCCCATCAATCACCTCACTAAGAATACCAATCATTAAGAAGAGCGAATACGATCTATGGAGCATGAAGATGAGGTAGTATATTGAAATCACAGACCATGCACTGTGGAATGTGATTGTCAATGGTAATGAAGTTGTGGAAGAACTTGTAGACATTCCTAGACAACCGAAAGCACCTAAACCCATCTTGCCATATGCTACAATAAGGAATCAAGAGAAGGCTCTCAACATACTCTTGTCTGCTATTCCAGATGGTCATCTACTCAAGTTCCATGATGCTAAAGATGCAAAGCAACTCTGGGCTGCTCTCAAGACTAGATTTGGAGGTAATGATGCTTCCAAGAAGATGCACATAAATCTGTTGAAGTAGCAGTTTGAAACCTTCTTGTTGGAGAAAGAGAAAGCCTTGATGTCGCCTATGATGATTCAAAATCTTCTCGACATCTTGGAGTCAGCATAAAGCGAGAGGTCTCGATTGAAGATGCTAACCTAAAGTTCTTAAGGAGTTTGCCATCGACATGGCATGTGATTGCTACAATGATCAGAGGACAACCTGGATTGAACACTATAGACTTTGATGATCTCTACAACCATCTGAAGGTGTATGAGCATCAGATGAATGGTCAAACTAGCTCAAAGTCTCACAGTATTGCTTTTGTGTCATCTAAAAAGAGAGGCAGTACTTCTACTAAAAGTACTGCTTCTCCTACTCAAAGTACTGTTGCTCAAAGTATTGTTGCCTACACTACCCCCACCTTTGCTCAGCAATCCACACCAATAAACACCATCCACTCAGAGGAAGTCGTGTGCTCTTTCTTTGCACATCAAGCTACTCTACCTATTACTTATGAAGAAAATCTCTCACAGACTGAAGAGAATGCTTTTGAAGAAATTGATATCAGGTGGCAAGTTGCTATGATCACTGCAAGGATCAAGAAGTTTATGAAGAAGACATGAAGATGCATTAACTTCAAACCTAAACAGGGAATCACTTTTGACAAATCCAAGATTGAGTGCTCAATGTCAAAAGATCGGACATTTTGCAAGGAATGCGAGGTTTGCTAAGTATCAAGCAAACATGATGACCGAGAAACCAAAGCTAGAGTTGAAAGAAATTCCTATTACGAAACAAAAGCTTTGGTTGCTCAAGAGAATCTATCGAGGTTGACCGAGTGTTGATTTTGATGATGAACCGATAACCTCTTGTATGGTAGGTATGGAGGATTCGGTGGAAGAGTTTGGTGAGCCTGACTTTTAATGAGGAACACGGACATCTTCTATGGAGTCTAGAGATGGTTATTGAAGCTTTGACTAGAGCATGGAGTGTGAAGCTGAACCTGTTCTACTTGCCATGGTAGCTACTTCACCAAGTTCACCCCTATCTCTGAGGTATGTTCTAAGTGTCATAACTTTTATCAAAAAGTGCTTAATGATTATGTGACTGAACGAGATAAGTGTAGAACGGCTAGGGCTGAAGTAGCTGGTTACTAAATTACTTTAGAATCTATGGAAGCCAAAATAATAAAACATGAAAATAATGAAATGGCTTGGGCAGAAAAGTATGAACAACAGGATTATCAGTTAAAACTAAGTGAATGGAAGTTAAATTGTAAGATTTCTAAAATTGAAAGCCGACTAAGGAGAGAGATGAATTGCTAGACAAATTTGTTGCTTGGGGACAATCGGGTCTTTCTCATGTCACTTATGTTGAAAACAGAAAGAGCTTACATTAAAAGCGGCCTAGGTTTTGGTATGGACTTTAATAGCATAGAAAACCCACCTAGTGATCAGGATGAATGTGATTTTGAGGATATAACCACTAGTGATGATGAACTCATTAATTATGCACACACATCTAGTAATGAGGAATCAGTTAGTGAAACACCTCCTGAGTTTAAGAAAGATAATGGCTATCAAACAGTCCCTCATCACATTGGTAGTCATCAACCTCTTAGGCCTGATGTTTCTCGTTTTGGAGTAGACAGCTTAGAGTTTAGGAAGAAACTTAAAGGTCAATTTAGGTCTGAAACCTCAAAAGAAACTGTTGAAACACCTAAGGTAGACGATGTTAAAAGCGAAGCAGTACTTTCACCTGAAAGTACTGCTACACCTTCAGCAGTACCTTTAAGAAAACCTTTTCACAATACTGCTAAACCTTTCTGGGATAATTTTGGTCAAAACAGTTTTCATCATTCACCTAGAAGACAAGATAGGTTTGGTCATACACATAGAAGAAGAAATTTTGGGCTTATAGATCAAAAACTATGTTTTGTTTGTTTTAGTCCTGATCATTTGATTAAGGATCATGACTTACACTCAGTACCTAAGTAAGTTCCTAAAGAATAGAGCTCACAACCAAAACCAAGGAGACTAGACCAACTTGGAATCATTCACAGGGGTTAATCATAGAAACTTCTCACGGACTATAGGTACCTCACCAAAGAAGACCTTTTTCAAAACCTCCGAGCCTTCAAATACTTTCCAAGGTCTTCATTAAGCCAAAACAATACTTTCTCAAAGTACTGCTTAGTTTTCACCAAACACCTCTTGGAATAGGAACTCTAGGAGATCTAATTACTATCAATCTAGAAGGCGTTACAACTCTAAGAAAGTAGTTAGATCTAGAGACTCTTCACGAAATTAAAACTAAATGGGTTAAGAAGGAAAATCGATGATGAACAAATAGTACTTTCAACAAGTCTTCTTTGAAACAGGTGATTTTTGATAAAGATGATTTTGTTGAAAAGAAAAGGAGGTTTTGTTGAAAAGAAAGTTTCTTTGAAAATCCACCACAAGTTTTGAAACAAAAGATAATGCTTGATTACATCTATAAAAGCGTGAAGATTAGATACTCAAGGAATTTGAGTATGTTACTCCCAAAGGGAACACAAGTCGATGTGGCTTGGGTTCCTAAAAACACTAACTTTTTATCTTTGTGCGGGCAACCCGGAAGAGGAGCTTAAAGATCATCTTATTGTGGATAGTGGTTGCTCTGGAAGCATGACAGAGACAAGGAGATTACGCCGATTTTAGGCCATATTGTGGAGGAAGAGTTGCATTTGGGAATGATGCTAGTGGAGGAAGAATTAGTGGGAAAGGAACCATAAAGATAGGGAGCATAGATTTTGAGAATGTTAGATATGTGAAGGAGCTCAAGTTCAACCTTTTGTCAGTGTCTCAAATCTGTGACAAAAAGCACCCTGTATTATTCACTGACACAGAATGTCTCATAATTTCACCTGAATTCAAGCTGAATGATGATAACTTGGTAATACTGAAAGTACCAAGAACCAATGATGTGTATAGTTTAGATATAAAGAGTCTTCACTCTTCTGATAGAGCTACATGTTTAGTAGCAAAGGCTACACTTGAAGAAGCACATCAATGGCATAGAAGAATGGGCCATGTAAATTTCAAGAATATCAACAAATTGGTCAAAGGAAATTTAGTTAGAGGTTTACCCTCAAAGACTTACAAGAATGATCACTCTGTTTGGCATGCAAGAAGGGTAAACAACATAAAGCTTCATGCAAGAAGCTTGAGGAAAGGATGATAGAGAACCTTTGAGCTGCTTGCATGGATTTGTTTGGACCTGTTTACATTGCTAGTCTAAACAAGAAGAAATCCGCTTGGTAGTGACGGATGATTGCGATGAGATTCGAGTTAGGTATTTTTCTTGGGATTTAAAGATGACACTTTTGATGCAATTCATGATCTAATCATAGCCCTTGAAACCAATTGAGACTCAAAGTTAGAGGTATTAGATGTGATAATGGGACCGAATTCAAGAACAAGCTTATGGATGAATTTTGTGCCAACAAAGGGATCAAGAGGAGTTTAGCATTTCAAGAACACCACAAGAGAATGGTGTTGCGTAGAAAGAATAGGACTTTGATTGAAGCATCCGAACAATGCTTGCATTCACAATTACCTATTCAATTTTGAAATTTGTAAGTATGTGCTTGCTATGTACTTATGAGTGTTAGTCACCAAACCACGATGAAGACACCTTATGAGTTCTTGATGGGCAACAAACCCAACATTAGATTTATGAAGCCTTTTGGATGCCCTCTTACTATTCTCAACACAATTGATAATTGGGCAAATTTGATGGCAAGTCAGAAGACGGATACTTATTGGGGTATTGCACCAACAACAAGGGATTTAGAGTGTACAATAGAGTCACCAAAAAGGTTCAAGATTGTCTTCATGTTGAGTTTTTAGAAGATCAAGAAAATCAGAAGGGTAAAGGTCCTGATTGGATGTTTGATCTTGAAGTTTTGACTCCTTCTATGAAATATGTACCTGTTAGAGAAGAAAATCAATCTGTACACAATGGAGAAGAGGTACAGTATGTTGTTCATGGAGTCCATATTAGACCTGATGCTGTTCATGATGAAGAACCTAAAACTGTTGAGAAGGAGAAAAGCTTGATGAGCCAAAATCCTCATTGTCTGCGAGGATCAATCTATTCAAGATGAACTTAATCGGATTCTTTTTCAAGATGTTATAGCACATTCTTATGATGATGAACAAAGAAGAGCTTATGAGGAAGCAAAGAAAAGAATAAGACTATTGAGTTCACTCACGTTACTTTGGGTGTGAAGATTTTAGATCAAAGTCTTCTTTGCACTCGATAACAACACTTTGGATGATTTAGATGATCCTACCATGCATGGCTTAGAGGATCGATGATGAGTTTGAAGATGAAGGTATTTTCTCGATTCCAATGAAGATCTTGATTTCACTAATTTGGGTGACAATTATGGAGTTCCACGGACTCGCCTCTTAAGAATTCATAAGAATCATCCTCTTGATCAAATCATTGGTCCTTCTACGGAGTGATGACAAGACACAAAGCTAAGAGTTTTCTAAACCTCATAATGCTTTACTTAGCTTTGTCTATAAGCGAGCAGGCTAAATCATAAGGACCATCAAACATGCCTGTTTACTTGCTTTATCTCTCAAGAAGAACCCAAGAATATTGCTCAAGCATCGACTAAAGAGAGTTGGGTTGAAGCTATGCAAGAAGAACTTCTTCAATTCAGGATTCAAGAAGTTTGGGTATTATGTGATCTTCCTGATGGAAAGAAGGTCATTGGTACAAGATGGGTGTTCAGAGTCAAGAGAGATGAAAGAGGGAATGTTATCAAGAACAAGGCAAAGTTAGTTGCACAAGGCTACAGACAAGAAGATGGAGTAGATTATGATGAAGTATTTGCGCCTGTAGCAAGGATTGAAGAAATTCGAATCTTCCTTGCTTTTGCATCATATATGGGATTTCAGGTTTATCAAATGGATGACAAGAGTGCCTTTTTATATGGCAAGATTACAGAGGAAGTTTATGTTAAACAACCTCCTGGTTTTGAAGATCCTTCACATCCTAACAAAGTCTACAAAGTTGTTAAGGCTTTTTATGGCTTACAACAAGCACCTAGAGCTTGGTATGAAAGGCTCTCTACCTTCTTATTGCAACATGGTTATAGGAGAGGAGCGATAAACAAGACTTTGTTTATCAAGAGAGACAAGAAGGATATTATGTTGGTTCAAGTATATGTTGATGATATCATATTTGGAGCTACAAAACAATCTATGGTCAAGGAGTTTGAGAAGGCGATGCGAATGAATTTCAAATGAGTTCAATGGGTGAATTAACTTTCTTTTGGGACTTCAAGTTAAGCGACCAAAGAGGAATTTTCATAAGTCAAGACAAGTATGTATCTGACATACTTAAGAAGTTCAATTTTGTTGCAATGAAGCCTGTTACTACACCTATTAAATCTATCAACTCATTGGGCAAATATGAAGATGGACAATCAGTTGAGGTCAAGTTATACAGATCAATGATTGGTTGTCTTATGTATCTTACTGCATCTAGGCTTGATATCATGTTTGCTGTGTGTTTATGTGCAAGATATCAATTCTCACCTAAGGTTTCTCATATGAATGTAGTGAAGAGAATTTTCAGTTATTTGAAACAACAACCTAAGTTGGGGTTGTGGTATCCAAAGGATTCACCTTTTCACTTAGAAGCTTTTTCAGATAGTGATTATGCAGGTGACAACTATGACAGGAGATCAACCACTGGAGGATGCCAATATCTTGGAAGAAGATTAGTTTCATGGCAGTGTAAGAAGCAAACAATTGCAGCAACATCATCAACTAAAGCAGAATATGTGGCTGCTGCATGCTGTTGTGATAACGCCTAAAATGAACATGTTTTTAGTAGCGTTATTGTTGGTTTTGTGCATGATAATCGGCTATATTTATTCATAATTGTTTCAAAAGTGCAAAAGATGCGTATTGTGTATGTATATGTAGCCAGGTATCACGAATGATGAAGAAATGAAGTTTTATGCACATTTGGAAGATTCTCGAAGACGGAAGTCGAGCAAGGAAGCTTTGGATTCAATGATTGGGAATTAAAATGATTTCTAAGTATCTCTGACAAGGAAAGATCAAGTTTTGCCTTGGAAATCATCGGTGAGAGCAAAGAATGAAGCGTATAAACAAGAAAGTCAACAAAAGTCAAAGAGCAACACCCACTTCGGTCGTGACTCAGAACCGATTCGCCGGGCAAATGGTCAAATCGCAACCGATCCGGTTGCCATCGCAACCGATCCGGTTGCATGAGCTCTGATTACACAAAGTTGCATTTATTGTTGCCTTAACTCCCCATAATCATTGGACGCCGATCATTTCTTGCTGTTAACTTGTTGGGAACATAGTTGAGCAAGCATACTTGGCTATATAATGAATCTAGTCCTAGTTTACTAGGTGTGACACAACCAAAAGTGTATTAGTTTACATCAAAACTAATACCAACCATTTTTATTCAGCCCAAAAGCTTAGTCTTTACTGAAAAACGTCCAGGAGCAAGGAGGGAACAATTCTCATCCATAGTTTTGGTAATTTGGAGTTATACGGTGAATCTAGGTGATTGGAGGTGCGTGGTTGCTACAATCCACGAATTCTAATTCTTGTAATCGCAAAAGTTTAGGTATTCTATGAACTTTGTTATGGATTTCTATTCTCTTGAATTATTGGAATTACTTTGTTATGATTTGTGTTTAGTTATTATTATCATGGAGTAGTGTTTGGATATACTTGTGTGTTGGGATGTAGTTAATCATACTAGTGTTCTCAATATGTGATGCATGTATATATGATCTTGTTTAAATGAGTTTGTTGTAAAAATACTAGTCTTGGTTTGATTTGTTGATAAAACATGTATTAAGAAAAAGGACCGAAAGGATTTCTCTTGTGCTTTATTCCAAAAAGTTGAGTGACAAACTAGTATGGGGATATGGTGATTGACAACCACCATGTTTGCTTATTAAAACAAGACTAGGAACATTTTCATCACGAAAGGGTCGAAAGATTCGTAAGAACAAGTTTAATAAGAACATGTTGCAAACAAATGGATTTTCTAAAAGGATAATCATTAGGATAAGGACCGAAAGGATTACCTATATGTTTTTGTTCTTAGAATGATTTTTACAAACATATACCATGGTTGGAGATCATTTGCTTATGATTTGTGTATCACATCAAGAGTTTACACCAAACCTTCATGAACATTATTTGTGATTGATTATAGACTACACACAAGTATATATATTTCTTATTATTGAATTTCACTATAGACATCACTTTTAAATTTGTGGAAGCGTTGACAAAGCTTTCTTGATGGAATCTTTTCATCAAAACAATTTCAAACACAAAAATCCCTTGGTACGATCTCGACTTACCAAACTTTGCTATCACGGACGAGTATACTTGCTCGTATGTGTTAATAGAATTAGACAGTTAAATCGTGTTTATAAATTTTTAAAACTTACACCACGGTAACACATCAAGTTTTTAGGCGCCACGGGATTTTCTTTGATTTTACGTAAGATTGGTAGTATTGGAATTGAATTTGGTAAAGTAAAAAAAAAAAAAAAAGGGTTTTGGTTAAAATTTTTTATTTTTGATTTCATGGTTCTAGTTTACTTAGTGATTTGTGTTATAGTTCCTAGAGTAATTCTTGTCATTTTGATTTTATTTACAGATTATGTCTTGTAGTTTAATGATTTCTTAGATTTATTTATATTTTATTTATATTTGTTATTATTATTTAATTACTTTTAGACTAATTCAAGTTTTAATATTAATGATTAGATAATAATTTTTCAGTTATATGGTTTAATTATCTTTATGGTAGTTTTTAATAGAGTAGTTAATATAGTTTTTAGTTTAATGGTTTAATTATTAAGTCATTAATTATTGGTTTATGGAGAGTCTTAATTAATTTAGAGTTTTAGTATACTTAATGATTTATTTTAATTTCAATTAATATTCGGTTTATTACAAAAAAAAAAAAAAAAAAATGTGTCGATTTAACGATCGGTTGCAACCCGCAACCGGATCCGAGCTAGATTATTTGTTCTAGGTAATTCCACCAACCGATTCGGTTGGTGAGCCAACCGATCCGTTGGTGCTCTCGATAATTTTTTTTCTAATTTTTAGATTTTGAGTTCTAACTTATGTTTTTAGTTTTGTTAAGTATCTTTGCTTGCTTAGTTTATGTTTCTATAGTTTGATCTTGTTTTTACTAACTCTAACGCTAATGATTCGGAATTTGTTTTGTTTTGTTTTGTCAAGTTTATCTAATTAGTATGGATAGTTTGAGCGGAATCTCGGAATACCTTCGTACTTTGGATGAAATGTTCAAGGATACCGGAAGTTCACTGGAAAAGATTGGAGGTATCTTGGAAGAGTGTAAGAAAGATTTGGGGACTGATACGGTTAATATGGAGGAAACGGGTGAAAACAAGGTTCAACTTCCCGAGAAGGGAAGAGTTGTAGTATTCACACAAGCACCTTTAACGGTGTATGATTCGCCACTAATGAGGTTTGGTGCGCCTTGTAGCGTAGAAGGAGTAAGTGCTTGGACGCGAACTTAATATGGCTTATGGAGAAAACTACATTTTGGAGAAGGTTCTTGATTTAAATTGGTCATGTACGTTTGGACTATGAAGCATATGGAAGAAGGATGGTTAAAAATCTTAAGGTCAATATTCATGGACACATTTTGAATCGGATTACATTGTGTTAGAAGAAGGAATGCGGATGAACCCATGTATGTTTTGGTCGAGACTTTCTTGTCACGACCAAGTGTCAAGTTGATTTTGCAATGGGTGAAATGAGGATTAATATAACTGATTTGGAAGAAGGAAAAGGAGTGAACGAGATGCTAGTGGAAGTGTGTGCCAACATAGAAGAGACAGATGTGGAAGTAGTTAAAATGGGGAAAGCAAATCGGAAGAAAACTTCATCAAACAAACTAACCCCAACCACAACCACCAACAAAAATGATTACACACCATCATCACCTCCCACTACAAATACTTTCAAGCCTTTAACCGGCAAACAAAAAGAAGCTATTTTAGAAAACCTAGAACAAAAGTTTCTTGAGCTTAATGAGAAGAAACCGGTGATAGAGGTAATTCAAGATTATGTGCTCTACCGTAAGAAATTGGATGCGGTGATGCTAGCAAGGGCTAGGTTGGAAGATAAGAATCTAACGGAGGAAGAGAGAGATAGAATTTTGTTTAGAGGCATGCCACGGAAGGAGAAGGATCCGGGTAATTTTGTGTTGCCAATAAAAGGGAATGGGACTACACCAGTTTATGCCTTAGCCGATACGGGGTGTGATGCCCTATCCATTGTTTATGACTTTAGGTCTAAGTAATCCGCAACCAAATCATTCGAAGCTTACTATGGCGGATAATTCTCAAGGTAAAGCAATGGGAGAGGTGAAGAATGTAAGAGTGCAAATTGGCTATCAACCGTATTTGGCCGATTTTCTTGTCCTAGATAATCCGGTGGACAAGAGTTTACCACTATTATTGGGGAGACAATTCCTACGAACTTGTGGTGCAATTATAGACATGGGAAGAGGCACAATGACTATTGATGATGGGATTTCAAGGCAAACATACTATCCAAAACCAAGAGGACCAACTTTTGAATTTATGGAGGAGTTAGAATGGATGGAAGCAAATGATGATTTGACTTGTTTCAAAGTGGGACATGATAACCAAGGAAACCCAATGTATGGACCATTAGCTCCGCCTTATTTTGATATAGAGGATGAAATGGAACGTGCATTAGCGGTGGAAGCATTTTATAACCCATTCAAAAACATACTAGTCTACAAGAAGTTGACCGACTTTTTAGGTTCTTTACCGGTGCAACTTAAGAATTTGGAATGGAGACTCGAGGGGTCGGGCACTTACAAGAGACAAACTGGAGATGGAGAATGGCATGTTAAGTTCGATATTGATAACTTTTTGAGGGGTCATTTAAGCCCTTATTTGATCACTTTTGTATCCGTTATTACTTAATATCGTTCCTTTTCACTTTTTAGGTCTCTTGAAGGCAAATTGCTGTAATGGCACTTATTTGGACGAAAAGGCGTGAATATCTGAAGAAAATGGCCAAAGTCAAGAAATCGAGACACTCGAGTTCTTTGAAGTACAAGGTGCATCCTTTGTTTAACTATGACATCATCGGAGCATTTTGTGACGAGATGAAGCCAAATTTCCTATTTTAAGCCGACGGTGTCAAGCTTTAAAAGAGTAGGCCGTCGCAACTCATACGGCCTAGATTTGATCAAGACGGCGTCATAAGTCGGAAGGGACGGCACAAGCACAAGGTGACCCGTCGCAAGACTAACGTGGCGAAGCGAAACCCAATGACGGCGACCGACGGCGTCACAAATCATAAGGTGACGCCGTCGCACATGTAATCTTATATATAGAATCCGAATTTTTCGGTATTTGTGTGTAGTCTTTTCGGTAAAACCTAAACCGAACCAAGGTCTGTCTTGTACAAGATTTTAGGGTTCAAACCTAACTTACATCAAGATAAGTGTTTTACTTCATTAATTCAATTATTTCTTTGATTATTTGTGTGTATGCTTGCATGTTCTCCTGTAGGATCATTATTTTTGTGTTTGATGATTCGGGTGGTCTTGGGAGATCAAAATACATGTTAGTCATATTTTAGAGAGAAAAAGAGAGGGTGTTCTTGGTAGAAAGTTACTTCAATAAAATGTAAAGGTTAGATTGTTAGCCACACCCTTCCATGGTTGGAAGGTATTTATACTACAAACATAACGTCCTCCTATCGGATGTGGATCGGGCATACATGGGTAAAGACCCGTCCTTCCTCCACGGTGTTGCACTAAACTATACTACGCTACAAACTAATAAATAAACTACTAAATAACGTAACTAATGACAAGTCTACGAGCTAACTTAAGCTAGATAACATTTGGGGTGACCGACACTTCACTAAGGAATTTTCTAATTCTAACAATCTCCCCTAAGGAGGTCACCCCATGTTTTACATTCGACTCCTAGCATTACTCGTTTTGACTTTGTTCTTGAGCTCGTAGACTTGAATTCTTCATATCCATAATCTTTGTGCTTTAGTAGCGAATCTTCAAAGTCCGCATAGATTTGTACTTTCGGTGGAGGCCTTTAACCGATCCACATCTTTGATGATCTTTGAGCTTTCTTTGAGATCATCGACCACGAAATCTCTCTGGATCATCCATAGTTGTGTTGCCTTCATGTGATGTTGTGACTTTCGGACCGACATGCTCACACTTTTGAATCATGACATCTTTCCATCGTAGTGCGGAAGCCTTCATCGGTTCATGATATTTGCGCACAGTAGCATAAGCATAGTATAAAAATATTAGAACCGAGTTATGTAGATATGCACCACGCATGATTTCTTCAAATTAAGTGTGGATCTTTGTGAGCATGCGGCTTTGGATTGACTCCTCAATTACGATCACCGCAATCGCTCGGGTGTACCGCATCGACAATTAGCAATAAAGCGCCGCGAAAGTGTCTTTGATCACTTCGTTGAATTGAGGTACACGACCCACGGTTCCCGTTGATCGAGATAAATCTGCTCGTGATCGTAGGATTCCTAAGAATCTCCTTGACGGGGTTTCGCAATGTTCTAGTGTTCTCAAACCGAACGTCTCAAAGAAGACAACACGGGTGAGTGAACGGCGAATCGAGATTCACCGATTGATGAAAATGATTTGAAAAACAATCGCGTATTGCTTAGAATAAAGAGTTTTTGCAATACGGACGAAGGTTTTATGAGAAGATCAATTTTCAATCAAAACACTTTTGTATTTGAAAATAGTACACAATCGACGTGCTAGTGAAAAGAAGAGATTCGCACATCGACCGGTTTTTCTAAAAGTATTTTTCAATCGAGATACTTTTGAATTTGAAAACATAAGTACACATTCGACGTGCTAGCGAAAAGAAGATTTGCACATCGAACGGTTTTTCCAAAAGTATTCGTCAATTCCAATCACGGACCAAGGTTGATTCAAGAATGAATCTCCCATTGTTTCTATCCGGTTGTCACATGGTTGATCTATAGAATAGATCTCACATGCCACCTACCGGAGCTTGTTTGATGTTGGCTCGAGAAGGCTTTCCATCTTCATTGTGAGTGTGTAAACACATCACTCGGATATTCAGCAATACCACAAGGATAATCGTGGGACTCTTAATATATTCTTACTTTCCACATTGTGTGAAACAGCAAGTCTTCATTAATTTAGTGTCCCAATGAGATATTGTGGATGATCTCTGGCTCTAGACTCAATAGTGCACATTTGGTTCCTATGTCGGAGACTGGGAGAGGTCTCCTTCTTCAATATCAACAATCTCTAAGAAAAGTCGATAGATAATGTCGGTTCCACGTGAGAATGAAACAAGCCCTTTAAGAGGAACTTGAGTGGTTTGGGAAGTTTAGTGCGGTCGTCATTTGGGTCCATGACGCCTTGTCTTCAATACCGGTGTTACCTTAGTAACAACCAAGGTAGCATATGTATTGAACCCGATCTCGCCCTAAGGTTGAATTGATGGAGGTTATTTCTTTTCACCCTTTTCACATTCGTTCTTTTCATTCTTCAACCCCTTCTGCTTCCGAGACTTCATAACTAGAACCTTGTTGGGTTTATTCGATTAGCTGCCTCATCCGCACTCTTCCCGTATCTCACTTTTCTCCTTTTTCAATATACCTAAGGACTCTACACTATCTAGTGGAT
Source organism: Chrysanthemum lavandulifolium (assembly GCA_022545495.1). Classification (NCBI taxonomy): domain Eukaryota; kingdom Viridiplantae; phylum Streptophyta; class Magnoliopsida; order Asterales; family Asteraceae; genus Chrysanthemum; species Chrysanthemum lavandulifolium. The sequence goes on from CM040242.1 coordinate 273,950,514, forward strand.
TGTCCCTGGTAGATCCCTCCGGTTACAGGCGGATCGTGGGACGAATACCTAACCTAACCATCCTTATAACACCATGCATAAAGTAAATTGGTCGGTCTTTTGGTATTGTTCTTTCCTTCATGAAACCAATTGAAAAATCATTTGGAAAACCAATCAAGGTACTTGTGATACGAGATCAAAGCATTTTGTACCTTAATAGTTTTGATCATTTAGAAAAACCTCCCCCTCAACATGTGCGTATGATTTAGAAATTGTTTAGCACAAGGAGGCAAGAGTACTTTGAAATATTTTCTTTGATCACAATTTTCATACGAAAAAGCCATTTGATTTTCTTGGTAAAATTCTCCCCCTCAATATGTGCATAGAATATTTTAAAACATTTTATCACATAGAGGCAAGAGTTCTTTTGAAGCACATCCACAATCACAAAATCCATTAAGAAAACCATTTGAAAACACAATCAAGGTACTTTATAATCTCTTTTAAAAACTTTTGTACCTCGATGGTTTGCTCCCCTCAATATGCGCTTCAGATTCGAAAGCGTTTAGCACATACGAGAGAAGCGAACTGCACAACCGAATCAAACGATCACCTTTATCAAATTTCATTATTAAATCACAAATTCTCCCCGATCAAAAATATCAAACCTTTGAGATTTTGGATCCCAAGTGATTTAATTAAGTTTAGAAAACATGGGAGAAAATGTGGCCTTGTTTAAATACTCATCGGTTTTGGATAAATCCTCCTCCTCAACATGTGCATAGTGTATTTGAAATCGTTTGGCACATGGAGGCAGGAGTGCCTTTAAAGGACTAAAACCAATTCCATTTAAAACAGAGTTGAGATTTAAAACACGATCTTTACCCCGATCGTAAATATCAAACCATTTGAGATTTGTGATCCCAACCGATTTAAATCATTTAGAAAATTTGGGAAAGACGTGCAAGATCTAATTTTGAAAAATGATAGATAAGGACCGATTTAGACATTAAAGATTGTTAGTGTCGGTATGATAGTTTTAAGAGATCTTTAAGTAAAATAAAATAATTTCACAATCAAACAAGAACGTAAAAATTCATTTTGAAAGACCTTGATTCTAAAGAAAAATCATACCATGACATAACATTAAATCTTTAGATCACCACTTATATTGTACAAAGCGGAACTTTTGTGAAGAAATATCGTTTGAAAATATTTTATTTTAAATCACTCTCCCTCAATCCATGACCAGTCAATAATCGAGTGACTCAAGTTTTGATAAAATGAAGTCCTGATTTTCAAAATTTAGTCCAATATATTTTCAAAACAACATTTTTCCATTTTCAAAACAGTTTAATTCAATTTACTCAAAAATTGTTTAAAATGGTATCCCGCACAAAGATAAGTTAGGTGGATGAGAAGCTTCCGTTGTTGTTGCTTTGTAGGGTTCGGAAAAAACCGTCTGCGAAGCGATGAGACTTCTTCTACGCTGCATTTTGAATGCCAACCGAGGTCAATTAAGCTCCGCTTTCTTCAATCACTTAGAAGAAAACCATCTGGCGATGCGTTGAGACCTCTCATGTTGCATATATGCCAACTCTCCATTGAAGTCCAATTAAGCTCCGTTTCTTCATTTATCAACCCAAGAAATAGTTACCCTTTCCTTTCGGCATCCAATCATCTTCATTGTGGGATCCGGATGGGAACATTCTTATAACCAATATACCGCATCGTTAGTGAACACACATACAAATATATGGTGGTCGACATCACCCAAACAATGAATCGACTAATAAAAGTCTATGCAACATATCAATCAGATCATTTAAATGTATGGGAAAAATGTGTTCATCAAACTCTAATTATCTAAACCTAGCAATCATATCCTTGGCACCTAGTCCTTCAACATAGGTTAACATCATTTTTAATTAAGCATATTAGGATAATTAAGAAAGCTCGTTAGAAGATATAGATTTGAAAACATTTTCCCCCTCAACCAATAACTCATTTTATAAAAGATTTGAAAGCAACAAGTCATTGATTGAGTTTTCAATTTAACAAAACTCGAATCGATTGTTTTCAAGCAACTCCTTTTCCACCATTTTGAAAACAACAAATATTTTTACGAAGAATTATAGACGGAAAAACATTTGTATAGGACAATGATCCTTCGACATACTTTCCTCAAAGTGTTTTAGGATAAGTGCACGAAAATATTTGAAAATCGATTAAGCGTAGCACTTTCCTTCTTTGAAAACGGGTTGCTATCGTAAATACTAACAAGCCATAGTTAAAGCACGGTCACGGTTTGAAATAGCGCAAGCCATAGTATGAAGCGGGTTACAACAAATAATCTGTAAGCCATATTTTGAGACATGTTTTGAAAAGAATATTTACACCTCTGCTCGAACTTCATCTATGGTCCCGTGCATTATTGAATGACATTTCTAAGACCGTAGATGTTATCGATACTTAAGACATGTCATGTGAAAACATATTTTGGTATTTTTGAAATTTTTCCGATTTTATGGGTTTTTGAAGGTTTTATATTTTCTATTTTCTTTTTCTTGGTTTTATATTTTCTATTTTGTTTTGCTTTGGTTTTATATTTTTGTATTTTGTTTTTGATAAATATATACAAAGATAGTGTAGATGATATAGTTTAAGAAGACGATGATACAGTATGAGATAAGGATATCGAATGACCTGTTGTAGAAGATAGAAGTCATCATCCCTAAAACTTTCACCACCAAGCTTCCAAGACTCTTGAATCGAAGAGAAGTTGAGCCACTTGAAAGTGAGACTTTGGCGCCTTCCCCAAACCGAAAATCCTTATGTTGAGCGATTCAAGCTATATTTCAAGCTTGCCTTAGCAGTGCACGAGATGCACACCATAATCATAAATCATTGCTCCATTTAAGACCGATGATCGAGATTCTCCGTTCGAGGTTATATCATCAATAGAAGAACGACCACGTATCATCTCACACATAAAATAATCTTCTCAAATTTCATAACCATCAAGAATGAAGCAATCCATTCGAGAAGGTGTCAAGAGAGCAATTCCCCAAGTAGTTGACATGTTGCGGTCACCTCTTTGTATAATGCTCTAGAACTCTCCCGAATACACTTCGTGAGGGAAATGAAGAACACCTTCCCATGTTCACATTTTTCTTCCACGATGAGCGTGTATGAAGCTCAAGAACCCAAGTACACCAATATCCAAGAACTCTCCGAATACACATCATGAGGGTAATGAAGAACACCTCCCTATGTTCACATCTTTCGTCACGATGAATGTATGAAGCCCAATCCTAAGTACACATTCCCAACGAGAGAGTAATCGATAACACCTCCCTCATGTTACACATTTATCTCCCGAATATGTCGTACTTGTGTACCTCTTTATCTTCGTAAACTTCCTCTAACATCACTTCCCCACATAGTTGGAATAAGAACACTAAACGCTTGATGAGTAAAACCTTGAGTTTCTCTCAGGTCATGACATTTGTTTTCCGGAATATCTTCAATCACTTAGAAGAGTTAAGTTCATCAAGTTTACTCGCCATGAGTCAAACCTTGAGTTTCTCTCATGGTAATAACATTTGTCTTCCCGGATATCTTCAAATTCTTAGAAGTATTAAGTACATCAAGTTTACTCGCTTAGATGCTTGTCTCCTTCCTCTTTCTCGTTTTGATACTTGTAATCAAGAACTCTTTGAATGCCCAAATACTTGAAATTTGTTGAGAAGATCGCTTGAAGTCTTTGAGAGAATCAACTTGTCAAGACTCCTCGACAATTTTATCAACCCTTGTAGACAATTTTAAGTGACCAAGAAGAAAACCCGCTATACCATGCTTGAAATCAAGTCAACTTCCCACATTTGTATCTTAAGCTTGCACCAATGATGGAAGAACGGTTAGAATTTATGCTTCAAGCAAATCTCTAAGTACTCACTACCCAAACAAAGTATGAGACATTAACACCTCTTGCGATTATCCACACGTCATATCGTGTGACATCGAGTAAAACAAAGTAACTCCTAATAGTGATAGTTAACCGTGTCTTCAACCATCCACCTCGATCACTGGTAACTAGATAAACCAAGTCTTCAACTCAAATTCTTAAGCCCGAGCAAGTTATCATATAAGAACACGCCTTTGTGAAAGTCAACTTCAATCTCAAATAAGTGATAAATGATTAACTCAAGTAATCACCTTGTGTCAAATGTCCAACAATAGTCAATATCAACGTCTCGAGTAGTCATCGCTAAAGAATATGAGCAAGTCTAATTGGGAATTGAATTTGACTTATAACTTTCTCCCATTAGTGCTCTCCCTAAACCGATAACTGCTTTGATAAATGCCATGAATTAAGAAGAAGTCTTTAGATTGTTAAATGCAACTCGCCTTTAGTCTTCTAACATGTAGCAGAAAATGTAGAACCGATCAGAGACTCGACCTTCTTCAAGATTGTCCAGTTGGGAATAGATAGTTAACATCTTCAACTCACACCAAAAAGCATCTCACCAAAAGGCATCCCATTAACTTACATCTTGCAAATCTTAACTAAAATCTCTCCCAATCAAACAAGAATGTAAAGATGTTCATCAAGGAAATCGACAATAAGGCCGCGAACGAACACACAAGATGGTAACGCATAAACTACCAATCACATCAAACAAGAACAGTAGAGATTGTTCGGAATTATCATGTTGATGTATCGTGAAGCATTAACCGGAAGCACTTTGTCGATAAACTCATCAATCCGAGGTGAAGATGTCAACCAACGGCTCTTAGAAGAGAAAACTCCATGTGAAGATAACCCGATAAGAAGAGGCTCGGCTTCTTACATGAAGTTTAGAGCCGTATGACCATTTATATTCTCAAATATCAATCAACAATGCAAAAATTCACACTTTTCTCCCCTCAAGAATTGCATACGGAGATGCCATTCTTGAATAAATAAGTGAAAATCATCTGAATGTTCTATTCACACTTCTCTTCTCGCAAAATAAGCACATGATGTCTCCATCTTCATTATAATCGAGCACGTGGAATGAGAAAACAATCGGTGGTAGGCCGGTTCACTTGATGATTGAAGCGCATGGAAAAAGTATGAAGCATGTTGATGAGAATGGTCATAATAGAAGATTTCTTCTTCGTAAGATAAAGCGCATCGACACGCATACACTTTTCTTTTCTTTAAGAACGAGGCTTGGCCGATGTGTTCAAACGTCATAAGAAGATTTCTCTTCTTCAAAGATAAAGCGCATCAAACGCATACTTTTCTTTTCTTTAGAACGAGGCTGTCTTCGATGTGAATGTACGTCATAAGAAGATTTCTCTTCTTTGGAAGATAATGCTTCTGAACGCACATTTCTTTTCTTTGAGACGAGGCCTGGAACTCAAGTGAGCAGACGATCATAGTCTCTCTTTTCAACTCTCTTAGCAAAACATGTAATCAACCCCATTATCATTCGGTGGGCTCTTTGTAGTGACAAATGATGGAGAAAACCCAATATGATGAATTTGACCTCAAGTAAAATACCTCGAACTCGTGACTTAAACTTGCACATATGTAACAAAGAGCGGTGCGAGACTTCATGCCCATTTGAATCTCTAGGTACTCTATACTCTTCAACCAACCAACCATCGAGTATAAGACGATATCACCTCTTGAAAATCCACAATTGAATGTGACAATCGAGCACTACAACGTAACTCCTTTAAGTGATAGTTATTTTGAGGTGATAAGAGCCCAATTCCCCAAGTGGTAAAGAAAAGGTAAAAGTCACCCAACAATAACTAGATTTCCAAGTCTTCATTTTTGATAATAAGCTTGAACAAGGATCTCAAGAATCTTCATCCATCCATCCCGATACCTTCGGATACTAAGTACACTCGCCGTGATAATTCACTTCAACCTCAAATAAATAATATTGAATTAACGCTTGTCACATCCTCTAGTTAATCGCTCAAATCTAGCCTTCTTTGACATTTAAACGAACTCGATAATGGTTTCATCCCACCATGGTTAGTAGCACATAACCCATAAGACCATGTAATAACCAAACCGCCATGACGAATATCCAAACACACATCCAATATATGAAGTACATCCTTTTCTCCTTCTTCAAATGTAACCCGTAACACCAAAGATCGAAGACCACGAAATCGCTTTCCTTTCTCCAAGATGGTTCCATCATCACGGATTGCGGATTTTACAAAACCAAGAATAAACCGTATGATAGTTCCTAAATGCACTTTACAATTGCGTGATGTTTCCATTGTCACGGATTTCTGTGTCTATGATTTAAACCAGAAATAGATTCTTTCGGGATTTTACAAAATCAAGACAAAACCGTAAACAATATCATCTTGAACATGTTATGACAATTTGGGTTTCGGTGAATATCGGTTTAAGGGAACATGTAGCGGTTCATCAATCATCCATTATCCAACATCATCAACATCATCAACCATCCAATCAACACTTTGGAAAACACATCATTCACGATTCTCGTTTACCGTTGTGTGATCACATGGAGAAGTAAACCCGATACGCCAAACTTGATCATGAAGTAGAATTCCCAGTTTGTTACTTAACCTTGTATTAATCCTTGTGAAGAAGAAACGGTGTGTAATGTACAAAACCTCTTGACATTCTCAATTGAGTGAGACAGAAGTGAAAGTTACGTTGTGGGTAAAGTGAGAAAGAGTCACACGTAACTAAATAGCCAAGTCTTTATCACACTCTATAACCGCCTAAACAAGTCATCTTCATGGAAGGGTAGAAAGAAAGAAGACGAAATAAGTATACTACTCGAAAATCTCACCGCAAATCCAAGTACGAAATACCATATAAACAACCCGTAATCGCCTTTGCACCTTTTCGCTCAAGCCGTGAATTTTGTAACCTCCGTGAAAATTTTACTAATCCAAAAAAAATTACCGCTCAGTTTTCCAATATTTAAAAGATTGTATACCAAAGAAAATTTTGTAACACAAAAATTCAGATGGCAATCTTTTAATTCACTTATATGCATCCACCTTAGTCCCAACTATTAAGCTTGAAATAATAGTCTAGGAAGATCATTTGAATAGCAGCCAAATTCAAACCCAATAATACTTCAACAAAATCACCACCCAATTCCTACTTGATATCAACGTGAATAGCCAAGTCGTCATTTGGATAGAGGCAACAAAGGTCCAGGTGTCAATTATTTAACGTGTCAATTGGCCCACTCAATATCAACGTGAATAGCCAAGCTCTATTATCGATTCATGAAAAAACGATTAACATATCCCAACCCTAATATCACGGATTATATAATGTACCACATATCACACATACATGACCTAATCTCATTCTAAAAACGCCTCCTTTCACTCCTCACAAAATCGCTCCATCAAATCTCAATCACTCCTCAATTTCAAACGCATCACACATATTCGAGTATGTCATAATCATAATCCAAATCACAAACGCAACTCACAATCATCACCTTAAGATGTTTCATTGTCATCAGTCACTTCATCCGAAGGCTTCAAGATCATTAAAGTGTGGTCTCGGGTAAGATTAATTATGTGTTGTGTTTTGTCCGTGTGTATGAGTTGAACGAGCCAAAGAAAACAAATAACATATTTGTTATTTTGTTTCGCTTTTAGTGTTCGGATATTAATTGAAGCTATGCTTCACACTTATAGATCTGTGATGATAATGATTCCTTTGAAATAATCTATAAAAGATTACAAAACACACGAATCGATCTGAGATTACTTGTATATTTTCTTTTTTGAGTCTTGATTGAATGAGAGATGGGGAGTGATTGTGAGGGTACTTGAAGTGAGTCTAGATGAAGGTTGAATGATTGGTTTTTGGATTCGGATCTCACGGACTGATGATGTATGTTACTGAGGTCGAGAGATATTATTTTGGTATATGGGTATGTGGTCGTGAGGTCAAGTCTTTACTTCATCCTTTCTTTCAGTCACAAGAAAAGTCGCTAACAATAGAGAGTCAAGTCGCTAGTGACTAACTCGCCAAGGCCAAGTCGCCACGGCTAACTCGCCAAGGCCAAGTCGCCACGGCTAACTCGCCAAGGCCAAGTCGCCACGGCTAACTCGCCAAGGGCAAGTCGCCACGGCTAACTCGCTATTGACTTTCAAGAAAGTCAACGTATAACCAAGTCGCTACCAATATTCATTAAATCTGGACACTTGTTAAGACAACTCGCTAGCTTGAATATTATAGTTTTCCGACCACTTTCCGATTATTTTCCGACCATATTCAAAGAAAACACAGAAAACTGCATATTTTTACCGTTTTGACCACACTTTGACCACTCATAAACCGAATAGATACATATGAAATCTAGAAAGCGCAACAAAGATCATTTTTGACCTCGTGAAAGTGACTAGAAAACCCATTTTGACCCATGTATACAAGCGAGATATCGGCACCTGAGACTTGAACAAGAATGAGTACATGAAAGGCTAAATGACATTATTTAGACCAAAATAACCACAAGAATAATCGCTTAACAAGCGTAGTACCAAAATAATATAAAATCATTATCCAACCAAAAATGGTATAAAATGCTTAAACATTTATCAAGAACCACAATGAATCAATATAACACAACAACACGGCTCGGTACCAATTGTAGGATCATTATTTTTGTGTTTGATGATTCGGTGGTCTTGGGAGATCAAAATACATGTTAGTCATATTTTAGAGAGAAAAGTAGAGAGGTGTTCTTGGTAGAGAGTTACTTCAATAAAATGTAAAGGTTAGATTGTTAGCCACCCCTTCCATGGTTGGAAGGGTATTTATACTTACAAACATAACGTCCTCTGTCGGATGTGGATCGAGCATACTGATGGGTAAAGACCCGTCCTTCCTCCACGGTGTTGCACTAAACTATACTACGCTACAAACTAATAAATAAACTACTAAATAACGTAACTAATGACAAGTCTACGAGCTAACTTAAGCTAGATAACATTTGGGGTGACCGACACTTCACTAAGGAATTTTCTAATTCCTAACATCTCCATGTCCGGCTAATTTACTTGTGTGTTTGCTTAGGGAATATGAAACTTAATTATTGAATATTGATTGGTTGTCTCTTATCTTAATTGTTAATGATCTAGTAATGCGATAGGTCATTCGTTGTGTAGTTAATGCTTGATTAATCTTTGTGAACCTTAGACTATGACACCTAGAGTAGTTGTAGGCTAAACCATACAAGGAGTGCCTTAGAGTTAGAGTGTATAAATCCTAGAGATTTTGTAGATGAGACCCTTTGGTAAGTTCAAAGAGTTAGGGATAAACGCATACCCTACGACTTTAGACACACAACGCGATTAAGAATAAGGACGTGACAATTCAACCATCAATAGGAGATAATTAAGGAGTAATAAAACCTAAGTGAACACATTTTTAAACTATCATACGAGCACACAATAATTAGACATAGACTATCCTCACCTTAGATAATTAGATAGTAGAGTAATCGGTAGAAATACCAACCCCGAAATCCAAACCCCGAGATTCATACCTTTCCATTTCATAAAACATAAAAAGATAAAAAATAATCTTCTTCAACCCCAACCTTAGCGTAGTAACTCCTCACTAGCATTCCTATTCCCCTAGAGAACGATATCAATACCCGTGGCTTACCCTAATACTACACTACAATGATTAGGTTCATCGCTAGGGTGTTATAAAACTTGCTCGAAGAAAAGGAAGTTCCTTTGACCCCGAACGACGCGTGTAGCGTTATCAAGTTTTGGCGCTGCTGCCGGGAATAGAATAGCTAGTTAGTAGTCCACCTAGTTTAGGTTTCTTTGCTGATTCATATCAAGTAAATTTTTCTTATTTTTAGCTTCCTCGTAGTCTATCCCCCTTCTTTGTGTTTGTGTTTGAATCATTAACAAATGAGGAACAATTGAATTTCGCAAGTCGGGTTGGTTTTCATTGTTCTGATGAATTTGTGAGTGATCTTAAAGATATCCAAAAGGAGATGGGTATAAGGTTGGATGGATTTGATATATTCTGTACTTGTGTGGCTTATATTCAACAATCGTTGTCAGGATCAACTCCTTTTAGTGACAGCATCTGGAGAATTTTTCAGAAAAGCCTCCTATGCATAAACCTTCAGCTGGTACAACTTGAGGAAATGTATAAAGCGCGTGAGGAATCCTTTAAGCAAATAGAACATAGTAGTCAAGGTTTTGAGAACAATTCTTATGAATCGGACCAAGAATTTGAAATGGCCAAAGAAGGATTTGAGATGCTTAGGAGTGTATTTGGGTTAGATCATACTAAAACACATGATGAACATTTAGGAGATCTAGATATAATGAAGAATAAGATGGAAACTCCAAGCCCACAAGCCCTACCATCACTTGAGGAACACACATCTCCTATAACTTACCAGGAAGAAGTAGAAGAGACTATAGGAACCCCGATTGATATAGAACCTTTGAACCAAACGCCACTAGAGAATGTAGGTTTAGATGCTTGTTGTCATGACCTCTATCTTAGTCCTAGGGAAGTTCCTAATTTTAATGAACCGGAGCCTTAACCAAAAACTTTACCCAATTTTCCGTCTTTAGATGTGAATCTTGGAATTGAATTAGGCCCCAATCCACCCATCAAAATAAATGATCCGGGTAGTTGCTTGATAAAGGTGGTAGACTCTAAGCCATGTATAGTGGACGCTAATGTAAGAGTAACCCATAACCTTACACACTTATATCACCCATTCATGGTTGATAACAAGAAACACTATAGGTTTAAACCGGGTTTATTAGGTCAAGATGGATCCTTAACTAAGAATCTTTTGAAGTTGATAGAAGATGATCCATTTTTAGGAGAGAGATTTGATTCACCCGCTACACCAATAGATTTAGGTAAGGTTATACTGAATGAAGCACACACCTTTGAGCATATAAATCACCCATCACCCTCTCCTCACGTAGCAAATTTCCACCCTAAGGGTGTGTATCGCTACTATCACCCGCACTTAAACTTAAGTGTAGGAAAACATCCCTTTATCCGTTAAATAAGGGTAGAGTCAAGCTCGTGACTCAAGAAAACAAGCGCTTCTTGGGAGGCAACCTATGTGTATTTGTTTTTCATTTTAATTGTGTGTCGTATATCTTTTATTGATTGTTTATTCTCATGTTTGAATTTGTAAAAATGCTTTATTTTGTCTTTAACCTCGTCTTAATTACATATAAAGGTATTTTACATAAGGGATAAGTGTAGGGAGGATTACACGTTTTCAACAAATGTGAACACGAGAATTACAATTATTTAAAAGATATACATGTGTGTTGTTTGAGTCAAATGCTTGTATCGAGTCATAATGGATGTTTTGCGTGAAATTTTTCCGATTCTAAAGATGTAAATTTTCGAATTTTTCCAGAAAATCGCAGACCGCTTTTGTCGGGATAACTGACGGCGTCATGATCGCAACTTGACGGCGTCAAGATCGCAACCTAACGGCGTCGGGAAGGAGTAAAACAACAGTTACTTTCTTCTCGTTTTCGAAGCTACTTATAAATTTTTGAATTTTCGGTCTTAATTTTCCGAAGTTCGTAAACATCCATTCCACAAGCATTATATCCTAGTTTAGTCGAGTCTTATGTATATTATTACCGCTGATTTTACGCAAAGGTTTCATTTGTTTTCTTCAAATGTGCAGGTTTTATTTATCAAGAAGAATAAACAAAAGATTGGAAGGAGCTTTTCACGCATACATTCTTCTTGGAAAGGATTTAACCACCACTTTACACGGATCTTACCGAGCTAATCAGGGGAGTATTAGTTTCTTTCGTTTTTAATTACCTTCCATTATCATAACTTTGATACTTTCGGGAACATTGGGGACAATGTTCGGTTTAAGTGTAGGGAGGAAAATAAAGCGGAAACTTTGAAACTATGCTTATCCTTGATTATTTGCTTCAATCAATTGTATTTGTGTAATAAACCATGAGAAAATTTCGGTTAGGGTAATTTTGGCACCAAATTTAAAATTTTTACGACATATAGGAATGGGCCATTAGTCTTAACAAAAGCGTCTCACGGATAGAAGTCGCATGACTAGCACAAAACCCTTTACCACCTAAATTCCACCCAAAATGTGAGGATCGCCTTAGATTAGCGGGAATTAAAGCATTCATCTTTAATGCTTAGTGTGTGAACCGGTAGTATATTAGATTCTAGAACTTGTTTTGTGATGCATCCCTAGATCGCTAGTAAGACTACACTTGTGTAGTTAGGAATAACTAAATGATAAGAGGCATTAGGATAACCCTTGTTTGATACCCGTAATATAATTACTTATTCCACCTCGGTTGAGTAATTCCCCACACCCTTTGCGTTGTACTCATTTTTAGTACACGATACCCTAGTTAACCCTCGAGCCTATCCTTTTCGCGGTTCTCGTGATGTTTCGGTTTTCCGAATATCAATGAAGTGCATTGTTTACACTCGACCCCCGAAATATACACCCAAATCGCCTTAGCCTACCATGTATGCACTTACTTTTAGTGCATTATTGTTATCACCCTAAACCCTTAGTTCAATTATCTAGTTGCTTGCATGAGTTGCTAAGTCGAGTCATATCCTTTGTACACAGTTTTGGGAAGATTGTGACTCATGGGAAAAAGTTAAAGTTTATGAAATGACTAGAAGGGAACGTTAAAATTCCCTTATTTGCGTAATAACATACCCCAAATGTTTTGATCTTTTCAATTCGGGTCAAATTAGTGTTAGAGTAATAAAAACTCAAGTGTAGGGATGTGCCTATAAATCCCTATCATTTTGATGTTACCGTAGAGGATGGTAGAGTAAAAGTGTATGAAAAAAATCGAAAAAATAGAAAAGAGAAAAGAAAAAAATAGAGTGTTCAAAAAAAAAAAAAAAAAAGGCTATCATCCTACATCTATATTTGAATTAATGTTTTTTCTTTCGTTATCTAGAGTTTAGAGTGTCGAGTATTGGCTTAGCAATGCCATTCTTCGTATTCTTGTAACATAGAGATTTTGACTGCCACCACTAAATAGCCTATCCCACCAAACCCTTTGTTTCCTACCGTAAGCCTAACATTACAACCCTTTAAAGACCTCTTTGATAGTCTTTCCTAGGTGCTACGCCAAAGCGATGGAGGTTTGATCTATTCTCAAGCCTATGGTAATCTATGTACTAGGACCGGTTAATGAGTGTTTATCTTCCATTTCCAACTTGTTATATTTCATATACACCGAGAGAGATGTGAGTATCCAAACACCCCATGTGAGGTACTAGTATGTAATTCGTGCTTGTTAATGACTTTCTTGGGCTTATATGTGTTGTGGACTGTTTTAAACCAATGCTTCATGACCCCTAACTTATAAATTAATTGGCTAAAAGCACATTTGCTTGAGGACAAGCAAATACCAAGTGTAGGGATATTTGATAAGGTTTTAAAATGTACCTTTTGAAGTCGTTTAAGCCCTTATTTGATCACTTTTGTATCCGTTATTACTTAATATCGTTCCTTTTGACTTTTTATGTATCTTGAAGGCAAATTCTCGTAATGGCACTTATTTGGACGAAAAGGCACGAATATCTGAAGAAAATGGCCAAAGTCAAGAAATCGAGACACTCAAGTCTTTGAAGTACAAGGTGACGGCATCATCGCTTAACCGACGCCGTCGGAGCATTTTGTGACGGACGAAGCCAAATTTCTATTTTCAAGTGACGGTGTCAAGCTTTAAAGAGTAGAGCCGTCATGACTCGAACGGCCTAGATTTGATCAAGACGCGTCATAAGTGAAGGGGACGTCACAAGCACAAGGTGGCCGTCCGCAAGACTAACGTGACCAAGACGAAACCCTAATGACGGCGACCGACGGGCATAAATCATAAGGTGACGCCGTCGCACATGTAATGTTATATATAGAATCCGAATTTTCAAGATTTGTGTGTAGTCTTTTGGAGTAAAACCTAAACCGAACCAAGGCAGTCTTGTACGGTATTTTAGGGTTCAAACCCTAACTTACATCAAGATAAGTGTTTTACTTCATTAATTCAATTATGTCTTTGATTATTTTTGTGTATGCTTGCATGTTCTCCATGTCCGGCTAGTTTACTTGTGTGTTTGCTTAAGGAATATGAAACTTAATTATTGAATATTGATTGGTTGTCTCTTATCTTAATTGTTAATGATCTAGTAATGCGATAGGTCATTCGTTGTGTGGTTAATGCTTGATTAATCTTTGTGAACCTTAGACTATGACACCTAGAGTAGTTGTAGGCTAAACCATACAAGAAGTGCCTTAGAGTTAGAGTTTATAAATTCTAGAGATTTTGTAGACGAGACTCTTTGGTAAGTTCAAAGAGTTAGGGATAAACGCATACCCTACGACTTTAGACACACAACGCGATTAAGAATAAGGACGTAACAATTCAACCATCAATAGGAGATACTTAAGGAGTAATAAAACCTAAGTGAACACATTTTTAAACTATCATACGAGCACACAATAATTAGACATAGACTACCCTCACCTTAGATAATTAGATAGTAGAGTAATCGGTAGAAATACCAACCCCCAAATCCAAACCCCGAGATTCGTACCTTTCCAATTCATAAAACATAAAAAGATAAAAAATAATCTTCCTCAACCCCAACCTTAGCGTAGTAACTCCTCACTAGCATTACTATTCCCTCAGAGAACGATATCAATACCCGTGGCTTACCCTAATACTACACTACAACGATTAGGTTCACTGCCTAGGGTGTTATAAAACTTGCTCGAAGAAAAGGAAGTTCCTTTGACCTCGAACGACGCGTGTAGCGTTATCAGATATACTATGTTCGGACGGAAGAAGATTCATAAGAAACTTTAAAACTTTTGAAACATACCGTGAGTTGACCGGAAAATTTCAAAGTGAGGACATCCTAAGACAAGAGTATTTCGAGGAATTCTATGGAGAAGATAAGGGACCATAATAAACAAGCAATTATTTGCATGAATTTCATGAACTATTTCTTTTTGATTTTATGCATTTATGATTGAGGTAATTTGGTTAATGCATTATGACTATGAGTTTTTAGTTGAGTTTTGGTTTAGTTCATTAGTATGATGATTTGAGATTTTAAGATTGGATGATTGTTGAAATTTCCAAATGGTGGATGATTGTTGTGTGCATCTTTAACAGGATTTTTGAGTAAAAAATGTTGCTTGGAAGGTAAATGCCTAAGTAACATGAAAAAAATGCAAAATTTGGCAAAATGCATACCGAAGCGGTTGTGTCCATGGTGAACCGTTGCATACAAGTATATATACCAAAATTCACTTTTCGAGAAAAAAAACACACACACACTAATTCTCCAGCTGGGTTTTGCAAAATTCGTCCAAGAGAAGCTAATTGAAGATTGTTTAAGTTGTAGGAGAACATCATGGCACCCAAACAAGTAAGCATCTACATTCAATTAACTCAATTGAGGTTTAATTAGAGCATTTGATTCGAATTGTATATTAGGTCACTAATTTGGGGGTTTTTGTTATAATTCAAATTAAGTTGTTATATTTTTGGATTAAGTGGGTAATTGATATAGGAATGCATTGCAAAGAGAATTGTAGTGATTGATTCAACATGGAATGAATATTAGATGATTGAATTTTCGGATTTAATTAGGTTGTGCTAGTGAATCAAGTTCAGTTAGAATTGGTGATTCCTTATGGTAGATGATGTGTTTTTGTGAGTAATAGATGCCACATTATTATTTAGAACTAATGATTGAAGAATATAGGTCTTATTAAGTTGAGTTCTAAGATGATGAATGTGTGATGATTTGAGGTTTGAGAAGCGAATTTAGAGTAATTCAAGGATGTAGAAATCATTGAGGATGTTAGAATGCGTCTAGAGTGGATTGGACTTAGAAAATTCGAGTGAGTAATGGTTTAAAGGCAAAAGCTTTATGCAGATTGTATAACCGATCCGGTTGCGCAACGCAACCGACCGGTTGATTTAACCAAAAGAGTGGCGATTCGGTTGCTCGCAACCGAATCCGGTTCGTGTTACGTGTTGGAAATTTTGAAATTTTGAAGTGGACCTTAGAGGTTCCATGAACCTTCCGTTTTTCTAACACTCTTATATTGTCTTATATTTATGATTTCTGGAGAATTGTTGTAGGTAGCTCAAGCTCGAGGCCGGTTCAATGAACCCGATTGTTACAAGTTTTGTCAAAGGAACGAGAGAATAAAGTTAAGTATAGCGAAGGCGGAAGCAAATGCCAACAAAGTTCAAAGATCTCACCGACGGGAGAAGCATGCTTTCCGGAAGGTTATCGAAATTGCAAAATAGGACATGTTTGGTTCGAGGGTGATTGATTGGGATTTGTTTGAGGAGTGTGATTGTGAAGAGGTTGAGAAGAATGATGCGAACATCTTATGTGTATCCGATGGATGGGGATTCGATTCGATGATTTGTCATGGAAAGAGCATTTAGCATCAATGAAGGGTCTATCGAGAGTGGTGTATGGAGTTCTTTTCAACCATGTATTTTGAAATAAAGGTGAATGTTCGAAACTTGATGGAGGAAGTTTGTGTTTGGTTTAGGCTTTGTGGAAGGATCATGCTTACACTTTCTTGCGGCTTTTAGCGTGGCTCTTGGTTTGTATGAGCCACATGAGGTTAATCATCGGTTATTGAAGCTCACTTTTCGAGGCTTCGGAGGTTTGAAAAAGACTTTCCTAGTATTCCCACCTATTGGAATCGAGTGGGAGATCCTTCTTGCACTAGGAGGAATGCTGCAACCTTAAGGAATCCATTAATGCGGATACTTCACAAATTGATAGTGACTGGGTCGTTTAATAGGTATGGAAGCAGGGACAAATGTCAGAAACCGGACTTATGGGTTATGATGTTACTGGAGGAAACTAAGGATGGTAATGCGATTTGGCAGATAGCCGAGTATTTGTCTAGGAGGGCCTCGGGAATCAAGAGCAATAGCAACATTTGTGGAGGACATTTTGTGACAAGGTTGGCGAAGAATCTTGGGTATTATGTTGATGAGGAATTGGCTAAGTGTGGAGAGCCAAAGTATAGTGAGATGTGGAGTGTAAATGGTTTTGGGAATGCTTTGAATAGGAAATTGAAAACCTTGGGGTTATGGGTTGAACCTCAACAACAACAACAACCATAGCAGAAGGAAAGTATACCAATGGGGGACGTGCAAATGGGTGCGTCCGATAGTTTTGATTCGAGGTTGGGGAGAGTGGAACCAACATTTAGATGAGATTCAATGTAGGGATGTGTGGAGAGACTCGATGATGTTGAGAAACAACTACATCAATGATTATTCAATGCCTATCTTTCAACACATGGCTCGCGAGGCCAATTACGAGTTGCCACCCTACAATCCACCCAATGTTCCACCATATCCTTTCCCCTACACTTCTTATCCTAGACCCTATCCATATCCATATCCTGGGTACGCACCATTTCCTGATCCAGTGCCCGCATATGGTCGATTACCTGAGGTTGGTGGAGCAAGCTATGATGTTGGAGGATCGTCATCAGGAGTTGGAGGAAAGAAGAAGAAGAGGAGAGTTCGTTCGGAAATTGTGGACGAAAACTATGTAACTGAGAGTGATGATGATGATGAGTATGATGATGAAGAAGGTGATGAGATGAGCGAGGGCGACGAGTGATTGTGAATCATTCATGATTTGTGGTTTCAAAGACAATGGTTATGATGTGTTAAACAATATTATTTCTATCTATTTCTTTAGGATGATTAACATATTCTGCTTGGTTTTATTTTGTTTTTAGTAGCATTTGCATTTGGATTGTTTTGTTTTGTTTTGTGTATTGTGTGATGCAGTTTTTGTTTGCAGGATGGTTGTGTCGGAAGCTTATTGATGGTCAAATATTTGGAGTTGGATAACACACATGCTTTCTTATGACTCAATATGCGTGTTGCATATTCTATCCAGTGGTATCTTTTAACTATTTCTTTTTCCCATTTTCTTTACTTTGAAGTTCATTTTATTACATTGAGGACAATGCAAAACTTAAGTATGGGGGAGGGAAGAAAATAGGAAAAATGATACGCATTTTTAATTTTTAGATAACTTTTGGATGCAAGTAATTAGAAGGAATTCGCCCTTGATGGTCTAGTTGTTTTCACGCATTATTGATAAATATTAAAAAATAACTTGGGAATTTCAATGGTAAAATGAGGTTTTTGAAAATTTTTTGGATTTGAACCAAATTACGGAAGTAATTCATTTTGGATTCGATAGCATTTTCTAGCACGCATTATAGCCTTTTTCCACGTAATTGTGAGGTTTCTTTTTGTATAAAACATATCTTTTGTTTTATATTTGCTATGAGTGTGCCGGTGATTATGTCGATTCTAGAACTTGTACTAGTTATGCATTACAGTTAAAATCACTCTCGAGTGATATAAATATGTTCAAGTGATAAGAGGCATCGTAGGATTTAACCCAAATGGCCTTCCATTTACATCTAATGATATATTAGCTAGCCACATCGGTTAGTTAACCACCTTTATATGGATCCATTTGTTAGTGCTCATCTTTGGCACTAGATACCCTTAGTTACACCCTTTGAGCCAATCTTTTCATTTGTTAAATCCAGAAAAATACAAAAAGATTTTACACTTTAAACTTTAGCCAACCCTTGTTATGTCTATTGGTTTGTTGCTAGTTGTTTGGAATGTTGGAATGTTTTTGATAATTATGAAGAAGCTACACTTTGTTCATAGTGTGTACCATTCTCCATCATAGATGAAAGAGACGTCTTTCTCGATTTTTTGTGGTGTATGCTTACACTAAGTGTGGGGGAACTTTGTTATGTTGAAAAAAAAATGGTTATAGCCAATGAGCTATATGAAGGATATTGATTAGCCAATGAACTAAATTGAGTTATACATATTTGCGAGATCGATATTTGAAGAGGTGAAATAATCATTTACGGATTGTGGTTTGTATGATGGCTAGCAACATGGAGGTTTAGACTTGACTTTATTTTCTTTTAACACCAATTTCATAAACCATCCCATGCCTTATCCATACCCTTTATGAACCCTTAGCCTTAACGATATAACCCGAATAAAAGCCCTATTTGATAAATTTATTTTCTTTGTTTTGATACTTGTACAAGCTTATGGTAAAAAGCATTAATCATGACTAGGCATTGAGTGATTTACATATACCCACCAATATATGAGTGTTGAGTGAATTCTTAAAATCATTCGTGAGGTGTTCTAGTTATGTTATCTAAAGTGTTTGGTTCATTTTTAAAAGTTTTCACATATTTAAAGCAAACCAATGATTATCTCTTTTGGGATGATTATTACATTTTTGGAACCATGGTGTCAAGACCATTGAAATCAATCTTTGCAAATGTTAGACCTACTCGAGGCTAGTAGAGCTTAAGTGGGGGAATTTGATAACGCCTAAAATGAACATGTTTTAGTAGCGTTATTGTTGGTTTTGTGCATGATAATCGCTATATTTATTCATAATCATGCAAAAGTGCAAAAGATGCGATTGTGTATGTATATGTAGCCGGTATCACGAATGATGAAGAAATGAAGTTTTTATGCACATTTGGAAGATTCTCGAAGAAGGAAGTCAAGCAAGGAAGCTTTTGGATTCAATGATTGGAATTACAATGATTTCTAAGTATCTCTGACAAGGAAAGATCAAGTTTACCTTGGAAATCATCGAGAGAGCAAAGAATGAAGCGTATAAACAAGAAAGTCAACAAGAGTCAAAAGACCAACACCCAGCCGTTCGGTCGTGACCCGTAACCGGATCCGGCTGGGCAAATGGTCAAATCGCAACCGATCCGGTTGCCATCGCAACCGATCTGGTTACATGAGCTGCAGTTACACAAAGTTGCATTTATTGTTGCCTTAACTCCCCATAATCATTGGAGGCCGATCATTTCTTGCTATTAACTTGTTGGGAACGTTTTTGGTCAGTTGAGCAAGCATACTTGGCTATATAATGAACCTAGTCCTAGTTTACTAGGTGTGACACAACCAAAAGTGTATTAGTTTACATCAAAACTAATACCAACCATTTTTATTCAGCCCAAAAGCTTAGTCTTTACTGAAAAACGTCCAAGAGCAAGGAGGGAACAATTCTCATCCATAGTTTTGGTAATTTGGAGTTATACGGTGAATCTAGGTGATTGGAGTAGCGTGGTTGCTACAATCCATGAATTCTAATTCTTATGTCGCAAAAGTTTAGGTATTCTATGAACTTTGTTATGGATTTCTATTCTCTTGAATTATTGGAATTACTTTGTTATGATTTGTGTTTAGTTATTATTATCATGGATTAGTGTTTGGATATACTTGTGTGTTGGGATGTCGTTAATCATACTAGTGTTCTCAATATGTGATGCATGTATATATGATCTTGTTTAAATGAGTTTGTTGGAAAAATACTAGTCTTGGTTTGATTTGTTGATAAAAAATGTTTTAAGAAAAAGGACCGAAAGGATTTCTCTTGTGTTTTATTCCAAAAAGTTGAGTGACAAACTAGTATGGGGATATGGTGATTGACAACCACCATGTTTGCTTATTAAAACAAGACTATGAACATTTTCATCACGAAAGGGTCGAAAGATTCGTAAGAACAAGTTTAATATGAACATGTTGCAAAAAAATGGATTTTCTAAAAGGATAATCATTAGGATAAGGACCGAAAGGATTACCTATATGTTTTTATTCTTAGAATGATTTTTACAAACATATACCATGGTTGGAGATCATTTGCTTATGATTTGTGCATCACATAAAGAGTTTACACTAAACCTTCATGAACATTATTTGTGATTGATTATAAACTACACACAAGTATATACATTTCTTATTATTGAATTTCACTATAAACATCACTTTTAAATTTGAGGAAGCCTTGACAAAGCTTTCTTGTTGGAATCTTTTCATCAAAACAATTTCAAACACAAAAATCCCTTGGGACGATCATGACATACCAAACTTTGCTATCACGGACGAGTATACTTGCTCGTATGTATTAATAGAATTAGACGGTTAAATCGTGTTTATAAATTTTTAAAACTTGCACCACGGTAACACATCATGTTGTGGACAAGTTTTGTGGATGCAGAATCAACTATTGGATTATGGGTTCAATTTCAAGAATACTCCTATCAATATTGATAATGAGAGTACTATTTGCATTGTGAAGAATCCAGTTTATCATTCCAAGACCCAGCACATTCAGATTAGGTACCACTTCATCAGAGATTGTTATGAGCATAGGCTCATTAATGTTGTCAAGGTGCATATAGATGATAATGTAGCTGATTTACTCACCAAAGGATTTGATGTTTCAAGATTTAATCACTTGGTGGTGAGTATTGGCATGATTAATTATTAAGCTACATTTAAGGGGAGGACTGGTTTGTTAGTTAGACAGTCCTATGCATTGCTTCAGGGGGGTAATCTAATGTTTACATGGAGTGTTTGTTATTATAGAGAAGAAGATGGAAAAGTACTGTTGTTTTGTTTTGTGAAAGTACTGCTTTGAAAGTACTGCTTGGGAAAGTACTGCACCCGTGGAAAGAACTGTTTGTCTTATTAAAGTACTGTTCTAATGGTAACATTGAGGGGTAAAACACACTAACGGTAAATTTGTTATTATGGGTTGTGATTTTTCAAATCCTACCTATAAATAACTACTCTCCGATTTTCCCTCTCACCTTTATTTGTTTCAATCTTTTCCATATTTCTCTCTCACATACTTACGTATTCAAGAAGTCATATCATTTTCAATCATCCATGGCAAGCTTACACACAGTTTCTAAGCACAACATGGTGGCGAATTTAGATAAAACAGAGGCTAATGTCATCTTCCATGACATTATTGATTTCTTAACTGGTTCACCAATCAGTTATGCGCTTTTGGTGGAACCTGATATTATTGATCCCTGGATACAGCAATTTTGGACAACTGCAAGGATGCATGTGGAGAATGATGAATCTTATATTCAAGCTAAAGTTGTTGGAAGGACTATCAAGATTACTGAAGCATCAATTCGTGAAGATTTATTGTTTGATGATGCAGAAGGAGCTATTAGGTTTGATAAATGACTTCTTTGAGATACACGAGAGATATTGGATATGAAGGGTCTTTGGTTGACACAACAACATTCAAGAAACCCTTGTTCACCCACATTGGAAGTATTTGGTACATGTTCTTCTTCATTGTATCGACTCTAAAAGTACTTCTTGGGAGCAATTCGTTCAAACATTGCATCTGACCGGTAGGATTGGCTACAAACCGTATGTTCAACTTTTCAAGGCTAATCTTAGATGGAATGCTCTCACACATCTCTCATGGATCAAGATGGATAATGTATCTAAGATTTATTCAAGTCTTCTTGAATAAACAACTTTAAGATGTACCAAAGCCTACAAGTCTTTTACATTGTGGTACAACCACCAAGATTTTCACTTTCATGGCTAGGAAGAGTGATTTATTCACCGGAAGGAACACTCCATTGACTACTTCAATGATGGAGATTGTTCAAGCTATTTGAGATGAGGTTGACTAGTGATGAAAGAGAAGGTCTGCTTACAAGGTATCGCTACTCAAGGTACTATCAAGGTACTGCTTCTCAAAGTGCTGCATCTCAAGAAACTTCAACACAAGAACAAGATGTTCCTATTTTCTCATCATCTTCTGGAGGAGATCTAGCTACTATACCCCTTGAAGGTTTGGTGTTGGATAGTTATGTTCTGACAAGAAAGTTAGTCAGACTGAAGAAAACTACTCAGGCTCAAGCTGCACAGATAGCACAATTGAAGATCAAGTTTAGAAAATTCAAGAAGTCTGTTTGGCCCTTAGTTAAACATCACAGGTTATGGGTCAAAGCTAAAAAGAAGCAAAGAAAGCGGTTAAGAAGACCAAAAGCAAAAGGTTCAAAAGCAATCTTCATTCCAATTGGGAGGAAATTGGAAGATAAGAAATTGAATGAAGAACACGAATCTCAAGTGCGATCGATGATCAACCTCAAGGTACTGAAGTGCAAGTTCAAGTTAAAAGTACTGAGGAAGAAAGCATTAAAGTTCAAAGTACTGATGATCAAGGTGCTGCTGATCAAGGTACTGGTCTTCAAGAAACATCTCGACAAGAATTAATTACACCAAGGGTGTTAAATTTTGATGAAGAAGCTGGTCCTTCAACAATTCCACAAGAAGAAGAAGCTGATACACCTATGGCTGAACATACTGCAAGTGATGAAATTGCAGCTGAGGTATTACAAAATGTATCAAGACCAAGAGGTGTGACTATTCCAGGAGTTGCTGAAGAACAACCACAAGCTTCTCAACCTACTATAGATCCTAAGGATAAAGGAAAAGTTAAGATGGTAGAAACAAAGAAAAAGAAGCTCACTTTAGCACAAATAAGGGCTGCTCAAGTTGCTATGAATGAGGAAGCAGCTAGAAAGTTTCAACTTGAATTGAATGCTGAAATTGATATTGAAGAGGCTAAGGATAGAGAAGCTAAGGAAATTGAAGAAGCTAAGAATAGAGAAGCAGCTAAGAAATTACAAGAAGAATTGAATGCTGAAGTTGCTGAAACATTACAATCACCTATTCTTGTTTCTGCTTTACCAAGAAGACCAAATCGTGCAAAAGAAAGAAATGCAATGATGGCTTATCTAAAGAAACAAGGATATATTGGTTTGAATAAGTTGAATTATGTTGAGATGAAAGGTTTGTATGAAGCTGTTAGAGAAGCTTATCAGAAACAAGTTGATAGTATCAAAGACTATAAAGATGATGATGTTCGAAGAAGAAGAAAGAAAAGGAAGCTTAAAAGAAAAGAACAACTGAAGTTAAAGATCAATGACCATCAAAGAAAGTTGAATTAAGATCGATACTAATGATGAACCAAGAATTATTTAAGAATTGTTGAATTTGAGTATTCTAAAGGCGATGCGAAAAGAAGGCAGAGAAAGAAGAAGAAGAAGTCTCGAATAACTACTTTTGAAGTTGTAGAATCTAAATATGGAATTATCGATGTTTCATAGAAGATGAAAGCTTGAGTGTTTAATATGTTATGGGATCTATTGCACATAATAGATAGAGAGGATTTGTTTCATCTATATCATTTGGTGCAAGAATACTTTGAACACATTCCATAAAAAGGAGTTGGTTTAATCTTGCTTGGAGATCTTACAACTGTTTAAGAAACTGAAGAAACAAGCACTGCTGAGATTTGGAAAAATCAAGAAGATTGGGAGATAATCAGCTGGAGATTCTTTGAAGAATCTGGAGTACATGTTCTAGAGTTAGAAGATGGGACTATGATTCACATGTTAGCAGATAGAAGATATCCTCTTACATTAGATCTCATGAGGAGGATGCTGGAGCATGGGATGGAAGTTGAGGAAGATAATGAAACTGCACTTTTGGTCATCAAATTATTTATCAGATGGACTACTATGGCTGATGATGATGCATGAATAACTGGTATGAATCTTTATTGAATAAATTTTTGATATATCAGTACTTTATTCAAAGTACTGCTAATCAAAAAGTACTTTCATCAAAGTACTGCTTGCAGCTTTAAACCAGTTAATGATTTTTGAAAAGAAAACTTTTGTTAAGTGATAAATATTTTGAAACAAAGGTTAAAAGAAATAAATGGTTTTTGAGATGGTAGCAAAAGGATTGGCTAATCCATGAGCAAACGACTCTTGTAAAGATATCTCAAATCCATTTTATAGTTGACAGCTTGCTAATAAGTTGTATGGTAATCAACTCACCATATCAGTAATGTGAAGAGTTGGCTAGCCCACAAGAAAATGGCTTGTGGTAAAGGCGTGGAAAACCATTATTTGGTAATTAGTTCACCATGATTGAAAGAACTAACTAGTCCAAAAGTGCGACTTTTGGTAAAGACAAATCAAATCATTGATAGGCGATGATTTGCTAAAATCATATGGTTATCAATGTACCATGATCTTACACATCAAAACATTTGGCTACTGCAGAGTTAATGGCTTTGGTAGAGACATCAAATCCATTAAATTTTCAATGATTCACGTCTCACGATTTTACACACGGAAGTGATGAGAATAGTGAAACTTAAAGCTGAATTAATGTACACATTGTCATATGTTCTTGAGTTCTTTGAAAAGATGGAGCTTCTTTGAATGTTCTTTGAAAAGAGATTACTAATTATGGATCTTTGTAAAGAATAATTTCTAGAGAATACTTTGATAATGATGATATAAGCCTGAGAGAATACAAAGATACAATTCAAAGACAAAGACACAATCTTTCCAAGAGGCTATGGATGTTAAAGATAAGTTTACAAAGGAACTTGAAGTCAAGCAAGTAGAATTCAAGTTAGGGAGGATTGTTGGGATATGAAAGTCTTGAAGATTGACAAAGTACTGAACAAGTCAAAATCTTGAAGATTCAAAGTCTTGCTAAGTGAAAGTCAAAGTCTTCTTGTCAAGTCAAAAATCTTGCAAAGCTAAAGAACTGCTATATTCGTTTATTGAAAGCTTTATTTGTTCTAAAATATTCTTTGTTTAGATTACTTATCGTACAAGGATACAAATTGTAAACCGACTAGGGTTATCCTTAAGCCTATAAAAGGACCCCTAGATTGGCATTAGGGTAACGAGTTTATTTGTTTTTGGAATCCTAAAGTACGGTCATTATTTAGAGTTTTAGAGTTATTAATAAAGTTAAATCTTCTTAGCTTTATTAAGTAAATTCCGCGTACTTAATAGAGATTACTCAGTGTTTTCATTGTTAATAACTTAGGATTTATCCGAGGTTATTAAACCCTTAACAAGCTAGTTAAGTTAGTTTGGTTAGAGTACATCGATTCAACACTTCCCGCTTGTTGTGCTCACATAATGTATTGTTTGCTAACCCAATAACCATACAATCTCGCCTATTTCTTTGTAAGATGAATTGTAAAACTTCAAGGCAACAAGAACGAACTAATCCCTTATGAAATGTTTCTGAAACGCCTTTATCATCATATCATGCCCTTCCATCCTCAATTTTAAAGTTCGTTGTACGTACTTGTGAATAAGATGATGGAACCTCTAAACACATCTCACATCAAGTCTTTCTTCATCCCTGAATCGGCAAATACTCATCATCCATTTGACGATCCATCTAGTGAAAACGCTCAAGAAACTTAGTTTCGTTTCCAAATAGGTTCAATCCTTATATTTCATCTATTATCATTGTAATGTGATTCTTCTCATGAAATAAAACATTTAATGTTTGATGTCTCGCCTATATAGTTGTTCAAACTTCTTAGAAAACACTGGCTTTTGAAATACAATACCTTGTGCAACTTTTGCGAACCTTCTGTGAAGGTACTGTTTAGCAGGAGACGGATCCCTCACTTTGTACTAGACGGATCCCTCCACTTAGGGAACCGTGGGATCGGGCAAGCAAAATGCGATTCTGAGACTTTATACATCAAACCATCTCCTTAGACAACTTCACACTTGCTAAACATAATGCCTTAGGACCACTTAAGCCTTCCTCAAGCTCAGTAGGGATCACACTCACTTATTGTCAAACTTAGAATCACATTAAAAAGTGCTTTTAGATTTATCATTTCACCAAAGCTCATCATCCTTCCGCTCCAATACTCATACATCATCCCTCACGTGTTAACACATCTAGTTTTATAATTCTATCAATTTTAGCAAATTAATTTTAGTCATTCCTACCTCAAAAATGGGTCAAAAAATAGTTTCTCAATTCTTATAATTTTTAAGGAATTTTTAAATTTTATCCCAAGTTGCCATCTGATCTCTAGAGTTATTTAACACCACTTGACACTCTCAAATCTCCTAGTGTCAACCTTGATCACCCATTGGTTCTCATAAAATCTTATTTTCTTCTATAAAAGGCAATCATTAGCTACCATTACTCATTACCCTTGATCATTTAAGTCACATTTCATTTAAGACCCTTAAGAAGACTGAGACACTCAGGATGTATAGGTATTAGACCTTAAAAACATCATTTTTATCCTTTCTTGACTATTGAGAGCGGATCCCTAGGATTCGCTAGACGGATCCCTCATTGGAGGGAACCGTGAGATCCGGGTGATAGATTCAGCTAAATCTAGCTAAAGCAATCATTTCAAGCTCTTCTTGATAACTTGAACACTTCATCTTGCCTTAATTAACCTCCTTGATCAGTGCAACTCTGAAGTTAACTCTTGTGCATGCAAATCATTGCATTACAAAAGGATCTTAGTGGTTTAAGCCTTGAATGCACTTGCCAAATCCTTCACTTTATAAACCATCTTGTTAGGACTTCTAAATCATCATCTACAACTAAAATATCAGCAACTAGAAGCCTCTATCTAACTAACTCTTTGTCATCTCATTATGAGAAAAGCTCCTAGTGGTAACTCATCAACCAAAGGACCACCCAAGAAACTTGCTCGTGTTGTGCACGAAATTTGTTCAACCGAATCATCTCCCGTTAATTCCACAAATGCTAGGATTTTCCCTCCACCAACTCAACCAATAAAACCAACCCCCAAAAGGATTGTTCCCACAAAACTACCAATGCCAAACACCACTATACCCCCTAAACCAAACACTCCTATTTCCACTAAACCATCACCCTTAGTGCCTAGAGCCATATCATTCACCACTCTACTCTCATCACCACACCTCTACAATTTAGAGGACTTGCCTCCTAGGCCATCTCATCCTCTACCATTGCCAACATTCTCCTCAATGGAAAGAATAGCGCAAGAAATCAAGGTGTTGAATCAATACTAGCCCCGGCATCTTTTTCTCCATCACCCTCAAATAGTCCCTTTTGGATTATGAGGAATCATCAAAGTCAGCTACCCGATCACATCCTCATCACATATTCCACCACCACCACCTTTGGTTGAATCACCTCCAAATATACCTCCACAAATTCCTCCTTCTTTTGTAGAATCTCAACCAAACCTTCCATCTCAAGCCATTCCTTTTCTACCACCACCATTTCTGAGCCATGACAAAGATTGTTATCATTGTCAAAATGTTGAAAGTTTGATACATGAAGTACGTGAAGATCAACTTTTCATGTTTTATCACCTCCTCAAACGTTTCGACGAGATCAACAAACCCAAACAACCTTGAGCTTAAGGATTCAAATGGTGTCCTAGTATTAAGCTTAACTTAGATAGTTTAACAATCATATTTCATGTTTAAATCATTCTCTTAGTTTTAGAGATATGTAGATCTTTTCTTGTATTTTTTATTGAATGAAATTACATGTTATATGCCATATTATCTTGAGAGTATGTTTGGTGACTTAATACATATCTCATTTTTATGTTAAAATCAATTTTTACATCACTGTTGTTGTCTTAAGCTTAAAGATAGACGGATCCCTCAGTTTAGCTTAGACGGATCCCTCAAAAGACAGAACCGTAGGATTCGTGAAACAGAAGACTTGTTTATCACTAACTTAAGTCTTATTTGCAGGAAATTATGCATTATATACTTTTTCTAACCCTTGTTTTGTAGATTTTCAATATACACATGAAGACTTTGACACCCTTAGCTAGGGGAGTTTCTTGTCAAAGCAAAACATTGCAAAAATCATTTGCAAAATCATTCACACAGGATTACATTAAATGACGTCCTCCTTGAAAAGTTGCAATCATCAAGGGAGCATATTCATCACAAAGACGAAACCATTTGCAAACATAGTTGCAATGCACTAGTTTAGTATTTCTTCTTACTTGACGCCCTCACAAAGGGATGGACTCGTCAAGGGGGAGCTAAGTCGCGAATACTTCTCCTCACTTACTATCTATTTTTCATTTTTTTCTCCTTTCACATGTTTTTCTTAAAACAATGTGTTAGTTTCTTTTCGAAGCTCTTTTTGTTTCGACAAAAAGGGGGAGAAGAGAGTAAAAACTCCAATTCAAACTTTTACGAATTTTAGTTTTTCCTAAAAATAGTCTTATGTTTTGTCATCAACAAAAACGTTTATTTATATTTTACGATCTTCTAGTGTTTTGTCGATAACAAATGTAAAATCATTTTAACGAAACAAATAAAATACGTAAATGGTTTGAGCCAATAGTTTACTAACATACTTATATTTTCATATAAAACACTAAACAAATAATAGTGCTTTCATGATTTAGTAATGCATATGTAGAACAACTAGTATTTACATATTGGGTAGATATATACATACTTAGTATGTATTATAATGGGTAATTGAATGGGTAGAAGTTTAAGTATTTAACCCATTGACTTAATACATTGAATGTAGTTGGATAAAACCTAAGGTTCATGACCCATACCAATGGAACATAACCCATGACCCATTGCATGACATCATGCATAAGTCATAATGGGTATTATCCATGACCCATGGAGCTAACCCATAACCCATGCACTAGATGCATTGCATCTTCTAGATACATTGTATCTACTTGGATACCCATGGTCCAAAGCCTAGAACCCATAACCCATGACCCAAAACCCATGGGCAAAGAAGAGCGTCTCACGGATCCCTAGTATTACACTAGACGGATCCCTCAAACAAGGGATCTGTGGGATCCGTGGAACAGTAGCATATTTTGTCTATAAATAGTGAGCCATTTCTTCATTGTACCTTACTCCTTTCACACATAATTTCTCTTAGTGTTGTAAACTCTCTAACCTCATATCCAAGTGATCTTTCTATGTAGTTTTGTGTTTGTGTGATTCTCTAGGTTCCTCTTAAAGGCGAGATCACCACCTCTTGAAGTCGAGCAAGCTCAAGTCCATGAGTTGCCATGCTCGTCATCATCAAGACTACTGAAGTTCTCTTGTTGATAGTTCTTTCTTCCTCTCTAGAAGTGTTGTGTCAAAGGCATTAGTGAAGGATGTCAGAAGGGTCAAGACGAAGGCATTAGTGAAAGGTGCCGAATGTCCGTGTCAAAGGCATTATTAAAGGATGCCAAAAGGGTCAAGATGAAGG
Organism: Chrysanthemum lavandulifolium; assembly: GCA_022545495.1. NCBI lineage: Eukaryota > Viridiplantae > Streptophyta > Magnoliopsida > Asterales > Asteraceae > Chrysanthemum > Chrysanthemum lavandulifolium. Next base: position 273,980,550 of record CM040242.1, read on the forward strand.
CATTAGTGAAAGGTGCCGAACGTCCGTATCAAAGGCATTAGTGAAGGATGCCTAAAGGGTCAAGTCTAAGGCATTAGTGAAAGGTACCAAAAGATCATGTCAAAGGCATTAGTGAAAGATGCCAAGGGTGTACAATCGATATGGTACATCGATGTACAAATAGAGATAGGTTGTGTCCAAGGATATTGATATCCTTGATGATGTTGTAATAAGGAGTGGGTTTCCTTTGCGATAGGTGTTGTGTAGTGTTGGGTAGTAGTTCCTCCTTTGTAATGAAACTCGGTATCTAGGCTTGTACCGAATAAAGTGTAGGCGACGTTGTGATAGGTTTGGTTTTACCTCGTGGAAGAACCCGGTGTCTAGCCTTGTACCGGATAAAGAGTAGGCGACATTGTGAAGGCTTCTCCGCCATAAGGAGTTTGTGTTGTGTAGTGATTATGAACTCTCGAGTAGGTGACTCGGGGAGTGGAGTAGGGCAAGGAAGGTGTCCTTGTAGCTGAACCACTATAAATAATCGCGTTGTGGTTTTGTGCTTTTTACTCTTTATCTTAGTCTTATTCATATGCTTCTATCAACATCCAACACACACGTTTCAATAGATTGACATAAGTCGATCTAAATAGTTTAAAACCAAGTTTTAATTGGCAAAACTATTCAACCCGACCTTCTAATTTTCACACTTTTTTTTAAATATGTTGTATATATGATTACAAAAATAGTAAGTTGACTTTTCGAAGGATGGTTTTTAAGATTGAGATCCTACAAAGGATCGTTTTCATTTTTGTAAGATTGTGATCGTAGATCGATCAGCATCTTAAGATCCTATTTTTGTGTCATTTTTTTTGGCGTTCTTACGTTGTAAAATTATGCAAATCTACATATTATTATATATCATATATCATGAAAATGTACGTCAAAATTATGATTATTAAGTGTTTAATACAATTAGCCTCTTGTTTGTCAAATTCTACAAAACTTCAAACATAAATTTGTAGTTTCTTAGCTCGTGGTTCGATAAAGTAAGGTCGGATCGATCAAAATCTTAGCATCATGTGATCAAAATCGGGATCCTATTAAAATCCTATCTCCCAAAGATCCTATGTAAGATCGGGATCATTTTTGCTTTGTAGTATAATAAAATTATAAGATCGTAGAATTATGATCGGAATCACAACAACTATATTTCAGAGTATTGCTAAACACAACTCTATAAGTTTTTTTAAATATTTCATAATTACATTACTAACATTTAATAAACACCAAATATTTCATACTTCACATGTAATTAAAAAAGATATATAATATATAGTTTTGTTGGTAGTTATGGACTTAAATAAGCTCAAGTTTCATGAGCTCATCCTAGAAAAAATGGTGATTTTATCGGCCATTTTAAATATTAATAATTTGATAATCCTTGAAATAAGCTAATCCCCCCCCCACCCCAAAATAAAATATAAAGAATATTTTTATAGGATTAGCACTTGGGTACGAACATATATTAGCACTTATCCAAGGTATGAACATATATTACATAACTGAAATCATGTAAAATAAAGTATGTTGTGTGAAGCATTGGATCCCAATAAAGAACTCCTGAAAACTTGATTGATTTAGTATCAGGATGCAGCTCCATCAAGTGAACCTCAATCACACTAGCATGTAAGAGGTTTAAAGATTCTTTTATCAATGCATAAATAAAAATATATATGATGATTACAACAATTAGATCCTTATCAGTTCGTAGTCGTTTTCATGATCTATAAAATTTCACTTTTGGTATAAAGATTCTTTCATTTTGGATGTTGTAGATTGCTTTGATATGATAAGGTATCTCAATTTTCACTATTGGTATAAAATTTTAAAGATTAACATTGTTAAAGTAACTATTATATTCACAAAAAAACATGTGAACCCTATTGCTACATATGTTCAAGAGAGTGTTGCTTTGCAATAAATGTCTATACGTAATTTTAGCTTTTAGGTAAACACAAGTAACTCATCTTATTAGATGTTCGACTAATGATGAACATATTAAAATGCTTAGTGAAAAAGGTTGCCTAAAAAAAACTTTTACGTTGTCATTCGAGGAATGTAATTTAAAGTATATAAATAGTCGACATATATTATTTTAGAGATGTAGATTAATCATGTAGCACGTTAGACTAATTTAGAGATGTAGAATTCGTCATGTAGCAATTTAGAGATACAAAATTCGTCATGTAGCAATTTAGACTAATTTAGAGATGTAGAATTCATGTAGCAACTTAGAATTTATCAAATTAATTACTATTTCTACCATGACAATGTGTTCATCAATGCATGTATATATCATAATGGCGATGAGTATGTGGAACGTGCCGAGGCTGCGTTGATGCTGGTATAATTCATGATAGCACAAGTTTCTTTATTGAGCAAGGTGGTCAGGTTAGTGTTGAATATCAACCCGTAAAATACTATTAACTGTCACAACGGGTGAACCTAGATACGAGTCGGTCTATTGTGAATGGCATAAATAAATTCATGAGAACCATGATAATTCTTTTTGTGCATTTTGCTCTCAAGACTATCTACCGGTTGAAGAAGAAGATCAATACACATTTATTATTTTAATACTTACAAACCAAACTGTTTATCATATTATTGATATTTTACTTATTCAATAAGTAACTAAACCTACTTACGTTTGTTGTTGTTTGCTAATTTATTCATACATGTATCTCCTTAATGAATAATTCTTTTTAAAATCTTCGTGATTCCACGGATCTATAAGCTATGTATACCAGTTTATGATGAGGATGGTAATATCTCTAAAACTAATAAAAGTGTAGTCTACAAAGAAGTAATTCAAGGTCTATGATCAAGGTTCAAGGGGTATGTACATATACATATCATATGTTTTTATCATATTTTAAATTACAATTACTCTTGCAAACTCAACTTTAAAGAGTAGTCGATTATTGATAGAAATCCACATCAGGTATATCCAAAGATTAAATAAATATTTTCTTGCTATGTTAACCTCTCAGGATGGCAAGATGTGTGGGTCAGGTAATGGACTAACCGGTCAAAACATGTTCGGGTGGAAACAAGGGATTTTGCTATAGTTTTTGCTACAAACTCCTAATTTGGTGATACATAAACTTTTTAACATAAAAATCGATCTTTTGGTTAGTTAAAGGCTGGAATCACAAGTACACAATTTTTAGTAAAAGAGTTGTAAAATAGTTTCTTGCAACACTATTATTTTATGAACAAAATATGTGATAAATGCAGGTTCATGATCTGGGCATGACAATAGAACATGAGAAATGGTGGCAATGTTGACGGGAAAGTGGGGCTAGGCTATGTACTATGTATTGGGAGATCCAACAAACCCAGAGGCTATAATCTGATGAAAGAAGTTGAGTTTGCATGGGGAAGAGATAAGTCTGCCGCCAAGTCACGCTACAACCTCACACAATTTGCAACATCTGGGAAAAGGTACATTATGAATTTTTACTATTGGTTTGCCAAACGTTGTTTTGTAATGATTCACTCAAAATTTAATCCAAATACCCCTCTAAATGTTTGAAAGGGTCCACAACCGATTTTTTTATGTGTATATCTTCAAAACGTGACTTAGTAAATTTTGTAGCCAGAATTAAAATGAATGGGAGTGGATCCATATTGTATTTCGCAGATTTTGTTTGAAATGTATTATACATATGTGTTTATTGTTTGAGGCAAGTATATTATCATGTCAAGTGATTGTGAATGTGTTTCAAAGCTTTGAGTACAGTTTATAGTAAGTTTTTAGGGTCATTTTTATGATATACAAGTGAAGTATACATTCAAGCTCTTTTAAATGGTCAAACATAATCTATAAGGGTGATTGGCTTCTAATTTTCGAAAACACGCTAAGATATCTAGTATTGTGACTCAATGTTCGGATGTAAAACCATTGATGAAGATTGTTGTTTACACATGTGAAGAATGTGGTTTTGAAATATATCACATATGCAAGCATGTTAAATTTACGAACATTTTCCTATTTTCATGTACCGCTAACTATTATTAAACATAGTAGGGATGCCAATATATGTGAAAATGGAAGCTACATTTCACATTTAGGCGTTTACTTCTATGAAGTAGGCCATATTGGATTTAGAGCAATGAGAGCAGGCTTAATGGCAAATAGACGAGTATTTTTAAAAAAATTATATATTAAAAAAATATATGAGGAGTAAGCAACTTCAAGATTGTCTATGGTAATAGTTATCTTTTACGAAGTAGTCAACTTTTTGGATGCACCCATGTATCTTAGCAATTGTTTCAGGAAACAAATTTTTAGTAGTTATATCTTAGCTTTTTTTTGACTAAATAATTTATTAATTATATTTTCAAATATACTGTATATACATAATATCCTAAATCTATCAGTTTAAGCATTCAAAAAGGTTGTATGCTCTTACAAATATACTTTGGACAACGCTTAACCTATCCACATTCAGTTACAACTTTTGATTTGACCCATGTAATACAATACACAAATCAACCTCTTTATAAAATTAAGTCCCAGTTAGTTACTTGCCACGTCCTGTTTTCACACATGGTAAGCTATACGTTGTTGTTTCAAGAGTTAAAAGCAAAAGAGGTTTGAAGGTTGTTATTTGTGATCAGGATGGTAATATCTCTAAAACTACTACACGAACCATTTACAAAGAAGTACTTCAAGGTTTATTTTTTTTCGGTAAAAGGGAGTAATCCTGCACCCTGGTAAATATATTAACCAAAAAACGTTTAAGAACAATGGATATGAGTGGAATCCCATATCTCAGCCCGTTACATAGGCATAAAGCTTGCATAACAAGATACTACCTATTTTCTAAACAAGAAAACAAACCACTACTCAAATGATAACATAGGACATAACGAAAAAATTACTTCCTAAGTCCTTGAAGTTTGGTGCCATACATGGCATTAAAAGCATCAAATTCCCGGAAGATCGAAACACGCTTCGCATAGTCATCGTAGTCATAGTCATCATACTCATCTTCATACTCTTGGCCACCACCGAATAGATTAACGGACTCATCAAATGGGTTAGCAACCACCTCATCTTCAGAATCAGACACCACGATATCTCCTACTTTAGAAAAAGGGTTAACTCTCTTAGTAGAAGAGGCGGGCGGAATACAAGAATCACTAGTTTTAAGAGCCACACCCAACTCCATCTCTTTCAAATCACTCACAAGGGGTTCTTGTGATACAGTACCTGTCTTAGGAGACTTATCATCATTAACTTCCATTGTACGACCAGAATCCACATCCTTGTTGGTGTCATTAGAAGGAATATCAGACGCATCCGTAGAAAGAGCATCAAACTGGTTAGATGTAGAGATCTTAGTTCCACTCAAACTAGCCACATCGGAAGCATTCTTCTTAGTGACTTCCACTTTCTTAGGTTCGGGAGGGTCTTTTGGGTTGATATTGAAACGCTTACCCACAACGGTTTAGTAAACCCTCCTTGACCCGGCATAGTAGACCCGCCTTGCTTACCCTTCTTCTTGTTATTAACCGTCTTGAAACCATTAACACGCTTAGAAGGTGACGGGAGGTTCAACAACTTTAGGACATTCAATAGAGTATGACCAAAATCTTACATTTATCACAATGAGGTGGTTTCCACTCATATTCAACCCGTATCTTCTCAATAGTCGAACCCGACCCATCAAGTAATGGTATCTCAACAGTAAGGCGTCCTAAGCACCTCATCCGACTTCACTTCAATCATACATCTAGCAAAACTACTACATTGCCCACGAGTCCTTGCACATTTGGCTAGTGAAAGCGTCTAACCTTTTGGGTGTGCTTATCAATGTGGCAAGGAGACTAAGGCCATCATCGAAAAACATAGCAAGAGGAACATCATGGAATTTAACCCACACCGGGATGTTGGTCAAATCCTCTTTAAGTAAGTTGGTGTTCAATGTCCATGGTTTAAGAATAATAGGGACATTTCTAATCAACCAAGGACCGTTTTCAAGAATATCATCAACACCTTTCTTCGAATTGAACTTAAAAGAAAAACCCTTAGCATTCATCATTACCTTTTGTATACCAAACTTAGCCCACGCATTGCGTACAAAGTAATCAACAACAGGAAAAGCAAGTCTTTGACCAAGGAAATACCCATACAGAGTATTCTCAAACCTAGAGTTCACCTCTTCAAGCACTTTCATCGGGACAGAAAGATCCACACCATTAGCTTTCTTATTACCCTCCAACCTACGAAAGTTAGACGTGTGTTTCTTAGGTTCAGTAGAAGTAACACCATTATACGATGTAGAATGTTGTTTCAAAGCACCAACCTTCTCAATACCAACATCCCCATGTGCATTCGTAACAACCTTATCATTAACATTATTAGGACTACAAGTACCATTAACATTAGAAGCCATAGGAACACTCGTATCTTGAGGAGGTTTTGAATAATAACCAATAGCAGTAAGCATCTCCTCTAGCTCATTCTCGTATCAAGGCACCTTAAGATGCTCAAATGGATTAGCCCCAAGTAGAAGTAGTAGCATCCGTGTCACAGTTGGTTTTAATGGTTGCCCATCGTCACCCACAAGAACAAGTTTTCCTCAAATATTTGTTTTTCAATAGCACGAATTTTCAATAAAGTGTCATGGCCCTCAGTCGTGTCATGACTAGGTGCATCATGACTAGTGCTCGAACCAAGTGGAATAGGCTCCACTTGTCCATCAGTACGAGAACAACTCCCCTCTTGTATACCCTCAAACCGTTGCATGTGATCAGACAAGTCATCAACATTAACATTCATGTTACTCTCGTTGCCTGGAATAGTCGTCTCTCCCAAATTAGACATCAAAAAACTGAAAACCCAACACCAATATGTAACCAGAATAGCACAAAGCTTACGTCCTGCTTCAAGAAACCGAGTAAAACCCTAGTAAAAACTAGGGTTTATAGAACATTAAATCACGTTACTAACCTATAGTATAGTAAAAACGATCAGAATAATTGATGTAGTGATTGCAGTGCTAGGATAAAAACCCTAGGGTGCGATCACACCAAACCCTAAGTCTGCGATTAAGAAAAGAACCAAAAAGCGATTTAACGGAAGGACGAAACCCTAGGAAATCAAGCAATGACGACAACCAACACAAGATCGGACAAAGAATGATCGGGCTTTAGACGGAATTGCTAGATTAATTAGTAAGGATTCGGTTAGGAAAAAACGATTAGGGTTTAAAGATTGGTCGCCAAAATCGCCGAGCAAAAGGGGCGGAGAGTTTTTAGTACTTCAAGGTTTATGAAGAGGAATCAAGAGGTACATATCACTTTTTTTTTTTTTTTTTTTTTTTTTTTTTAACCATATTTTAAATTATAATAGATTATGTATCACAACCTACTTTTGCTTATATTTTCAATGGACTATTAGGTGTTCTCGGGATGGACAATTGTTATTAAATTAATTAGCGCTCACATTCGTCATTTGCTATTTAGAACCGTCAAATTTGGAAACGACAACGCATGGACGTTTCTTATTTTAATTGTTGCAAACTCAATTGATTATCGAGTAATTCGCGTATTATCTCTTGTTTCTTTCATAGACCATGTTTACGTTTTTTGTTTTCTTATTATGTCAATTTCATATTTCCTTAAAAACCCCGTGAATTTACGGGTCTTTAAGCTAGTTTCATAATTACATTAGTAACATTTAATTATAAAATACCTAAACAAAACTCGTAAAGTTGTGTTTAGCAAATGCTAGTTTAAAAAGTAAATGAACATGCGTTTTAAAGAGAATAACATTTCAAAAGCAAATCAATTATTTAATGTATCATAACTTTATAATCAGAAAAAAAATGGGGAGATCCATAGTGGTCAGAGATGACTTGTTGAAAAGGAGATCATGGGTTGTTGGAAAAATGAATGAATTACTAGGTATGGCCGATGAAGATAGGATGTGCTTTGCTTTGAGAGAAAAAAATATATAAGAAATAAAAGAGAAAAATGTGAATTGAGAATGGAGGTTCGTATGATAGGAGTTAAGAGGGAAAGGTAAAGATAGAATGAGGGAAAATATAAATGTGCTTTTAGTATTTTTAATCCATGCTATAATATTTATATCTATATCTATATCTATATTACATAAAATACGAAAATGGTTAACAAATCAAGAATTGAAAAAGTGAAATGTGAAAAGTGGAAAATGTGGTTTGCATGATAACTTTGGAAAGTATTCATGATTTGCAAAGAAAGCTGTCGTTCGTGAATGTGAAACTTGATTCTATTACTGCGTAGTAGCTTTGAAAAATATTCATTGTTTGCAAAAAAAAAAGCGTAAATACCATATACCTCATAATATTCGTGAATTTCAAACAATGTTAAGAATTTTATTACAGTTGAATTATCGGATGTTATAACCGTTTGCAATTGCATTTTGATCTTTTCACGTTCTATTTTGAATGTTAAACAAAACACTTGCCATAATATCGCATATCGTCAATGTGGAAAAGTGAAAAAGTCGATCGTGAAATGTGAAAAAATTTATATTAGGTAAGAAAAAACTTAAAACATCAAAATAAATGAAACTGTATATTAATGAAATGTTTTAAATCTTTATTATGGCAACACTTCAAAAGGAAACTATTAATACACATTGAAAACAGGTTGACTCGGGACGCTTCAAACCCGGCGGGTTGACCCAGTTTATATTGACCCGGTTTTTCCGACCTAACCGTCGGGTTGACCCGGTTTATATTGACCCATTTTTCGACCGGAACGGTTCAAACGGTTGAACAACCTGGGTCGAACCGGGTTTCAAAACATTATGTTTAATCCTCAAACTTTTATTATTTTTCGTTTATAACTCATAAACTTTTTTTTATCATTAAAACTATCTGCTAGTTATAAAATTAGTTCTTGTCTTGGGATCTTTCGTATATATTACAAAATTGCCACTATCAAAACTCAACCATATATAGATCATAATTTGAAGGATCAGATGCTTTTTTATACTTTTTAATACATCAAACCTTTTTATATGATCCGCTTTCATGAAAGAGTAACATGAGTGTTATATTGCCAGATAATATAATATTTGCTTTCAAAATTTGAGGAAGTTCTAACATGTTTTGCAGTATAGATAGTTTGTCACCATAGCAGAAAACTCATACTAATAACTCAAATTTTTTGGAGGCACCTTTTCCTTTGTTTGCCGAGAGTTTTCCTAGGCAAAAACCCACACCGTCCATCCTAATATAGTCGATAGACATGCATTACTAAAACTACAAAATTATTTTGAACTGATATAGATAAAAACAAATGGCTAAAATATATATACTCGTAGTTGGCAATAACAGACATGATGAATAAAACAGTAAAACTAGAAAAACAATAGGTATATATACGCCCGCTCATCAGATTCCCAATTTGTTAATTTGATTTAAAAGACATGTTGCATTGTAACATTAATTATATGTTCCACTCGATCCGTTTATTTGAAATCGTAAGATTTCCTGCATATATACATGAAGGAAAATGATCCAGTTTTGATATTAGAGCACCGGTGTCATCAAATCGTCCTTCGCCGATGGGATGACCTGGCGGTTCGGCTGCCCGCGCCACACACCGGGGTGGGTACCGTGGTCGTCGTTGAGCATGAAATCGTGAGGACGACGAAGAAAAAACTGACACACAGGTAAAGTTTGTATTGTTGTGTTATTTGATTTGTGTTATGAGTGAGGAAAAAAATAAAGTGGTAGGGGTGGGCCTCAAATGAAGAGGCTGAGGTTTGTTATGAGTGAGGAGGAGGTTTGTTGTGATTAGTTGTGGAAAAATGAGATGCTGATGTGGCGCTGAGGTGGCACGACGACGAACCTTAGGCTCGTTTTAACACCCAGGGCTCTTAAAACTAGTTCACATGTGAATTGTTAGGTACACAAAACCTGTTCACATGTGAATTGTTAGGTACACAAAACTTGTTCTCACTGAAACTTTTTTTCTTAGAAAATAAAATAGTACGGAGTAATATCTTTTTTTCTTGGTATGTTTTTCACATTTTAAACAAATTATCAACTGAATTCGTTCTTATCCTTGCAAAAAGTCAATAATAACCTCAGTCTTCAAGATGTCACCAAATTTGGTTGGTCCCAACTCAAAATTTACTTCTAGAATGATACATGCATGAGTCACGTATTTCAGTCTTAAATTAAAGAGTAAATTGCAAAAATCGTCCCTAAACTTTGGTAAATTGCGCGTTTAAATCAAAACTTTGGAAAGTGCAAATATCGTCCTGTGGAGAAACTTTGGGGCGAAATCGTCCCTGCCTAGATCAAATGACTAAAATACCCTTCTCTTTATTACTTTTCATTTGTTGCGCAAATGGTCCTGTGTTTCGCCGATTTTGCAAATTTAGTCCTTTTTTAATTAACTATTAATATTAGTATTATTTTTTACGTTTTAAATCGATTTTTACGTTTTAAATGCGATTTTTACGTTTTCGCCCGTTTTACGTTTTCGTCCGTTTTTACGTTTCGTCCGATTGTTTACGTTTTCATCCGTTTTTACGTTTCGTCTTATTTTTACGTTTTAATTCGATTTTTACGTTTTGTCCATTTTTACGTTTTGTCTCTTTTTACGTTTCGTCCGATTTTTCGTTTTCTTCGTTTTTACGTTTTAGTCCGATTTTTACGTTTTAGTCCGTTATTTTCGTTTTGTCCGATTTTTACGTTTTTGTCGATTTTTACGTTTCGTCGGACTTTTCGTTTTGTCCCTTTTTCGTTTCGTCCTTTTGTTTACGTTTTAGTCCGTTTGTTTACGTTTTGTCTCTTTTTACGTTTTAGTCCGATTTTTACGTTTTTACGTTTTCCACGTGAATATTAGTTCATTGTTCAAGGACCATCACCGGGATTCGAGCGGGCACACTGCGGTCACCATTGGGACAAAACATAAAAAATCGGACGAAAACATAAAAAATCGGACGAAAACATAAAAAATCGGACGAAAACGTGCGCACGACAACGTAAAATCGAATTCGCGTAAAAATCGAGCAACGTAAAAACGGACAAAATAAAAATCGGACGAAAACGTAAAAACGACGACAACGTAAAAAGAACAAACGAAAAATCGGACAAAACGTTAAAAATCGACGAAAACGTAAAAATCGGCAACGTAAAAACGGCGAAAACGTAAAAACGGACGAAACGGCAAAAAACGGACGAAAACGTAAAAAGAGACGGAAAATCGGCGTTAAAAATCAGCGAAAACGTAAAAATCGACAAAACGTAAAACGGACGGCGTAAAAATCGGACGATAACGTAAAAACGGACGGCGTAAAAAGCGGACGAAAACGTAAAAAGCGGATGAAAGCGTAAAAATCGGGGCAAAACGTAAAAAAAAATACTAATATTAATAGTTAATTAAAAAGGACTAAATTTGCAAAATGCTGCGAAACACGGGGACCATTTGCGCAACAAACCGAAAAGTAATAAAGAGAGATGTATTTTAGTCATTTGATCTGGCGGACGATTTACTTCTAAAGTTTCCCATTGATATATTTGCACTTTCCAAAGTTTTCGGACTAACGTGCAATTTGCCATAGTTAGGGACGATTTTTGCAATTACTCTAAATTAAATTATTAAGTTCTACATTTCGTTTTACAGGAATTAAGAAACATATTTTCATTTCAAAACCTTAGAAGATTTTGATCAAGCATGTACTTATTAATGTGTTTATACGAAACTGAAAACATACTAATGTATGTCAACTAAGAACTTGTTTAAAAAATCTTTTAAAAAAAATAATATAAATAAATAAAATTATGGTGTGGTGTCATGTACACTTTTGTGGCCTTGTGTTGTTTCATTCAGAGGCACAAAGCTCATAAAAAGCCCATAACTTCATAAAGGTCATTCGATGTTGTCCAAACGCTCCATAACTCAATGATTCTTTAGCCATATTTTGCATTTAGTATTGAAAGGATGACTTCGTTTGATAAGCTAAAATAATTGAGATTTATGGAGCTAATTTATTTGCTTGATCAAAAGTTAGATGGTGCAAATTGCTCTTTAGAGAAAGGAGATAAGAAATTTTAGTATAGCTCCAATTTAAATTCATTTATTTAGTCCTAATCAAAAAATATTAGACCAACACTTGTTAGATTCTAATTACATCGACATTGTTTGCAAATAATAAGTATAAATGATAATTAAAAAATATACAAGGAAACACTAAAATTCTTAATTTTTGATCAAAACCTGTATAAGATGTAGCTTAAGACCATCACGTACACAAAGGTCCATACTTTTGTTTCTTGTACATTTATTGATTTATTAGTTCCATATAAATATTAGATTTATTGATATTTAACTTAATCACTATCAAATGGCTTAGTGTTGAGTCACTTCGTTTTCTCACAAAAGAGAACATTACTAGTCTACATTTGGATTTTGGAGTGGTCATGAAAGGATCAAAACGATTACTATCGATAACCTCTTGATTACCTTGCGTACATTTGAGTTAAAGACTCAAATACCCCGAGACACCTTAACATCAAAAAACACATAAGAAATACTTGATATTTAGTTTAATAAGTTTCCCACTTAAAATGTTTATAAATTCGGACTTGCTTGTTCTAATTTATTTAGGGTAAAAGTTAAAAATGATAAACATGCTTTCTCAAATGTACCAAATATGATAAACATAGTCATTTATGTATCAATATGTTAAATCAAAGATCAAATATTTGCAATAATGGGTACTTCTTCACATCTTCATCTCTTATATTTGCATCGTTAGTCCTTTTATACTAACGGCCGTTAGTAAATAACTTAAAACTTGGTTTTCTTAAGTCTTCGTCCGATTTTTTACGTTTTCGTCTGTATTTTTACGTTTTCGTCCGATTTTTTACGTTTTCGTCCGTTTTTATATATTGATAGACTTAGAACCTGTTTTCCTCCCCTGTTTGGAAGAATTTCCCAAATCATGATCAGCTGAATCACCATCAGTAGGTGAGGATGAAGATGAAATCACCATCTTCTTGATCTTCTTGTGCTTTTCAACCTTGTATCTCCTCCTTTAAGGTGCGAATCTCGTCTTTAAGTGTTGAACATCACGACATGTTGCTTCTTGACAAGATGAGCCAAGCCCTTTTGTAGAGACTCAACACCTTTGCTAATTTGGTACACAAACCATCAATTCCAATTGGTTTCCACCGCCTCGACACTTCCATTGTGTTACACGTTGGGAGAGGTGAATCATAGGGCAAGGTCCGATTCCTCCATAGTAGGACTAGGTGAAAGTCTAGAACCACCACCGCTTGTTCCTAGACCATAAGGTTCGAGAAACTTGTTGTGTTGTCATGAGAGGAGTTTTCTGTTTAGACCTTCTCTCATAGGTTCTTGAAACTGGTGGGGTATAATAAATGTTGGGAACATTAGTTATGGGTGTGTTTTGCTCAGATGAAATTTTAGCAAGCATTTGGGGTAGGAGAGGTGTAAAAATCATATTGCCATCTTTATTCAAAGTTTGAAAACTTTAGGCTTTAGGCAACCGATTTGATAAGCAGTGAGTATGAGGTTGCGTTGAAATTCATTTAGCACTGACTTGCACAAACCTTGGATACATTAAAATTTTGGTTTTACTCGTACATTGCCTTTCATACTAGTAAAAATATAGTTGGACCAGTTGAAAATCTTATCAGTGACTAGACAAACCAAAGGATAAGCCATGGTTGAACTAAATTGCTCATAAGATGTTTTCTTAGGACTAAGGTAATGTAACAAAGTATGAATAAAAAATCTCCATTGGGGACAAAAACCACTCTTTTTGAAAGTAGCCTTTTTGTTAGTGGTATCATACCCCATGGATGATAAAGTATCATGAATGTCAGATATAGGTAATGTGATGAGACCATTGAGATCATCCAAGTGAAGTACTCTCCTCGGGGATGCCTCGGTAACATCAATAGTTACCCCATCTACGATGGCTCTTAGAGCATCCATCGGTTCATGTGTATCTCAATCTCAAGTGTTATGGGTGAGCGAAGTCCAAAAGCGATTGATTTGAGAGATATAGATTGTGGGTTTAAAAGCAATGCATACCTTATATGAGTGGTATGAAGAAAGTCCACAACGATGAAAAACAGACCACTCTTCTCGTTAGACTTTTGTAGGTAGGCCACTAGGTTGTGCTCATCTGCAAATTTCAAAGACGCCATAGAAACTTTTGATGAAAAATATTATTATGTCGGTAAGAATTGAAGTAATGGCTAGCCAATTGAGAGAAAAAGATATATAGGGTTAGGGTTTAGAATTGATGCATAAGTAAAATTATCTTTAGAAAGTAGTTATAATATAGAAAGAAGATAATTTACTTAAAATTTTAACCCTATATATATAACTATCGGTGGTTACTTTCAGCGGCTAGTAAAACTAAACTCTTGACATAATCGGTTATAACGCTAGAACAACGGTGGTAAAATAACACCGTCGATGGAAAGCTGTGAACTAGCGGTGGTAATTTTCACAAAATCTCAAAGCGATGGAAAATAAAATCATTAGAAAACAATCTGCTCCCATTATAGTTTTTAGCAAACTATCGACTATCAACGGTTTGATATGTCTTTACCATGAGCCGTTTGCTATGGACTAGCCAACTCTTAATCATAAAGAATATGGTGAGTTGATAACCATATAGTTTTTGGTAAACTATCAACCATAAACGGATTTGTCAAGTCTTTACCAATAGCCGTTTGCTCTAGACTAGTTGATTCTTATGTGTATTAGACATGGTGAATCAATAACCATCTGTTGTGTATCTCAGATATACACCTTTTAACTCCAACTCCTCATCAAAACTTGATATACAAACTCATACAACAATTGCATTACCCTGTAGCCTCCCCTCAACACAAGAAAACATTTATGGATTTAGCATTCCAAGACTTGTTACCAAGTACTGAAATCTTCCCACATCAAGACCTTTTGTTAATAAATCAGCATAGTTGTCATCAGTATGAATTTTGACAACTTGAATTAGTCCCTTTTCTTAGCAATCTCGAATGAAATGGTGTCTAATTTCAATATGCTTGGTCTTTGTGTATTGAACAGGATTCTTTATTATGCAAATGGTACTGCTATTGTCAATATGTATGATGGTATTCATGAAATTGTACCCATAATCCAAAAGTTGATTTTGAAGCCATAGAACTTGAGCACAACAACTTATAGCAGCTATATACTCTGCTTCAGTTGAAAATTTTGCCACCATTGTTTCTTTCTTGCACTGCCATGACACTAATCTATTGCCAAGAAATTGACATCCACCAGTTGTAGATTTTCTATCCAAGCTAGCTCCAAGATAGTCACTATCTAAGTAAGTAACCGGATATAAAGGAGAATCTACGGAGTACCACAATCCCGTAGTAGGAAATGCTTTAAGATGTCGAAAATCTTCTTCACAAGAGGTCAGTGAGAGAACTTGGGAGTAACTTGAAACCTTGCACAAGCGCACAACAAACATAATATCGGTATAGATGATGTAAGATACATCAAAGAACCAATCATAGACCTATACATGTGCACATCAACAGCTTCACCACTATTTTCCTTAAGAAGTAGATGTGTAGTCTTGTCTGCAGAGTCTTTGGATGACTTTGCATCGATAACTTGAACTTCCTTAATATCTCACCACATATTTATCTTGATTAATGAAAATACCATCGGCTTCGGAGTACTTGAAGTCCCAAAAGAATGTGAGTTCACCCATAGAACTCATATGAAATTCTTCTTTCATCGGTTTCTCAAAATCTTTGAACATCTCTGTCTTTGTAGACCCAAAATGATATCATCAACATATACTTGGACAAGCAAGATATCATTCTTGTCTTTCTTGATGAACAAAGTTTGATTCACTCTGCCTATGAAACCCATTTGCAAGAAGATAAGTAGTTAAGGTTTCATACCATTTCCTTGGTGCTTGATGCAAGCCATACAAAGCTTTAACTACCACAGTAGACTTTGTTAGGATATTCGGGGTCTTCAAAGCTGGAGGTTGTGAGACATAAACTTCCTCATCTATCGCCCATATAGAAAAGCACTCTTTACATCCATTTGATAGACTTTAAAGCCCATAAAAGATGCATAGGCTAAAAAGCGACCTAATTGCTTCAATCGTACAGCAGGGCAAACACTTCTTCATAGTCAATACCTCCTCTTGAGTATATCCTTGAGCCACAAGCCTAGCTTTGTTTCGATAACAATTCCCTTTCATCTTTCTTGTTTACGAACACCCATTTAGTACCTATTACCTTCTTGCCGAAGGCAAATCACAAAGCACCCATACCTTTTGAAGCTTAAGTTGGAGCGACTCTTCTTGCATTGCTTCCACCCAACTTTCATCTTCAAGTGCCTTGTAAACATTCTTTGGCTCCATTTGTGACGGAAAATACATAAATAGACATTCATTCTTGCCTTCATGTATTTTAGATTCATATATTTTACTTATGAATCCATGAACATCGAGCAACTTTGTTTGTCTTCTAGTCTTCACGGTGAATAGACATCCCCAATCACATTTTCAAGAGGATGTGATTTATGAATAAGTGTGGGGAGTCCGAGGCTGCAATCTCACTTGGCATATTTGAAATTTCAACATCATTGGCTTGAGCTTCCATAGTAATCAAGTGGTGATTTCCACATCCGGTGTTGTAGTGGAAACACTTTGCGAACGATGGAATCTAAATTTCCCGCTTCGTAATTATCGACATTCAAATTGCTATTTCCTTCTTTTCCAAATCACTAGAAGGATGAACAACTCTAGTTTTCAAGATATGATTATTATCTCGCATAGTCCCAAAGAGGTAGATCAATTCATCTTGATCATCTCGCATCCTCTTTGCTTGGTTCATCATCATCAAGAAACTCTTACGAACTCGCAAAATCAAAAGAAGATGTTCTGTGAGAAAAGACACATAGTTCATAGTATTTGTTAGAGTATCAAGATCAAACAATCTTTGGACCGTTCCTTTGACATTGACTTTGTTTTCCGAGAACTCAACATGCATATTCTCTTCAATCTTTTGGGTTCTTAAGTTGAATACTCAAAGCTTTACTAACCATGGAATACCCAACAAAATACCCTTCATCGACCTTTTCATCAAACTTGCCCGGATAATCTATGGTATTGAGAATAGATACATGACACCCAAATGGTCTCATGAAGTCAAGGGTAGGTGGTCTTCCCCTAAAAAAATTCAGAAGGTGTCTTGTTCTTTGTCATTACCACTAAAACCCTGTTTTGCACATAACATGCAGTGTTAACTGCTTGAGCCTAAAAAGTAATTGGCAATTTGGAATCGGCCAACATGGTTCTAGCAGCTTCTATCAGTGTCCTGTTCCTCCTCTCAGCAACACCATTTTGTTAAGGAGTTCTAGCCACACTAAATTCCCTTTTAATACCTTTATCTCTACAAAACTCATCCATAACTCTATTCTTGAATTCGGTTCCATTGTCACACCTAATGATTTTAACTTTCATATCATATTGGTTTTCTACTTATGTGATAAATATCTTGAGGATGCCAGTTGTTTCATCCTTAGTTCCAAGAAAGAAAACCCATGTAAATCTGCTAAAATCATCAGTCACCACAAGACAATATTTCTTAAGATTCAAGCTGCTCATAGATGTGGGACCAAATAAGTCCATATGTAACATTTGAAGTGGGTGAGCAATAGAGTTAACGAACTTTGACCTACAAGAAGCTCGGTGTTGTTTGCCTTTAAGACAAGCTACAATGTTATTCATATCAAAGCTATAGAGATTGCCTTTTCTAGGAGCTTTAAGAAGAATCTGACTTTCATCAGGCATCTTAAAATCCTTAGAAAGAACAAAGACATATCTTTGGTAAAAGAACATTGTTCATTTTACATTGTGACACACTAAAAGATTGTACTTAAGCTCTTTTACATAGTACCACGTGTTCAAAGTCCAAGTTACCGCTTTAATAACACCTTTACCAAAGAACTTTTCCATTTACTCCACCTCCAAAGTCGACATATTGTCCATCATAATGCTCAAATCGGAAAGATAGGACTTGTTGCGGTCATGTGCCTTAAACACCCACTATCGTAGATATCCTTGATCGACCTTTTGACCTTGGATGTTCCTGCACATAAGAGTAAAGAGTTAGTTTCTTTTGGGGACCCAAGCCATGATTGAC
The DNA here is from genome assembly GCA_022545495.1 of Chrysanthemum lavandulifolium. Taxonomy (NCBI): domain Eukaryota; kingdom Viridiplantae; phylum Streptophyta; class Magnoliopsida; order Asterales; family Asteraceae; genus Chrysanthemum; species Chrysanthemum lavandulifolium. Next base: position 273,998,783 of record CM040242.1, read on the forward strand.
TTGGATCTCGCCTCGTGTATCAATATAGTTAAATCTAACAAAGGTCATTGATACACCATTGGGATTGGTTGTAGAGGTATTTCCTTTAGGTTTCCATTCCCAACGTCTTGAGGCCTTTACATCATTGCCCATGTCCCCCTTTTCTTATTTAAAACCCTTGCGGTGGTAAATTTTGAATGAGCGAGTGGTAAATCTCGGTTTCTTTTAGGTACCCACTGTTGGTTATAATTAACCTTTTTAGCTTGAAAGGTTCTTTTCCCTGTTTGTGCAGATTTTGCAAAATTTGTTTTGTAGTTTGCACTTTTAACAGGTGACTTAGGGTGAGCAGTGTTAACAGTTTTAGCAGTGGCAAAAGTTTTGAGGCCACTTCTTAGTTGAACTGCTCTTGGGACCATTTTGCAATGTGTGTTAGGGTGTACATTATGTTGATACCTGTTAGTCTCCACCCTTTTAAACCTATAGACTTCCCTTTTCCCAACATGATAGTCACAATAAGCATGTAAATGATCAAAACTACCACATATATAGCATGCCTTATTGTACATCACAAAATCACTACCTAGTTGTTGAGATTTAACATGATTCCAACTCCTCCGTTACCCCTAGGAGCTGCAGGCTTGTTTCTATACATCTCGGCATACCTTACGGTTGGTCTAGGTTTATTAACGGTTTCCTAGGTTCCTCTGTGATGATTAACAACTTTTGGGATAGTAGTCTCTACATTCTTTTTAACATTCTCATCAACAACTAATGAGTCACTAGCACTCTCAAAAACATCATTATCAAGCTTACTCTCTTCCTCACTCTTCACAACTGTGTCTTTTAAAGGACCATATTCTCTTTCAAGACCTTTAAAATCCTCTATGCCTGTATGAGCTAAATCTATACCTGGAGGTGAATGAACACCCCTTAGTGGTGGAGGCGCAGTATTATAACCCATACCTGACTTAGCTTTATTATATATTTGAGCATTCCAAATTTTATCAATTGACTTAGACTGATGATAACATATGTCTATAGTTAAATTGACATTTTCAATTTTCTTTTGGAGTTTTTCAAGCTCCTTTTGGTATGCTTCATTCACAGCAGTTGTATGTTCTACCTCTCTCCTAAGAAGAATCATATCATCATTATAATTTGACTCATTTGCACGATAGTGCTTTATTTGCTTTTCTAATCTTGCCATAGCTCTCCTAGGATTAGCCACGATAATTAGCGTGATATAATTCTTGCCTTTCATTAGAGTACAAATCATTAAGTCTTTCAACTTGTTTAGCAAATTTCTACATGTTTTAGAACAAGCTGTCAAAGTTTTGTACCTCGAATCGAGAGAAAGCCATGAGAGCAAATTCGGTAGCAATAAGAGCACATCTCGAATGTTCTTCTTCTTGTTCATCGACCATGAAACTCCAATCATAGGTCACACCATCAATAGCCGACATTGCCTTTGGTTCTTCCACAATTGGTCCCTTCTTTTGCTTGTACCAAGTAGACATGTTGTCCTTAGTCTTTGGTCTTCTACATTCTCTAGCAAAATGTCCAAACTTATGGCAGTTAAAGCACTCCACTTTCTTGTCAAATCTTGCAGTATCATCACCCTTAATGTGGATAGGTTTGCCAGTCTTTTTGTAAAATTTCTTAGCCCTCATGCTAAGAAGAGCTATCTGCCATTTTATATCCATCTTCTCCAAGTCATCTTCATCAATTTGCTCTATGTCTTCATGAGTTAAGACAGAGCCATCAACTTGTGTGGAGATAAAAGCATAAAGGTAGGATCTCCAATACTAGCAACCTTCTTCTTTGAACTGCGGTGGTAACATTAACATTACCGATGGAAACTTTAGAACCTGCGTTGGCAATATCATCATCACTTTCATCTTTAGAATTATCATCGTCAACGAGAGGTTGAAAACAATGCCAAGCTACTAGAACTTCAAAAAGCTTCCTGCCTTCTTTAACCTTTGCTCGATAAGCTTGAAGTTGTTGTAAAGGTCATTGAGCTTCATTGTTTCTATGTCGATTTGTTTTCCCAGACGGTAACATTGGTTTGAAACTACGAAGGAAAACTTCTTAGAAACTTCAAATTAAGGTCTTCCTTTTCTACCTCAATGCCAAACACGGTCACTGTGTTACAATCTTCTGAAGTTTGGAGAAGATGCTATCAGTGAGTCATTGCTTGTAGCGAGAGAATTTTCATAACTTTTCTTTAACAATGTCTTTTGAGTCTTCTTTGTAGCATCATTACCACCAAACACCGAGCAAATCTCTTCAAGCAGTTCTTTAGCGGTCTTGAACTTCTTTGAATGCAATAATCGGTCTTTAGGAAGAGTTGATGAGTGTGTAAATACTCATCATTTTGTACAAATTAGATCGCAAAAACATCCGAAAACACTCGAAATGCATCAAAATGATAAAATATCACAAATAAGTGTTTTATGTGTTTTAAATGCAAAAATATCAAAATCGGTGAAAAACATATCAAGTTTGCATAATTGGCGGTTTAGTCCCCAAGTTTCAAAAGTTGTCAAAAATAGTCCTGGTAAATTTAAATAAAGAAAAATGTTATTCAAGGTCCACGAAATATTCTAAGTTGTCAAAATGGTCCTTGAATAAATCTTTTGTTAAATGGCGAAAAAGGTCCCTCGAGTTTCAAAATGTCAAGTTTGGTCCTCGAAATTTGAAAATGTCAAAACTGGTCCTTGTACTATTGGGACTTGTCAATATTGGTCCCTTGTAACAAGTTTGGAAAATTACAGGATTGGTCCTTCATAATTTCATATTGGCAATAATAGTCCTTGTCTAAACTAAACCTAAAGCCTTGTCAAAACCAATTTGAACCCCTGCCATTATACCCCTTTGGACCCTGTCTTTTCTGTTTTTGACCCTTTGGTCAAACCAAGTCAAAAGCAGAAAAAGGCGCCACCATCAGACACTGTCTTCTTCCCCATGCTTTTGCTGCAACTCACTCCACCTCCCCATCACCTTTATCCATCCACCACCTCCTCATCATCACAAACCCACCGCATTAAATGCCACCCCTAGTGCTAATTTCGGAGGCTATAAGTCAAATCGTGCTTTCCATAAATTGATAAAATGGCCAAATTGCTCAAAAATCACCCATTGGCTCCAAGAAATAGGTGGGATTCTCTCGAAGGCCACGTGGAAGCTAATTGATGCATAAAAGAGGCGAGAGAAGCAAAGAAGAGTAGTATTTAGCTTTTAAAAAATTCATGTATGTCGTTTTATCTTATAATGTCTTAATTAGCTCTTAAATTTGTAATCTCAAGCTTTATGATACTTAAACTAAGTTGTTTAGTTATTTTAATTCATCTTGAACCTTGAATCAAAGTTTCCATTTGGTTTCATAAATTACGGTTCCTTGTTGCAAAATCCAATGTCTAAGTCTTATGTTTAAGCTTGATAAGCTTCATTTAAAACTCAAACAGCTTATTTAAGCTCAATATAGCTTTTGTAAGCTTTGGAAAACAGTTTCAATCAAGTTTCATTGTGGTCAACAAAAGTCAATCGAGAAGAAGGATTTGGTTAAGCAGGCATGGAAATGGTTACTGAGTTGATCAGAGTGGTATTTGGATTGGTTTGGTATAGAATAGTGATACTTGGGTTGGTATAAGTTGCACTATAAAATTTGGACCCTTGTGAGTTTACATCTCATTTTCCATTCATAAGTCAATTTGCGGTTTGTTTTGTGTTTGAATTAATGGTCATCAAATAGTTTAAACATATTTAGTTAATGATAATTAGGATGTTAGATTAAGTTTAAAGTATTGGAATGAGTTAAATCAATATCGGTTTAGTTTAAAAGCGCATATCGGTTGGTAAAGTGTTTGGATCGTTGGCTTGTTAAGAGCTTGAGCTCTTGTTTGTGATCATATCTTGTCTACTTAGTCCACTATAGTCAAGTTAAAGTCATTCTAGTTCATATGTGCTGCTTTGAGATAGCATAAAATCAAACCACCTTTAACTGTTTAAAACCACATCTGTTGAGATTTTATCATATCAAAAGATTGATTCATGTGTAGAAATCAGTAATGTATCTTGATTCAGTTCCATTTCATCACTAAACATCAATATCAGTTAACAAATTGGAATCAAAGCTCACCAAAGTCAAACTTCTCAACTGTCAAAAAAAAAGTCAAAAATATATTGAAAAATCCAGTTTTGGGCCAACTAGAGGGATTTATCACAGATTCATCTCTGGGCCAAATCAATTCAAACTTTGGGTTTTATAAGTTCTCTTGGTCTAGTTTCTTATTAGTATTTTTGCAGATTTTTATTAAATTTCTAAAAGCCTCAAAAAGGCTCATCAAGCAGGGCTTATCTGCCCTGCTCCAAAGCTCAGTTATCACTGAGAGTTTCTCAGCTTATTGCTAAGCTTGTCCAGAGCTCCACAGAGCTTTACTTGGTCTGCTTTTGGGTTTCAAAGTAGTTGGCCAGGTCTTCTCCAAGTTCTAATTACTGGTTTTCATATTCACTCATTTTGAAGCTTGTGCATAAGCTCGAACTTGGTTACCTAAACTGTTTTTAGCTTAAAGCTCAAATAAATCAAATCCCAAGCAGTTGTAATCCAGAGGTTAAGGCTTATTGTTTCTTGCTTCATTTTAGTAGATTTAGCATATTAATGCTTCATTTGATTTGGTAGCTTGTGGTGATCATTTGGCTTATTCAAGTGCTTATTTCATAAGCACTAGCATAGCAGTTTCAAAATCTTACACATAAGCACATGTTTTTCTATTTTACTTAGATTCTAGATATTAAATTAGACCTTTCCTGAAATTTTCATAATTTTTCATAACAGTTTACTATTTTTCTTTATTAAAAACAGTTTTTAGGTAATTTTAAATAGCTTTTAATACAATTAAATCAGAAAAAGTTCAAAAAAATAATTTTTCAATTTTCTTAGGTTTAGATAAATATAAAAAGTAAAAAAAGTAATTTTCCAGATTTTTCATAGTTTATTTTGTAATTTTTAGTAATTTAATTAGTTTTTAATAGTTTAAAATCCATAAAAATAGAAAAATAATCGAAAAAATATAAAATAGTTTTGAAAATTCTCTTTTGTTATTTTAGATTTTCCAAGTCATAATTTTATTTTTCTAGCTTTATTTCCTATTTTCTTGTATTTTAGACTATTATTAATTAGTTAAAAATAGTTTTAATTAATAATAATTAGATAAATAGTTATAAAAATAATTTTCTTTTCTTAAAATTTTCTTATATCATTAGGTTTGTAAAAATATCATTTTCATATTTTTAGGATTAATATTGTGTAAGTTTCACGTTTTTATTTGTCGTCGTCGTAGTTTTAAATTCGGTTTTATAAAATAAAAATAAAAACATCGGTTTAAAATTAGTGATAGCGTTTATTTAATATAGTTAATCTTCTTAATCTCCTTTAATTTGCATTTAAGCCCTTGTAGTTTATAAAAACTCAAAATCCTTACTGACCACTATCCTTGGTGGTTATTCGACATCCGATTGTGTTTAACAACGGTCATCCTCCGTGGGACTTAACGACCGGAATCCACCGTATTCTCGATCTAAATTGCAATTGGTGTGTGAGTTGTTTAAGTTCCTTACGGCTGGTCATTCACAATGGCTAGCTGCGTGAGAAAACTTAATGGTTCGGCCCGATCAAAATTTTAGGCGCCGGTCTTGGGAGGCAGTAAGCGTGTTCTAAATATTTTCGAGACCCGTGCTTGCACATATACCACGGTTTGTAAAAATTTTTGTAAAGTTTTAACAAAATCAAAAGTTCATTAACACTTTTCCTAAAGTGTTAAAACACCAAACAAAATATAAAACAACAAAACAATCGTAACGTTTTCTAGCTTGTGTTTCTTTTAAGGTGATTCTTAAAGAAATACGATTTGGTTAAACGAGACGATACCAAAATATTGTCCAAAAGTTTTTAAACCCATCGGCACAAATCTATACCTCGTCTTTTCGGTGGTACTTAATATATATACATAAAAATCAACCACATGAAACCAAGGCGATGCACTACCTAACCTGGGGTGCGACCATAATAAGTTCGAACATCGATTTAAAACTTGCCTTTGTGTCCTTGTGATTTGGTGTACCTTTTAAAAGAAGCCATTTCATTTGTGATTATTGGTTAAGTTCACTTGTCGTTTTGCCTCGCATTTGTTTTAAAACTGATTTTTATACTTAGTGCATGCGCTCGTTCTTCGAGCTCTACAAGTCCACTTTCGAACTTGGAAAGATTCCTCGTGAGCGTGGGGCGTTACGCTCCTTCACCGTGTGGTGAGGCGTCTACCACCACCACCACTGCCGTAATGGCGGAAGATAAGCCGATGAATGAGCTTCTCCAAGCACCCATCGAGGGTTCTGAGATGCCATTGTTGTCCTAGCCATCGTGGTGATACTTTTGAGCTCAAAACCGGGTTACTTAATTTGGTAACCCAAAGCCAATTCTATGGTTTTGAGCGGGATGATCCTCATGCACACATTCGATGGTTAAACAAGATTGCATCTACCATCAAGTACAAGAATGTCCCATGAAGCTATCAAGCTTCTTTCCCCATTTTCTCTGAGGACAAGCCGGAATTGGCTTGAGAAACAACCCCTCGTTCCATTGAGACATGGGAAGATCTAGTCACAAAGTTTGTGAGCAATTCTATCCTCCATCCCGAACTACAAGTCTTAAGAATGAGATAATGAAATTCTCTCGGAGATTTGATGAATCATTCGGGAGGCATGGGATCGTTACAAAGAATTGCTCCGTAAGTGTCCGCATCATGGTTTTTCCGAGTTAATGCAAATGGATACTTTCTACAATGGTGCGAACTAGACTAATCAAGACTCTTTGAATGCCTCCGCGGAGGTAATTTCTTGAGCAAGACCATAAAAAAGCCTTGCAAATCATTGAAAACAAGTCCCGGTCCACCCTTTCCGCACAAAGACATATCATCTCGAGTCTAATCTTTGGACCTTCTACTTCATCTCCGTGAGTACATCTAGCACCGATGCTAAGATTGACAAACTCACGGATATTGTTCGAGCTTTGGTTCTTGCTAACCAAAGAAAGTCACTTTCACACAAGCACCATCATATGGTGAAGTGAAGAAAGTTGAAGTTTGTGTTACTTGTGGTGGTCCTCATGCATACTACAATCTGTCGCCACCGATGGTAGTCCGTTTGAAGCTAATGCTATAGCGGTACTTCAAATCAAGGAGGTAATCAATATAGTCCTTAGAATGAACCAAACTACCGAGCTAATACTTATCAGCACCACCGGTTTCAACGAATCTAACCGAATCGAAACCAACCAAGAATGAACCAAGGTTACCAAAACCAAGGTAATTTCTATTCGGACCCAATCAAGGTTTCCAACATCAAGGAAATCTTAATCAAAACACTTACAATCGAGGAATCAATTTGTGGGAATATGAACCCTAATCAAGGGAATTCGCTATAACGAACATACGACCCCAATTATCCCTCCACCTCCTCCTGTATCAACATCGATGAGCTTTTAAAGCAATTCATGAAGACTCAAGAGGAGACAAGCAGGTTGTTGGTCGGTCGGATCATTGAATTAAAGAAGTCTTTAAATGATCGACCCTCGGGCTCGGTACTTTACCTAGCAACACGATCGCTAATCCGAGGCGATGCAAAGCGATCACAACCGAAGTGGTGTTTCATATGATGGACCCGCTATTCCTACTACCTCTCCTTCTTCTCCCGAAGGTAGTGGAAAATGAACACGAGGCGACAAAGGACAAGGAACTTCCTACTAATAACGGAAGTACCAACAACGTCCATCCTCAAGTTGTCCGAAACCAAAATCCAATCCAGGAGTTGTTTTGAACCTCCTATAGCTCCCATTGAAAATACCAAATCCAAATATTCTATTCCTTACCCATCACGTTTACATGAGCAAAAGATCCGAGAAAGCCGGTCAACAAATGGAAAAATTCTTTCAAATTTTCCAAGAACTTCATTTTGACATAAGCATGGATGCTATCATGTTGATGCCCAAGTTTGCATCAACTCTCAAGAACATGTTAAGCAACAAGGAAAAATTGTTTGAAATGGCTAAAACTCCTCTCAACGAGAACTGCTCGCGTTATCTTGAAGAAGCTTCCCGAAAGCTTGGAGATCACGGAAAGTTCCTCTTACCTTGTGTATTTCGGAATGGTTGAATGCTTTGCCTTAGCGATCTTGGTGCAAGCATAAACACGATGCCTCATTCGATATGGAAGAAACTTTCTCTTAGGATCTTACTCCTACATGCATGACTCTCGAGCTTGCGAGATCGTACAATATCCCGTCCTCTTGGAATTGCCGAGGGCGTGTTTGTAAGTAGGAAAGTTCCATTTTCGGTGACTTTGTAGTTGTTCATTTCGATCTTGATCCACGGGTTCCTCTCATTGTTGGAAGAGGATTCCTAAGAGCGGGCGTGCTCTCATTGATGTATTTGAGCAAGAAGTCACATTACGTGTTGGTAATGAAGTCGTCACCTTTAACCTTGATCAAACTTGAGGTACTCCATGAAACTATGATTACGAGTCGGTTAACGAATAGATATCATTGATGTTATACGAAGAGTACTCTCAAGAAGTTCTTGGTTATTCTCATAATTACGTGGTGGGAATCCCACCATCTTCTCAACCTATCATAGCCAATTCTACTCCTTCTCTCTCCGTTTGAGGCGACTTCATCTTGGAAGAGATTGAAGCATACTTGGCTAGTGATTACATTCCATGGGAAATTGATCACGCTCCAATTGACATCGAGGGGACATACTTCTCATTGAGAAAATGCTTAAAGATGATCATTCATCAACCCCTCATACTAGTGATGCAATTCGGAAGAGATTAATCACCATGAGATTAATCCGGAGGAGATATTCTTATTCTTGAGAAGTTGTTAAATCGGACACTTCTCCTCCTCTCCTCCCGTCAAACTTCATAACAAGGAAGTCAAGTCGGTTGAGAAAATCGAAGAATTTCACGAGTCGAACTTAAGGACTTACCACCTCATCTCGAGTATGCATTCCTTGAAGGTGATGATAAATTGCCGTCATTATTGCTCGAGGTTTGAGTAAAGATGAAAAATTGCTCTCATAAAGGTCTTGAAGTCACACAAGCAAGCAATTTCTTGGAAACTCTCCGACATTAAGGGTATCAACCACGAATTTTGTACTCACAAAATCTTAATGGAGGATGACTTCAAACCGGCGATTTCAACATCGGAGAAGAGTAAATCCAAAAATCCATGATGTTATCAAGCAGAGGTTATCAAACTTCTTGATGCGAGGATTGATTTACCCTATCTCGAGATAGTCCTTGGGTTAGCCCGATTCATTGCGTTCCTAAAAGGGTGGCATAAGCATTGTCACAAATGAAGAAAGCGAGTTAATTCCAACTCGATTGGTTACGGGATGGCGTGTGTGTATTGACTATCGTAAGTTGAATGACGCCACCCATAAAGACCATTTTCCTCTACCCTTCATGGACCGGATGCTTGAGAGATTAGCGGGGAATGAGTACTATTGTTTCCTTGATGGTTTCTCGGGTTACTTTCGATCCCCATTTATCCACGGGATCAAGAGAGACCACATTCACCGCCCATACGGAACTTTTTCCTACAAGCGTATGCCTTTTGGCTTATGTAATGCTCTTGCACGTTCAACGATGTATGATGGCCATATTCCACGACATGATCGGAAACAATGGAGGTGTTTATGGATGACTTCTCGGTCATTGGGGATTCATTTCGGACATGTCTCTCCCATTTAGACAAAATGCTTAAAAGGTGTGAAGACACCAATCTATGTCTAAATTGGGAGAAGAGCCACTTTATGGTCAAAGAAGGCATAGTCCTTGGCCATAAGTTTTCAAAAAGCGGATTGAGGTTGATAGAGCAAAAGTTGATGTTATTGCTAAGCGCCTCATCCTACTACCTTCAAAGGTATTAGGGTTTCCTTGGTCATGCCGGGTTTTATCGTAGATTCATACAGGATTTTCTAAAATCGCTCGGCCTATGACCCATCTTCTTGAAAAAAGCTCCTTTTATCTTCTCTCTGAGTGCGTCGAGCTTTTGAAACATTGAAGAAAAAGCTACGGGCACCCATTCTAGTTGCCCCGTGGGATTTACCCTTTGAGCTCATGTGCGATGCAAGTGATTTTGCTATCGGTGCGGTCTTGGGGCAACGAAAACCAAGCATTTTCAGCTATCCACTACGCAAGTAAGACTATGATGAAGCTCAAACCCATTACACCACTACGGAAAAAGAATTATTAGTTGTGGTGTATGCGTTTGAGAAATTTAAACCATACCTTATATTGACCAAATCGTGGTGTATACGGATCACTCGGCTCTCAAATATCTCTTTGCAAAACAAGATGCAAAGCGAGATTGCTCCGTTGGGTTCTCCTCCTACAAGAATTTGATATCATTATTCGTGATAAAAAGGAGGCGAGAACACGGTTTACGATCATCTGTCGATTAGAGAACCCTCACCAAGATGTGTTCGAGAAAGGAAATTAATGAAACATTTCCTCTCGAAACACTCAATGCGGTTTCTTTTCGTGGAGACTCTACAACCCCATGGTTTCTTGACTTTGCAAATTACCATGCGGGTAACTTCATAGTGAAAGGGATGTCGTCCCAACGGAAAAACAAATTCTTTAAAGATGTTAAACATTACTTACGGGACGACCCTACTTGTTCAAAATTTGCGCGGATCAAGTCATCGAGCGATGTGTGTATGGTCGAAGCTATTAACATTCTCAAAGCTTGCCATTACGGACCTCTTGGGGACATCATAGCCCCAACTACACCGCTAAGAAGGTGTTTGATTCCGGATTCTATTGGCCCACATCTACAAGGATGCCCATGAATTTATCAAAACACAGCGACGCTTGTCAGCGTCACGGGAATATCTCAAAGGAATGAAATGCATAAACGCCATTCAAGTATGTGAGATTTTTGACATCCGGGCATTGACTTTATGGGGCCATTTCCTTCTTCTCGCGGTAATAAGTACATACTCGTGGCCGTTGACTACTTGTCAAAATGGGTTGAAGCTAAGGCTTTGCATACCAACGATGCCCGAGTTGTTGTGAAATTCTTGAAATCTCTTTTTGCTAGGTTTGGAACTCCACGAGCCATAATCGGTGATCGTGAGTGCGCATTTCTGCAATGACCGGTTTGAAAGAGTCATGCGGTATGGTGTAACTCACCGTCTCTCTCTGCGTATCACCTCGAACTAGTGGGCAAGTGGAAGTCTCCAACCGGGATTAAAGAATTCGGAGAGGACGGTTGGTGAAAACGTGCCTCTTGGTCGGATAAGCTAGATGGCGCTCACGAGCCTTCCGTCGACATAAAACACCCATCGGGTGTACTCCATACAAGCTTGTGTGCGGAAGGCATGTCATCTACTGTTGAGCTTGAGCACAAGGCTTCTGGGCCTTGAAACATGCCAACCGATATTCAGACATTTGGTGATCACCGGAAAGTTCAAATGAATGAATTAAATGAACTCGTGATCAAGCATACGAAACTCTTTGATCTATAAAGAAAAGACAAAGAAGATTCATGACTCAAAAATCAAAACCGCGTTTTCAACGTTGGTGATCGAGTCCTTCTTTCAATTCAAGATTGAAGATTTTCTCGGAAAGCTTAAATCCGTTAGTGCGGTCCATTTACTATCACTAAGGTTTATCCTTATGGCACCATTGAGTTATCTCAACCCGATGGTCCAAACTTTAAAGTGAATGGTCATCGGTTGAAGCATTACTTTGGAGAGACATTCCTCCCGTGATTGTCCCGGATCTACAAACTTTCCCCATGAACCAATGAATGCGGGGATCGAGTCAAGCTAGCGACTCGGGAATCAAAAACATAGCTAAACATGGGTTTTCACCCGTGTACCACCACAGTGTGGGAGTTGCCCATGTTGTTCTATATATAAGAGTTTCATAAAAAAATAAATAAAAAAAATCATGTTAAATAATGGCCGTAGTATTTCCCTTTACGTTCTATGTTTCGGCATAACAGCGGTACTTTGAATATTGAGGGCAATATTCATTTCTAAGTGTGGGGAATTCTCACGAATTTTATCATGTAATTATACCGCCTAATTCCCCGTTTTGGCCAAAATTTTTTTTTTGGAGTAAGTGTTTTGCACTTACTCATCTTATGGTTATCGATCCACCTTGTCTAATAAACAAAAGGATTGGCTAATCCGAGAGCAAACGGCTCTTGGTAAAGATATCTCAAATCCGTTGACGACTTGCAATTTGCCCAAAATTGTATGGTATTGATTCACCATATCCTAAAAAGTAAAGAGTTGGCTAGCCATAAGTTTATGGCTTGTGGTAAAGGCGATTGGAAAACCATAATTGGTGATCGACTCACCAAAGATATTTTGTCTAAGAGTTGGCTAGTCCGAAGCAAGCGGCTTACGGTAAAGACAAATCAAATCCGTTGAAGGCGATGATTTGCTCAAAATCATTTGGTTATCGGTGTACCAAGGTTCTTACTTGAACTGAAACATTTGGCTACTCCGAAGTAATGGCTTTTGGTAAAGAGATGAAATCCATTAAATTTTTCTCAAAACATTGCTAGGGACTAGCAATATCTTAGTGTGGGGATTGATGAGTGTGTAAATACTCATCATTTTTGTACAAATTAGACTACAAAACATCCGAAAACACTCATAAATGCATCAAAATGATAAAATATCACAAATAAGTGTTTTATGTGTTTTAAATGCAAAATATCAAAATCGGTGAAAACATATCAAGTTTGCATAATTGGCGGTTTAGTCCCCAAGTTTCAAAAGTTGTCAAAATAGTCCTGGTAAATTTAAATAAAGAAAAATGTTATTCAAGGTCCTGAAATATTCTAAGTTGTCAAAATGGTCCTTGAATAAATCTTTTGTTAAATAACGAAAAAGGTCCTCAAGTTTCAAAAATGTCAAGTTTGGTCCTGGAAATTTGAAAATGTCAAAACTAGTCCTTGTACTATTGGGACTTGTCAATATTGGTCCTTGTAACAAGTTTGGAAAATTACAGGATTGGTCCTTCATAATTTCGATTGGCAATAATCGTCCTTGTCTAAACTAAACCTAAAGCCTTGTCAAAACCAATTTGAACCCCTGCCATTATACCCCTTTGGACCCTGTCTTTTCTGTTTTTGACCCTTTGGTCAAACCAAGTCAAAAGCAGAAAAAGGCGCTCACCACTGTACACCTGTCTTCTTCCTCATGCTTTTGCCTGCAACTCACTCCACCTCTCCCATCACCTTTTATCCTGCACACCACCTCCCTCATCATCACAAACCACTGCATTAAATGCCACCCCCCCTAGTGCTAATTTCAGAGGCTATAAGTCAAATGCAGGCTTTCCCGCCAAATTGATAAAATGGCCAAATTGCTCAAAAAGCACCCATTGGCTCCAAGAAGAGGTGGGATTCTCTCAGAAGGCCACGTGGAAGCTAATTGATGCATAAAAGAGGCAGAGAAGCAAAGAGAAGAGTAGTAGTTAGCTTTTAAAAAATTCATGTATGTCGTTTTATCTTATAATGTCTTAATTAGCTCTTAAATTTGTAATCTCAAGCTTTATGATACTTAAACTAAGTTGTTTAGTTATTTTAATTCATCTTGAACCTTAAATAAAAGTTTCCATTTGGTTTCATAAATTCTGGTTCACTGTTGCAAAATCCAATGTCTAAGTCTTATGTTTAAGCTTCAATAAGCTTCATTTAAAACTCAAACAGGCTTATTTAAGCTCAATATAGCTTTTGTAAGCTTTGGAAAACAGTTTCAATCAAGTTTCATTGTGGTCAACAAAAGTCAACCGAGAAGAAGGATTTGGTTAAGCAGGCATGGAAATGGTTCTGAGTTGATCAGAGTGGTATTTGGATTGGTTTGGTATAGAATAGTGATACTTGGGTTGGTATAAGTGCACTATAAAATTGGACCCTTGTGAGTTTACATCTCATTTTCCATTCATAAGTCAATTTGCGGTTTGTTTTGTGTTTGAATTAATGGTCATCAAATAGTTTAAACATATTTAGTTAATGATAATTAGGATGTTAGATTAAGTTTAAAGTATTGGAATGAGTTAAATCAATATCTGGTTTAGTTTAAAAACTGCATATCAGTTGGTAAAGAGTGTTTGGATCAGTGGCTTGTTAAGAGCTTGAGCTCTTGTTTGTGATCATATCTTGTCTACTTAGTCCACTATAGTCAAGTTAAAGTCATTCTAGTTCATATGTGCCTGCTGAGATAGCATAAAAGTCAAACCACCTTTAATCTGTTTTAAAACCACATCTGTTGAGATTTTATCATATCAAAAGATTGATTCATGTGTAGAAATCAGTAATGTATCTTGATTCAGTTCCATTTCATCACTAAACATCAATATCAGTTAACAAATTGGAATCAAAGCTCACCAAAGTCAAACTTCTCAACCGTAAAAAAAAGTCAAAAATATATTGAAAAATCCGGTTTGGGCCAACTAGAGGATTTATCACAGATTCATCTACAGGCCAAATCAATTCAAACTTTGGGTTTTATAAGTTCTCTTGGTCTAGTTTCTTATTAGTATTTTTGCAGATTTTTATTAAATTTCTAAAAGCCTCAAAAAGGCTCATCAAGCAGGGCTTATCGGCCCTGCTCCAAAGCTCGATTATCATCGAGGTTTCTCGACTTATTGCTAAGCTTGTCCAGAGCTCCACAGAGCTTTACTTGGTCTGCTTTTGGGTTTCAAAGTAGTTGGCCAGGTCTTCTCCAAGTTCTAATTACTGGTTTTCATATTCAGCTCATTTTGAAGCTTGTGCATAAGCTCAAACTTGGTTACCTAAACTGTTTTTTAGCTTAAAGCTCAAATAAATCAAATCAGCAGTTGTAATCCAGAGGTTAAGGCTAATTGTTTCTTGCTTCATTTTAGTAGATTTAGCATATTAATGCTTCTTTTCGGTTTGGTAGCTTGTGGTGATCATTTGGCTTATTCAGTGCTTATTTCATAAGCACTAGCATATGATTTCAAAATCTTACACATAAGCACATGTTTTTCTATTTTTTAGATTCTAGATATTAAATTAGACTTTTCCTGAAATTTTCATAATTTTTCATAACAGTTTACTATTTTCTTTATTAAAAGCAGTTTTAGGTAATTTTAAATAGCTTTTAATACAATTAAATCGAAAAAAGTTCAAAAAATAATTTTCAATTTTCTTAGGTTTAGATAAATATAAAAAGTAAAAAGTAATTTTCCAGATTTTTCATAGTTTATTTTGTAATTTTTAGTAATTTAATTAGTTTTAATAGTTTAAAATCCATAAAAATAGAAAATAATCGAAAAAATATAAAAATAGTTTTGAAAATTCTCTTTGTTATTTTAGATTTTCCAAGTCATAATTTTATTTTTCTAGCTTTATTTCCTATTTTCTTGTATTTTAGACTATTATTAATTAGTTAAAATAGTTTTTAATTAATAATAATTAGATAAATAGTTATAAAAATAATTTTCTTTTATTAAAATTTTCTTATATCATTAGGTTTGTAAAATATCATTTTCATATTTTTAGGATTAATATTGTGTAAGTTTCACGTTTTTATTTATGCGTCGCGTAGTTTTTAAATTCGCTTTTATAAAATAAAAATCAAAACATCGGTTTAAAATTAGTGATAGCGTTTATTTAATATAGTTAATCTTCTTAATCTCCTTTAATTTGCATTTAAGCCCCGTAGTTTATAAAAACTCAAAATCCTTACGACCACTATCCTTGGTGGTTATTCGACATCGATTGTGTTTAACACGGTCATCCTCAGTGGGACTTAACGACCCGGAATCCACTGTATTCTCTGATCTAAATTGCAATTGGTGTGTGGTGTTTTAAGTTCCTTACGGTGGTCATTCATGAGTGGCTAGCTGCGTGATAAAACTTGACGGTTCGACCGATCAAGAGTCATCGACAATGGACTTCTAGCTTTAAGATCATTCTTCTTTTGAGCTTTTTCAAGATTTGATTCGAACGAAACTTTCACAACATCTGTGTCACCTACTTTGGAAGTAGTGGTCACAGACTTGAAAGAATCACCAAGTTGAATGATCTCCCATGTAGCATAGTCCTCGTATGAGGAAGTATTGCTCAATCGGTATCCTTCACATCTCAAACTCATTAAGCTTAAGCTTAGAGAGTCTAGGTGTAGAAGAAGAGTTTGATTGGTTGTTTCCATCTCCATTGAATTGGTGAGTGAGTCAAGCTTTTCCTTGGATCTTCTAAAACAAAATATCGAACCTTCGCTCGATACCACTTGATGGATCGGGACACACCCTTGTGTCAATGATATTTTGTATGATATTATCAAGCAAGCGGAATTTACTTAAGTAATACTTAGAAGACGAATTATATGATGTATGAGAATAAACACAAGTTAACACAAAACTCAAGCTCCAATATTATTAATGAATAATACGAGTGATCTTAACTTATCACTAGAGTTACACCTTGAAGCTTTCGTAGGTAATATTGTAATATAATACGTGTACCTAATACAATGATCTCGGATCTCCTTTTATACAACAAGGAGTCCTTTACAAGATAAGTATAAAGCTAACATAATAGAATATACACAAGATCTATTCTATACTTATCTAGACGCGTTTAACCTTATCATAAACTGATAGCAGTGGTAATAAAGAACTTGCAGTAGGAATACATTTCCACTGCTAGTGTTAATCCAAGCTGTGTAAACCAAAAATATCAGTGGTAACGGATTATTCCCAACAGAAACCCGCGCGATGCTGCGGGATTGTCTTTGTAAATTTGCTGTTGAACGTAACAAATGTTATTATATGCGACGGTGTTGATCCCAGTTGAGCAAACGATCTAATATAGAAACTGACTTGTAACAAAAGCTTATCAAGTATTACGCGGAATTTAACACTTGATCTTAAGAAGAAGAACAATTAACATTCAACACCTCAATATTATTTATTAATACGAATACTCTTACGATGTGGGGTTTTGCAACCTTGAAGTGTATCGACCTTAGATAAAAACATACGTATATCTAACCTAACCTAGGACCTCCTTTTATAGGCTAAGGAGTCCTATACAATATACAATACGTAACCTACAAGATAAATATCTTTCCATATTTATCTAATACAATAAACTAACCGACTATAGAAAACTAGCGGTGCTTACAATATACTATCGTGATTACTCAATACTACTAGCCGCGGTTATCTTCATCGGTGGTTACACTCTCCGAGACGTGGTTATCTTCAAGCTTGTCCGTGGTTCCATTACTTAAAGTAATTCATCATCCAAGGAACCTAAAACCCAACAATCCTCCCTAAACTTGATAAATTCTAACGAAATTCTCAAGTTTCTTTTAAACTCAAAACATCGATGTGGAGGATGTAGCCAAACACTTACTTGCTTTAAGTATCTTTTCATACTTCTTCAACAAGTCATAAGCTTGACTATCATAGGACAATAACATCTTGAAACAACCCGGCTTCAACATCGAGCAATTATTCACGGATGATTATTCAATTTAGGATAATCACCTTCTACAAGCATATAAATAATCAGTCCATAAACAGTTAAAACATGAACTCCACAGGTTTGATATAAAAACCAACGAGTAACTTGACCATTGTAGAGTCCCTGCCATTTAGGTTCAGCATGAGTAGGTTCAAATAGAATCTTCAAATTATGATACAACAACCTCTCATGATAATCATTTGGATGTACTTCACCAAAGTTATTCTTGTAAAGTATCCAAAGGTTCATCAAATCATCTCTATCAAAATATTGAAGCATTTGAGAAAATTAATTATACTCAGAAACTTCATTATTGAGTCTTTGAATTTTCCAAACTCCTTCACTTCCATCTAAAAGATTAAACTCATAAGAAATGATTTGATTCACATCTGCAACAACTTTCAACTTCTTAGAATCAGATGTCTCCTGAACTTCAGATGTTCTTTTTCGTTTACTTTGCATCCATGCATCATGCTCTTTAATCCACTCTTTCTCCTTTTGAGAATTCATCGGACAGAAATCATCATTATTAATTCTCATACATCTTTAATCCACTCTTTAATCCACTCTTTCTCCTTTTCCAAAATTCTTTTAAATGAACAGGTACTAAGATTTTCAGAAACATATATACCAGAATTCTTGATAATCCTCATCAAAACATTCCTCAACTGAGCAATAGAAGGAGGTTTCTTTCTTACAAGTTTCTTCTTTTCTTTACTAACCTTCTTTGCCAATATACCCAGAAGTCTAGCCTTTTCTTCATCATCGAACAAAGCCCATTCTTGTACTGTATATTTGATGTGCCCGGTTGGTGCAAGTTTTAAATTTATAAAAGGTGAATTACCAATATTACCAATAACACATACGAGCAAGTATACTCGTCCGTTATAGCAAGATTATGAAGGTAAGTCGGGATGGATTCGCGGGATTTGAGTGAATCGAGCACAAGTTTGAATTAATGAGTCTATCAAAACATATAACAAAGCAAATAGATATAATGAAATTCAGATGATTAAAAACTACACTTGCTTAAATTAGTTTCATATCATAGATTAATGTGATTGTGTTAACTACTTAACATGTTGGTTGTGATAATTAGTTGAAAACTAATCTATTGTTCTTACAAGTTAAACCTTCGTCAAGATTTTAGTTCATAAAAACAAGCTTTAAGTTTAACCAATCAATTCAAGATCAATTCAAGTTTCATAAGTCTACTTTCACAAACTTAAACACAAAAACATCCACTTGCTTATCAAATTGCTTAAGAAATGGTCAATACAAAAGGTACCCGATCATAGACAAAAGGCTACAATTGATTCTCAACAACTAATCTTACGACCATTTCGATGTTTCCAACCAATCCAATTTTGATAATCAAAAAGCGTTTCTATTACAACCACACCTTAGTTCCTTTGTATAATCAAGAATAATGGGTAAAAACAATCATCCATAGACAAAATGATTATGACTAATTGAAAAACACGAAGTTCTTTCGACCCCAACGATTATTACCAATTAGCCAAACTTGATTAACAAATGTCACTATGAAACTTTAGCACAATTGGATCTTAGAATTAACTTGAAATTGAATTAAAACATGTTAACACAATCACTAACTAATCATATGATAATCAACATCATTTAAGCAAGTGCATAAAGATACTAGCCACTCATAGCAAACATGAACATAAACTCATAACTTTGATCATTAGAAAACATGATTAAAAGTCTTACAATGCTTGGAATAAGATTACAAATGATGAAGTAATGATTCCCAAAGGATCGTGGTGGACTTCTTAGTGTTTTGGCCTCCAAAGGTGGAACTTCTGGAACTCCAATCTTCTCTGGATTTCTAAGGACGAATTTCAGGAGGTTAAGGCTTGGTTTGATGAGTAGAGAGCTTTGTAATGGAAGTGTGTGTAATATGCTCACAATTAGCCTCTATTTATACTAATTCCAAGGCCAAGGGTGTTAAATGCTTAACTTGGCCTCCAAGGAGTGAGGAAGGGACTAGAATACACCAAGAGAAGGACCTAGAATCGTTTGGATGCAAAGGGGAAGCTTAGTGATGAAGATTTGACAAGCTGCGCACTTCTCCAACCGGATCGGTCATACGACCAACCGATCCGGTTGGTCTTCAATAATAACACACCGACCGATCCGGTTGCGGGTTGCGACCGATCGGTCGGCTAGGGCAAAAAATGCTAATTCCGACCAACTTCCAACCGATCCGGCTGAAGGTGTAACCGGATCCGGTTGGATCTCCTGAGACATGAAACTTGATCTTCACTCTTTACTCGGACTTGTAGAACTGGGTTCTTCAATCACTAAGGTCTTCAAAGGTACTTGAGATTTAGCTTTCGAGGCGGGAATCTTGATTAGCGCATATTTCCACATTTTCCTCCATTTCCACACTTGGTTATAAATACTAGACAAACATCTCTAGATACGATTAAGTACTAAAATCACGCAAATATAACCAAATAACGAGATATAAAAGTACACAAGATGCTACTAAAAACATGCACAATCGAGTGTTATCAAATTCCCCACACTTGAACTTTGCTTGCCTCAAGCAAATCTAGGACAAACATCCACCGTACGGATCGTGATTATGAAAATGTGATGCAAATCAACCAAGTATAAATACGAGGAAAGATTCATCAATTAAGCTTATAAAGGTGAAACATCAAGATGTTTGAAAATATCCAATGATTTTCTTGCATGACAAACATTTCAAAACACCTCACGAAAAATAATGGAATATAATTCACTCAATCACTCATTTTTAGTGGAGTAACAAGATAAATCACACTCATTGCTCAGTCATGATTAGATTATTACCATAAGCTTGTACAAGAAACAAAACTCCACCGACGTGGCGTGAGCACCAAGTAAAAACATCTAAAGAGGGCTTTTATTCGGGTTATAATGATAGGCTAAGGGTTAAGGGTATGGATAAGGCATGGGAATGTTTATGAAATTGGTGTAAAAATAAAAATAAAA
Organism: Chrysanthemum lavandulifolium; assembly: GCA_022545495.1. Lineage (NCBI taxonomy): Eukaryota > Viridiplantae > Streptophyta > Magnoliopsida > Asterales > Asteraceae > Chrysanthemum > Chrysanthemum lavandulifolium. Next base: position 274,019,345 of record CM040242.1, read on the forward strand.
TCAAGTCTAAAACTCATGTTGATAGCTACCAAACATTCCACAAACCAACTAAACGATTATAGCTTTGCTTTCTTCTTTTCCACTTTCCACGACTTTTTGCTTTGCCATGACAATTGTTCTTGATCATAGCACATTGGCTTTTTTTTTTTTTTTTTTTTTTTTTTTTTTTTTTGAACATAAACATAACATAACATAACGCATGTCTCAATCAATCACATAGAATGTGGTACTCATAATCATTTGAACAATCTTCACTTTCCAGGCGACTAGCAACCAACCGTTAGACATTGATATGGGATAGGCTAAGGTTTAAAGTGTAAAATCTTTTGTATTTTACGGGTGAAGCAAAAATGAAAGGGATGGCTCGAAAGGTGTAACTAGGGGTATCTAGTGCTAAAATGAGCACTACAAATGGGTCCATGTGGGTGGTTAACTAACTAATGAGGCTAGCTAATATATCATTAGATGTAAAATGGAAGGCCATTTGGGTTAAATCCTAAGGTGCCTCTTTATCACACGAATTTACTTATATCGCACGAATGCAATCTCACTGCGGTCTAGTAATGATTTACAAGCACAAGTTCTAGAATAAATAAAATCACCGGCACACTCATAACAAAAGCTCTAAGCATAAATGATGTATGCTAATAAGAAATAGGCTTAAATCCTCACAATTTAGTGGAAAGGGTATAATATGTGCTAGCAAATGTTATCGATCCAAGAATGGATTGCAATAGTAATCGGAACACATCTCGAAATTTCAAATATTACCAATTTTACCAGTGGAATGATCCAGTTATTCTAATAGAATAATCCTAAAAGTGTGAAAACAACTAGATCACAAGGGCAAACAAAATTTTAAATTTAAGCATGAAAACTCTAATTTTCCTATTCACCCCCACACTTAAGTTAGACATTGTCCTCAATGAAAACAAACTTCAAAGTATAGAAATAGGGAAAATAGAGATGAAACCGATATGTCAACGAGTTTATCGACTTAAAATCCTTTCTTCATTCCCCGGCGTCCACTAGAGAAATCATCACCGCACACAATCTTATAAACAAACAAAAGGTTTTATTAAAAGTGGCACCCCCACACTTAAGTTCAACCAAAGGTTTAAACTTTGGGAGTGACCACAGAAAATCAAATCAAACACACGGTTGCCTCCCGAGAAGCGCTTGTTTATTACCGAGTCATCACCGACTCGATTCTTCCCGATTTATTCAATTTGCAAGGCGACTTTGAACATTGTAGAGTTTGGGGATGTACATGAATTCTTCACCAAGATCTTCAATATCGTCCCAGACAATTCAAATGATTGGTTTCCATGGAGCAGTTTGTGAAATTCTTCCGAAATGGTGCTACAAAGGTGATAGTTTCAAATTCATTCTCATGGTGTCTCGGACACTGTCATAGCTGAAACTTCATTCGTTTGCTCTTTGTCGTAGTATAACTTGATTCGGTGTCCATTAACAATGAAACTTCCACCTTGTTTGTCATAGAGTTCGACATACCCGGATGGATATCCATGTTTAACGACATATGGTCCAAACCATTTTGGTTGTAACTTAGGAGCTTTGAATTTGAATTTCATGTTAAAAGCGAACTTTATCTCGGCTTTGAATTCTTTTCAATTCGTAGCTTTTTATCATGATAAGCTTTTGTTACGGCTTTATACTGATGCGGAGTTTTCATAAGCTTGGAGTCTTAATTCATCGAGTTCGTGCAATTGCGAAATCTTTTCTCTCAGCTATTTTGAGATCGGTGTTACATTGTGCGAGCGCCCAATAAGCACGATGTTCAACTTGAGCGGCAAATGACAAGTCTTCCCATACGAGTGCAGTAGGAGTTGTACCAATTGGTGTTTTATAAGCCGTCTGAAATGCCCACGAGCATCATCAAGTTTTCTTGCCCATAAAGACGGATTGTCTTTGGCGGTTTTCGGTATTCTTTTGAGAGCTCTGTTGGTATTTTCGACTTGTCCACTAGTTTGTGGATGATAAGCGATCGCAAATCGATGATGAACTCCATATCTTTTCATGGTTTTCCATTTGTGGATTGCGAAATGAGTTCCTCGATCGCTATGAGTGCTTTGGGAATCCCATAACGAGCTAAAAGCTTTTGAGAAAATTAACGACGACACGAGCATCGTTTGTCGGTAAAGCTTCGACTTCGCCCATTTGGACACGTAATCTATAGCAACGAGAATGTATTCGAATTTGTGAGATTTAGGGAAAGGTCCCATGAAATCTATTCCCCAAATATCGAATATTTCGCACACTTGAATGCTTTTTAATGGCATTTCATCCCTTCGAGAGATTGGTGGTTCTTTGACAAGCGTCAGATTTTGAACAAGTGTATGTGCTTCTTTGAATATTGTTGGCCAATAGAATCCGACATCAAAAACTTTCTTAGTCTGTGGTGGAAGGACCATAATGTCCCCAGTTGGGCCATGGTGACATTCGTCAAGAATTTTACGAGTTTCGAACCGAAATACATCTTGGATCATCCATCGGGACACATTTTGAAAAGATATGGCTCTTCCCAAAATAGTATTTGAGTTCGAAAAGAATTTGCTTCTTTGAGCATGAGTTAGTCCTTTTACGAGAATTCCTCCGTGAGGTAGTTTGCAAAGTCGACAAACCAAGGATCGTCATTTCATCAATGGTCATGAGAGTTTCATTGGGAAAATAATCATCGATTTCTTCTTCTTTCAACTCCTCAAGATTAGGATTTTCGAGGCGAGATAAGTAATCGTGACAAGATTCTCTGCTCCTTTCTTGTCTTTGATTTCGATGTCAAATTCTTGGAGTAACAAAATCCATCGAATAAGGCGTGGTTTAGCGTCTTGTTTGGTGAAACAGATATTTGAGTCTTGAATGATCGGTAAAACATTTGTTTTGAGAGCACAAGATATAATCTGAATTTGTCAAAGGCAAAAATGACGACTAGTAATTCTTTTTCGTTGACGGTATAATTTTCTTTGGGCACTATTCGGTGTCTTCTTGGCAAAATATATAGGCGAAAATGTTTTCCTTCGCGTTGTCCCAAGACGGCTCCAACAACAAAATCGCTTGCGTCGCACATAAGTTCGAAGGTAGTGACCAATTAGGTGAAACCATGATCGAGCACTAGTAAGTTGAGATTTCGATGATTGAAAGCTTTTATGCAATCGACATCAAGTCGAAGATAGATTCTTTCTCAAGAAGTTTTGTCATCGGACGAGATATTTTGAGAAATCTTTGATGAATCGGCGGTAAAAACCGGCATGTCCTAAAAACTTCTAACGGCTTTGGCGTTGGTTGGTGGTGGAAGTTTTGAGATGACATCGACCTTTGCTTTGTCGACTTCCATTCCGGCACTAGAGATTTTGTGGCCAAGCACAATTCCTTCGGTTACCATAAAGTGGCATTTCTCGATTGAGAACAAGATGTGCGACCGCATCTTTCGAGCATTTTATCGAGATTAGAAGGCAAGCTTGAATGTTTCTCCAAAGATCGAAAAATCATCCATGAAAACTTCCATGGAGGTTTCAAGCATGTCTTGGAATATGGCGATCATACACCTCTGAAAAGTCGCGGGTGCATTGCAAAGACCAAAAGGCATACGCCGATATGCGTGAGTTCCAAAAGGACAAGTAAAGGTGGTCTTTTCTTGATCGTTAGGATCGATGGGAATTTGGAAATATCACGAAAATCCGTCGAGAAAACAAAAGAATTTATTTCCGCTAGTCTTTCAAGCATTTGATCCATGAATGGGGCGGAAAGTGATCCTTTCGGTGGCTTTGTTTAACTTACGATAGTCTATACAAACACGCCAACGGTAACAATTCTAGTTGGAACTAGCTCATTTCGCTCATTAGTTACAACCGTCATTCCTCCTTTCTTAGGAACACGGTGAGCAGGACTTACCCAAGGACTATCCTCAATTGGGTAAATGATTCCGGCATCGAAAGTTTAATGATTTCCTTTTTAACAACTTCTTTCATGTTGGGATTGAGTCTACGTTGACGTTCTACCACAGTTTAATCCTTCTTCAAAATTGATTTTGTGTTTGCAAAATTAGGACTAATTCCTGGAATATCAGATGTTTTCCAAGCAAAAGCTTGTTTGTGATTTTTGAGTATGGAAACTAAACTTTCTTTCTCCTTATCCTTGAGCAATGAAGATATGATTACTGGAAGAAGTGAGTTTTCCTCCAGATAAGCATATTCAAGATGATTAGGCAGAGGTTTGAGTTCGAGATCCGTGGGTGGTTCTTCGATAGAGGATTTTATTCGCATCTTCTCATCGAAAGTGATTTCCTCAAAATTTTCTTCCTCTTCCTCTATTTCTTTTTCTTCCGAGTTATCTCCTTGAATTCTACTTTCATGAAATCATCAAACTCTTTGTCGAATCTGTTTCATTGATTTTTTCGAAGTAGTCATGAATGGATCGGATTCGTTCGATGTGCATCTAATTCCTCATCGGTGACTTCATCAATAACATCGACGTTAAAACAAGTGTCATCAACTGGAATGTGGGTAGCGCATTGCTTTATCGATAAGAAAAGTGATTCGATCTTCCCCAACTCAAGGTTGAGTTCTTTTCTTTTAACTTTGATGATTGCATCGGTATTTAGGAAAGGTCTTCCTAAAATGAGTGGAACTTTACTATCTTCTTCCATTTCCAAGATTACAAAGTCCACGGAAAAATGAATTTACCGACTTGAACAAGCATATTCTCGAAATTCCCACGGATATTGATAGGAATGATTTGCCAATCGGATGCTCATTTTTGTTGGTTTTAGGCTATTCTTGCACAACTTGGAATAGAGTGAATAAGGCATCAAATTGATACTTGCGCCAAGATCGGCTAAAGCATCACATTTAACGTTATTCCGAAAGTACATGGAATAAAAAGCTCCCGGATCTCCGAGTTTTGGTGGAATTTTGTTTTGAACTATGGTGAGCATTCTTCGTTAAGAAAACTTGCGATATTTGCTCAAGCTTGCTTTTGTTATTAAGAAGTTCTTTCAAAAATTTCCGTAATTGGGCATTCGGCTATAACATCAACGAGAGGAACATTGAGTCTAACCTCTTTGATTATTTCGATAAACTTCTTATAACGCTCTTCCATCTTTTCTTTCTTTAGGCGTTGAGGATAAGGAATTTTCGGTGTATACGCCTTGATGGGTGGAATGTCTTTCTTTTTGGTGGTTTGAGTTGTGTTTGGTTCTTCGTTTTCATCCTCACTATCAACGGTGACAGGAGTATTAGGATTAGATGGTGGATCGTACGCGAGACCACTTCTTGTAACAACATTGATATGTTCATTTCGTGTTTGAGGTGGACGATCGTCTTATCATTTGATGGTTTCGGATTGGATTGAGTGTTACTTGGCAATGAACCGGATGGTCTAGAGGAATGTTGGTCGAGAAAGTACGCTAAGTTTGTTTTCAAGATCTTGGATAGATGCTTGATGATTTTTACATCCTGCTCAACTTTGGCTTTGAGATTGAAAAATTGATTTTTATAAAATCATTTGCGGATTTTTGACCGACTACGAATTCTCTCATGGTTTTTTCGAATTCGGTTTCTTCTATCTTTTTGTCGGAACTTTGGTGTGGTGGATCGTCAGTTCGTGGTTGAGAATCACGGTTATCAACCCTTGGTCGGCGATCTTGCCAATTTCCAGAATTTCGACCGTAATAATTACTACGATATCCTCCTCCACGGTATCCTCCTTGGACGTAATTTGCTTCTCCTTCTTTCGGTCCACCCATAGGTTTATCGTCGCACTCGGACGATGGATGATTTCCTCCACAATTGTTGCATCCATCTCGCATTTCCTTCATTTCATCTTTGATATCCTTGTATTGCGAGTTGATTTGTGAGGTTAACGCTTCCATCTTCTCCATGAGTTTTGAGGTATCGGTGTTTTCGACAAAAGCAACGGTTTTTCGGAGAGGTTTGGTTTTTGAATCTTTGGACCAATCAAGTTTGAGAAGTACTCGATCTTCGAGTAATTGATGTGCATCATTAGGAGTCTTGTAGAGAAAAATTCCTCCAGCATCAAGGATGCCTTGAGAGATTTCATCTAGTCCATGGTAAAAGATTTTGATAATGGTTCCTTTTGATAATCCATGTCCATGACAACTACGAAGCAAATCTTTCATTCGAAGCCAAGCATCGACAAGTGATTCGTTTGGGTTTTGGTTAAAAGCACGAATTTCTCCCGTGTCGATCAAACATGGCGGTGGAAAGAATCGGCTCACAAAAGCTTGCCTCATCTCCTCCCAAGTATTGATGATTCACGGGTTAATTCATTGTACCATACTTTAGCATCTCCGCAGTGATGATGGGAAAAGTTTGAGTTTGATGGCATTGACATCGGTGTCGCCATAACGAAACATTCCGCAAATTTCGATGAATTCGACAATGTGCTTATGCGGATCGGCCAGCGCGGCCATCGAATTGTCGGTCTTTGATCATAGAAAGGTGATGTCCCTTCACGGTGAAGTTGTCACCAAGGTTAATAGCAACAATAGCACTTTCGGTGTTGGTGCTACGGTTCGATTGGTTCCCGCATGGGTTGATCGTCCGCCATGGGAAAAGGTAAATTGGTGAAAGGGTTGTAAACAACTTTGGCTTCAATGAGGTTATCAAATGGTGGGTTTGGTATTCTTGGTACACGATTTTCCAATGGTACGAAAAGTGTTCTCCTTCTTCTTCGAATCAATCGTTCGGGGTTGGTAAGAGGTGTAATTGGTTCTATTCCCGTTGCTCGAGTGTTCATACAATGACCTAGAGAATCCAGGCAATATCTAAACACACGGACAAACAACGAAAACAACTTATATGGATCAGAGGAAGGTAACCGGATCGGTTGCGGGATGCGACCGATCGGTTAGACCTGTTGAATGATGGGTAAATTTGTAACCGATTCGGTTGAGGGACAACCGGATCCGGTTAAGGTTTCTGTGAAAAAAAAATTTTTTTTTTTTTAATCGGTGAGGGAAATTCAAGAACTTGTTGAAACACAATCAAAATCCCGGCGGCGCCAAAACTTGATGTGCCCGGTTGGTGCAAGTTTAAATTTATAAAGGTGAATTACCAATATTACCAATAACACATACGAGCAAGTATACTCGTCCGTTATAGCAAGATTATGAAGGTAAGTCGGGATCGTTCGCGAGGATTTGAGTGAATCGAGCACAAGTTTGAATTAACGAGTCTATCAAAACATATAACAAAGCAAATAGATATAATGAAGTTCGGATGATTAAAAACTACACTTGCTTAAATTAGTTTCATATCATAGATTAATGTGATTGTGTTAACTACTTAACATGTTGGTTGTGATAATTAGTTGAAAACTAATCTATTGTTCTTACAAGTTAAACCTTCGTCAAGATTTTAGTTCATAAAACAAGCTTTAAGTTTAACCAATCAATTCAAGATCAATTCAAGTTTCATAAGTCTACTTTCACAAACTTAAACACAAAAACATCCACTTGCTTATCAAATTGCTTAAGAAATGGTCAATACAAAAGGTACCCGATCATAGACAAAAGGCTACAATTGATTCTCAACAACTAATCTTACGACCATTTAGATGTTTCCAACCAATCCAATTTTGATAATCAAAAAGCGTTTCTATTACAACCACACCTTAGTTCCTTTGTATAATCAAGAATAATGGGTAAAAACAATCATCCATAGACAAAATGATTATGACTAATTGAACAACACGAAGTTCTTTCGACCCCAACGATTATTACCAATTAGCCAAACTTGATTAACAAATGTCACTATGAAACTTTAGCACAATTGGATCTTAGAATTAACTTGAAATTGAATTAAAACATGTTAACACAATCACTAACTAATTATATGATAATCAACATCATTTAAGCAAGTGCATAAAGATACTAGCCACTCATAGCAAACATGAACATAAACTCATAACTTTGATCATTAGAAAACATGATTAAAAGTCTTACAATGAAATAAGATTACAAATGATGAAGTAATGATTCCCAAAGGATCGTGGTGGACTTCTTAGTGTTTTGGCCTCCAAAGGTGGAACTTCTGGAACTCCAATCTTCTCGGATTTCTAAGGACGAATTTCGGAGGTTAAGGCTTGGTTTGATGAGTAGAGAGCTTTGTAATGGAAGTGTGTGTAATATGCTCACAATTAGCCTCTATTTATACTAATTCCAAGGCCAAGGGTGTTAAATGCTTAACTTGGCCTCCAAGGAGTGAGGAAGGGACTAGAATACACCAAGAGAAGGACCTAGAATCGTTTGGATGCAAAGGGAAGCTTAGTGATGAAGATTTGACAATGCGCAGCTTCTCCAACCGGATCGGTCATCGACCAACCGATCCGGTTGGTCTTCAATAATAACACACCGACCGATCCGGTTGCGGGTTGCGACCGATCGGTCGGCTAAAGGCAAAAATGCTAATTCGACCAACTTCCAACCGATCCGGTGAAGGTGTAACGGATCGGTTGGATCTCTGAACATGAAACTTGATCTTCACTCTTTACTCGGACTTGTAGGCGGGTTCTTCAATCACTAAGGTCTTCAAAGGTACTTGAGATTTAGCTTTCTTGAGGCGGGAATCTTTGATTAGCGCATATTTCCACATTTTCCTCCATTTCCACGCACTTGGTTATAAATACTAGACAAACATCTCTAGATACGATTAAGTACTAAAATCACGCAAATATAACCAAATAACGAGATATAAAAGTACACAAGATGCTACTAAAAACATGCACAATCCGAGTGTTATCAATATTCATCATTGATCAATTCGAAGCTTTAAGATAGTTTTGAGATTCATACCATGTAGCTAATATCTTGACTAGCTTCTTCTTCATCTTTCTTTCTTTCTCCAAACCGCTCTATCCTCCTCTTCTAAACTTCTAGCAAACTCTTTATCATAAGCCTCTTGTTACATTTTATTTTGAACTTGATGCTACTTCTTTGCCTTTTCCAACATTAGATTTGACCATTTTCTTCTTCAAAGGTTCACCAATAACCAAACTTTTACCTTTTGGTTTACCTTTTGATTTAGTAGCGATGGTGAATATCTAAAAGCAGTTCAATGATTGATGTAGATATAGATGATGTTTTGCTCAGATTAATCAATGTGCTTGCAGCCTCTTTCTCTCTTCTTTAGGCTTAGATGGTAATTGGAAATAGTGGTAACAACGGTAGAAGTAGTTGTGATAGCGATGGGTATGACAATAGTAGAAACAATAGCCAAATCGAAACAACATCGGTGGTTACAAAAGTACTAACGAGGTTTCAGATATACTATCGATTGTTGTGTTCGCACTATGTCAACATTCCTCAATTCTTCAAGAACAACAAAGATTCCCGACTTTATCGAAACTACAAAGTCTTGATCCCCATGTCAACATCTTCTTCCATAGTAACACCAACAGATACATCCATGACCTCCCGAATTCATGCCATCACTCCTCCCTGTTTGGATACATCATCCATTCGAGTAGGAGAAGATTCCACCTTCTTTTCATCGCCGAAAGCTTTCAAAGCAGCAAGTCCGGGTCTTTTCACTCTCTAAAACCAAGACCCTATGCTTTAATCTCCTAATAGTTTTACCACGAAACACGGTTAACTCCACAGAGACCGTAAATCTTATCCTCCATTTTAGCTTCCGAACCGTCAATTCATTTACGTTCAAGAATATCCTCCCACTTCGACACATGTTATCTCGTCCGAGAGGTGGATCATCGAAAAAGTCATCATGTACATAGTCATCAACCGTCAATTCATTGTCGGTTCCAATCTATCCTCATCACTTGAAATGTGTTAACCGCTCCGGCGGTGAATCCTGGATATAGAAAACATAGCACCGAGACCTAGCTCGATCATCTATGTACCTGTGGCAGCCCGGTTGGCTAGGATACCTCCACCGTGTTAAGCTCAAAGAACTTTCCACATTAGGAGTTGCCAAAGGTCGGGTCTTATTGATGTTTCCACTATCCCGACCACTTCAAAGCATGAATCGATGGTGAAGCCCTTCCAATAATGTCACCTCCACTCCTTGTGCGACACCTCATTAACCATACCACTAGCACTAGCCTGAGGAAGCTGAGTGCCCTGTGTTCTCCTAGTCCATGATGCAAGACCTTCATCAAACTCAGAATCAGTAGGAAAATTAAGCATGTGAGGAAATAAAGGAACATCTCTAATGACAACATTTTGTGGCTGATTTCTCATATGGGCAAACACTCTAGGAAGCATACGATGTACCTCATACGCTCGAATATGTTCAACAGGATCCGGTATTTGATGTTCCACAAGCAATTGAACAAACCTAGGATACAAAAAATATTTACCCTTCTTCCTAATATTCTGCACTAACCCCTCATATATCATCCTAGACCGCTTAAATTTCCTTCCAAAGAGACAAATAAATAATAGCGTGAGCAATTTTGGAAGGAAAATCATTAAAGCCGGTGGTCTTATTGCTCATACACATCAACAAAGTATGAATCAAAAACTTCCATTGTTGAGAAAACATACTCTTAAAAATTGTACCTTTTCACCTCTGTATGTATATCCTAATCTCTAAACCACCCACAATCTCAACATCGGAAAGATTATCAATACCATCGGCATCATCAAGCCTCAAAACTTCTCTAAAGCTCCTCGAAAACCAAAATAGCATGGTCATCCACCCTAGTACTAAAAACCTCCAACCCATTAACCTCTTCAATTTTAGCATTCTTCCAAAGCTGTCAGATATAGGCTTTAAGAATGGTAGGTTCAACCGTTAAAGCAAAGTGAATGGGACTATGAGCAAGGAAATCAATCATTTGATGAAACCCTTCAGAGCGAGCATCTTTTGTGAGAATAGCAACAAGATTATGTGAAGTGGAGTACGTCTCAGGCATTGACCGTGGTTCCAATGATGTAAATGAAGTGGGTTTGTGAAGAAATCAATAAAAGTGATTAGGGTTTAAGTATGTTGAGAAGTAGAAGTGGTTATTAGATTAAAGAAAGTGATCCATCCGTGATTTTGGTAAGTAAGATATACTTTTGCCAAAGTGTCAAAACAACCCCTGTAATATGAAAAACAGAGAATCATACTATCCGTGCTTCCACAACATCTGTCCGCAGTTGTAACACACCATCAGTGGATACGAGATAATCACTCCTCCCAACTCGATCAACATTAGAGCAAGCCAGACCATGCCAATTGAAATTCTATCTCACAAGATATGAAGGATTACACAAAAACTATCTATCATTTTTATCATTTTTTTTTTTTTTTTTTTTTTACCACAAACATAAGCAGCAAACATACTAGCTCCTTATGCACACACATCCTTCTTTCCTGCAAGACAACACAAAACAAACACAGAGACAAAGATTATGGTTGTCAGTGGTTAGAAATAGCCAGAAGTGGTTACAAATGACCTATCCGGGGTTAAAACAGGAAAGTCAACATAGTCAACTTCTAGAATATATCTTAGTCCAATCCCCAAGAACCTCATTAACTCTTCAACCACATTTAACCTGCCCCTTAGTTACTTCAGTAACCCTAATCCTCACTTATAAAAAGCACCCAACTATCATATAACGCCCAAACCAAGCAAGAGATAAAAACCCTAATTGCTCCAAAATCCCCAATCAATCAAAATGTGGAACCCTAGTTGGAACAAACCAGAAGTGATTGATCTAACCACCTCCTCATCCTCTTCATCATCTTCATCATCAAGTGAAGATAGAAACCCATAGCTAACCTATTTGCCTCCACTAGAACCAAGACCAAGAAAATCTCCATTTCTCCCATCATCCGAAGATGATAGTGTGGTGAATCAAGTGATGCTACGAAGACTCGATGACTCTTCTAAGAAGAGGACTTCAAACTCAAACCTTCATCTTCTAACCCCAACAAAGACCTCGAGCGAAACCCACCACTCCTTGGTAGCGAGAGGTGGTTCTTGGTCTTAGAGCACCAAGTCATGGTGCTTCTTCACATAGCGTAACCCGGGAAGGAAAAGGGAAGATGGAGTAAGTTCTTGAATGGTGGTAAGAGAAGATGGAGCACAAGAAGATTATCATATCACCATCTATACGCCACAATCGGCTTGACTTCCGTTTGCATCAATCCATCCTTTCCATTTTGATCCTTAGTCGCTTCGTTTGCATATGATAAATGCATATCCAGCATTCAAGCGGTATCGAAAGGATAGTAGTAGTAGAAATATTAGGAGAAATTCATGTATAGATGTAGTCATTATTTAGCACTTGAAGTTTCATTGTAAGCTGTAAGCTGTAAACTGCTTTGTTAAATGAACAATTGAACTTCAGTACTGCTTGCATCTCTAGAATGATTTAGCATTTTCCTGCACAATGGTTAGTGGAACCACAAAACAACTAGTAGTGGATAGATCAACTCTATCAGTGGTTAGAAGCAACACTATCAGTGGTTAGAAGCAACACTATCAGTGGTTAGAAGCAACACTATCAGTGGATATAAGCAATACTATCAGTGGATATAAAAGAGATAGCAATACTTAAGATTACATAATAACAGTCCAATACTTTTACAAGCTTATACAAAACAATTTGAGAATTTTAGAGATTAATCATTCCAATACTAACAACAAGATCTTTGAAATCTCCCACATCAAAAGCTTTTGTGAGAAGATCGGCAACATTGAAATCGGTATGGATTTTACCATTTGAATCAACCTTTTCTCATTACAATCTCTAATAAAATGATGTCTTATCTCAATATGTTTAGTTCTAGAATGTAAAAGCTGGATTTTTGATAATGCAAATTGTCTTGTTATTATCAATGTAAATCTTAGTATGCATAAATTGTACCCAAAATCCGAAGAATTGATTACGAATCCATAGAACCCGACCACGACAACTAAGCGGCTGACCACATATTCAGCCTTCAGTTGTAGAATTTGCCACAATACTTTGCTTTTACTGCTAAGAAATTAACACCTTCCCAAAAACCGACATCCTCCGTGGTAGACTTCCTATCCGGACTAGCTCCAAGATAGTCACCGTCGATGTAGGCCACCAAATCAAAAGAAGAATCCTTAGAGTACCAAAGGCCCAATTTAGGATGACCTTTCAAATACCTAAAGATCCTCTTAACATTCATGTGTGAGGTATTGGGTGTTACTTGAAATCTTGCACACACACATACGAGAACATAATGTCCGCCTAGATGCGATCGGATACATCAAAGATCCAATCATGGATCTGTACAACTTCAAATCAACTTTGGGACTCCCATCATCCGGTAGCATAGGTTTACGAGTCTCCATAGGTGTACTTGCACTTTTACATCTTGAAACCCAAATTTCTTCAACACATCTGCTACATACTTGTCTTGACTAATGAAAATACCATAGGTCCATTGTTGAACACAGAGCCCCAAAAAGAAAGTGAGTTCTCCATAGAACTCATCTCGAAACTTATCATGCATAAGTTTCTCAAAATCTCTATAGCTCCTTGTTAGTAGACCCAAAGATGATGTCATCTACATAAACTGAACCAAGAAATATCATCTTTGTGCTCTCTAATGAACAAAGTTTTGTCAATCAATCCTCTTTAAACCCATTATCCATCAAATAAGTAGATAGGCATTCATACCATGCCCTAGAGCTGATGCGGTCCATACATAGCCTTCCTCACCCTGTAAACCTTGTCGGGATGATCGGGATCTTCAAAACCGGAGGTTGACAAACATATACCTCCTCATCAATAGTGCCATATAAAAATGCACTTTTAACATCCATCGATACACAACAAAATTCTTGAATGAAGCATAAGCCAAAACAATCTAATAGCCTCTATCCTTGCAACTGGTGCAAATACTTCATCATAGTCAAACCTTAGGTTTGTGTGTATCCTTGAGCAACCAACTGGACTTGTTCCTCACTACAATTCCTCTTTCATCCATTTGTTTACGAACACCCATTTAGTCCCAATAGCCCTCTTCCCATTAGGAGATCAACCAATGTCCAAACTTCTTGAAGTTTGAACTCAAAAAGCTCCTCTTGCATTGATTCTACCCATCCTTCTACATTATAGCCTCTTCTATTCTCTTGGGCTCCTTTTGAGACAAAAACAAGCAAACAAGCAATTTTGCGTATCTTTATGGTTGTTTCTTTTGTGAAGAGATCTTGCAAAGAACCCATGTTCGAGAAAGGGTTCGAGTTCTTTACCACCTTCTTGTTTGAGCTGGGTATGCAAATTTCAAGAATCATTCCTTGGGATGAATCTTGTGAATTTTGGTAGTAGTAATGGACTTTCATTGATCACGGTTTCAAATTAGTCAAATTAGCATTGAAGAATTCATCCGGTCTTCATCATCGATGGGAGTATCAATCTCTATTAAGTCGGGCATATTAGGATCATGTGGATACTCCTCATCACCAAATAGTGGCTTTGGATTAGGTCCAAAGAAAGTACTATCACCATACTTGTGGCGAATTTCACTTGAACTATCGGTGGTAGAAGATGGCTTGTCGGCATTTACGATGACCTATCGGCACTTTCGGTGAGGCTTAGCGATTGCTTGCGATGCTTTTCTTCTTTTCAATTTCTTCTACCGACCTTTGAGTTATCGGCAACAACTCATCCTTATCTTGATGATGATCAACTTTGCTTCCGAATTGATACATCATCGCCGAGAGGGACCTTGCTTGTGAATGATGGAAGTAATGAACCGACTTTCCACTTTTCAAACAAATAGAACTCGTTGGAGAATCGACCCATTGAAGATTTAGCTACATCGAAATCCTTTTGTATACTGTATCGACATTAGTGGAAGTTCACCGCAATGATAGGCTCATAATTCATAGATTTGGTTAGCATATCAATGTTAAACGACGATCGGTCCTTTGGTCTCAACACTAGGAGTCTTTTCACCGAATTGAACATGTAGGTTCTCTTCAACAATTCTAGTCCTCTATTGTATACTCTAAAGGCTTTACTATTTGTAGAATAGCCTAGAAAGTATCCATCATCGACTTTTCTTGAAACTTGCCTAGGTAGTCTATGGTATTCAAAATGGTAGCAGGGACACCCAAAGGTTTTAGGAATGCAATCATTGGCTTCTACCATGTAACTGACTCATAAGGGGTCTTGTTATGAGGCTTCACTACCTTACTTCTATTTTGCACATAACATGCAATTCCTACGACTTCAAATTTCAAAAGGTAGTTGGTAACTTAGATTCGACAACATTGTCCTAGCAACCTCAATTAGTGTTCTATTTTTCCTTTCGGCTACACCATTACATTGTGGTGTTCTAGCAACACTAAACTGTCTTTCAATACCTTTAGCTACACGTAGCGATTCATCACATCATTCTTAAACTCGGTTCCATTATCACATCGATTACTTTGACCTTATGACTTACTAGATTTTCTATCTTAGTAATGAAACTCTTAAGAATCTCACTAGTCTCACTCTTAGTAGCCAAAAGTATACCCAAGAAAATCTACTATAATCATCGGTGATAATTAGGCAATCACGCTTATGGTTCAAGCTTCTAACAAAGGTTGGTCCAAATAAGTCCATATGAAGCATAAACGATGGTTGTGTGATGGTGTTCTGAGCTTTGGTCTTACAAGAAGCTCTATGTTGTTTTCCTTTTGACAGGCCATACAGTTCCTTACACTCAAAACCTTAGAAGGTAACCCTCACTAAGTTTCCTTTACCGGTTTATTGATTGTTTTGTAATTGAGATGACCTAGCCTTCTATGCCACAATTTTGACTCATCAACGGATGCTTTAGCAAACAAACATAAGGACCTATTAGGAAGAACATTTTAAGATAAAAACAAGATATATTTTCCTTCCTAGGTACCCTAAGTTGTATAAACTTCTCATCGTGCATCTTAAACTCGGGAGATAACACCACACTCGGTTTCCCAAAAGTACCAGTTTTTCTTATCGGACATTTGAGAAACACCGAATAAATTGTACTTAAGTCCCTATACCAAATAGACCTTTTCAAAGTCTAGCTTCCTGATTACGATTGTGCCTCTGCCAAGTATCTTTCCTCCCTTTGGATCATTGCCAAATGCCATATCCTCCATCATAAGCTTCAAAATCTTCCAAATTGCGTCCATCCCAAGTCATGTGCCTAGAGCAACCACTATCAAAACTCCTTTATCTTTTAGCTCGGTTTGAAGATTGCCATGCACATAAGATTACACATTAGTTCTCTTGTGGACCCAAGTCGATCTTGACTTGGGTCGCCTGCATCAAAATATTCAAATTTCGTTAGGTCCATTGATGCACAGTTGACATATGGTAAAACCTTTGTCTTAGGCTTCCATTGCCAACTTCTTTGAGGCCTTATGACATAAAATGATTTCCAACCATTGTATCGGTTATCACCTTTGGAATTTTTAAAACTTCTTTTGAATCGGTGGTGATTTTTGGCTTATCGGTGGTTTGACCTTTGCTTAGCCGTGTTTACATTTTGCTTAGCGATGGTTGGAACCCATTTATGTGAAGCGGTGACAATAGATTTTGTATTCCCATTCCTCATCAAGATCGCTCTTGGAATCATATTCTTTGTTAGGATAAGGGTTTGTTTTTCTTGAAAAGTTTTGATGATTTACCCTCCTCGAATGATTCCAAACTTGTGGTATGTTTTTCGACAATTTCTGTAAGTGTTCAAAGCTACCACACACAAAACAAGCCTTATTAACACATTGAAAATCATCACCTAATCTGCTAGAAATTAGACCATTTAAGCTTCTTTGATTTCCCTAGGTTTAAATTGTTTCATCCGTTCCTAGAATTTCCTGTACTCTACAACTTTCTTGGTAACTTTAGCTCCAAATCTAGGTACAAGGTTGACTTGCTTAGAATCAACTTTCTTAACGACTCTATCTTTTCGGACTCAGTTGATTCGGTTCTAACATCCTCAAAATCGATTCCCAATCTTCAATTATGGGAGCACCGGATAACTTATCGAACTTATCTTAGGTATTTGATCTTATTTACTTCTTCAACAGTTTATTAAAACTGAATTCACTACTAAATGACGGTTCTTTAGCGGTGGTGCATGTTTCATTAAGGGGTGGTGGCATATCATTGTAACTTAAACCAGTACCATCTCTAAACAGTTTTGGCCAATTGGTTTCAGTACAAGATCGAAGCATATTGTAATTTAGCAACCCTAACAACATGTTTTTCTTTTTCCTCTAGGGCTGAACTTTTCACTTTACATACGCTAGTCTATCTTTAAGCATTTTAATTTCTCTGTTTTTAAGATCAATTTCACCACCTAGTATATTGATCTTTTCTACATACTCAAATTCACATTTAATACAAAATTTTAGCCTCTCTTCCACACCTCTACTAACTCTATATCCTAAGTTATCTAGAGTCAATCTCTACTTCTTTTCTCAAACTCTCGGTGATAGCCTTTTGAGACTCTAAGTTATCGACACATGATTTAAAAGAACAAGTAGATGTTTTAGAATCATTGGATACCTCGAATCTGAACCAGAAGATGAAGCATAGGCCATTAGAGCAAAGTTATGCTCTTTGAAGCTTCACTAGCAAGAAAAGCGCATTTGGACCTTCTTCAATCTGATCACTCCAATCATAATCACCAAGTCCATCCCGAGCAACCAAAGCTAAAGTAATAGTAGGCTCTTGGTTGTCTTCTTAATGCCTTCAAGTCTTTTAGGAGCTCGACATTCCTAGCAAAATGACCTTTCTTCTTGCGGTGAAAGCACTCCATCTTGCTTTTGTCGAATCCAGCTCTCCTTTGACCATCATACTTAACTTGTCTTCCATCCTCCTCGAAACTTCCTTGCTTGAAGAGTCAACATTGCCATTTGCCATTGAAGATTAATCTCTTCAAGATCATCGGGATCAATTTCATCCGGATCTTGATTCGAAGACAATAACACCGGTAGTTAAATCGACGAGAAAAGCACGATTGCACCATCACCGACATTATCACTAACGGTGGTATTGTTTGCAATAGCGTGGTTATACCATAGGCGGCGATGGATGCATCTTGTGGGCTTTTGTGATTAGTGGAGACAAAAGCAATATTTTGATTAGTCGAAGGCGAATTAGAAAAGGTATTCTCGGACTCATAGACCTTCAGTTATTGAAGAGATTGTCGAGAGTCATTGTAGGAAAGTCCGTCATGTTTCTCCACACAATGGTATGAATAGCCCAATCGGATGATAAGCTCCTTATGAAATTCAAATTAATGTCTTTTGAAGGAACTTGTAACCCAGCGCCTTGATTGGTGATGAGTTTTGAAGCCTATTATATGTACCATCAATCTTTTCTCCACTTTGAGCGGTGAAGGTTTCAAGCGATGCTTAAGCATGTTCATTCTTGACTTCTTGGTGGCTTCATTACCAAAGAAACCTTAATTCAAGAGCATCCAATAGTTCTTTAGCCGACTCATCTTGATCAAAGTCTAATGCATACTCATTAGGTATTCCCATGGAGAGAATCTTGTGAGCTTTTATCTCCATGTTCCTCTTAGCTTTATCGGGTTCACTAACAATAGTAATTTCCTTACCATCCTCACCCTTCAAAGGAAGAGAGTCTCCTTTTCAACAACATCCCATAGAGCATAATCAATCATGCGAATGTATTGCCTCATTCGCATCCTCCAGTTTGATATTCACCATGTTTGAGCATGGGAACCTTAAAGCGATCACCATATGAGTTTCTTGGACATCTTAACTTCTTTAAGTACAAATTAACGAGACTTCTTCTTGATAATGGTTTCTAGATCACAAGCTCGATACCACTTGTTGATCCCGGTTGAGCAAGCGATCTAATATAAAACCGACTTGTAACAAAAGCTTATCAAGTATTACGCGAATTTAACACTTGATCTTAAGAAGAAGAACAATTAACATTCAACACCTCAATATTATTTATTAATACGAATACTCTTACAGTATTAGGGTTTTGCAACCTTGAAGTGTATCGAACTTAGATATAAAACATCGTATATCTAACCTAACCTAGGACCTCCTTTTATAGGCTAAGGAGTCCTATACAATATACAATACGTAACCTACAAGATAAATATCTTTTCCATATTTATCTAATACAATAAACTAACCGACTATAGAAAACTAGCGATGCTTACAATATACTATCGCAGCTTATTCAATACTACTAGCATGGTTATCTTCATCGATGGTTACACTCTCCATCCGTGGTTATCTTCAAGCTTGTCCGTGGTTCCATTACTTAAAGTAATTCATCATCCAAGGAACCTAAAACCCAACAGACGGTTATGTTTAATTAAGACATTTTACTAAATGTCTTATTGTGTTATTTTATTTGGGCTCCTTTAAGAAATTTGGGCTTTCTTTTTTTTAAATACGCTACAAAAAGCCCAAGAGTAATATACTTTTCTTTTGTAAGGGACGTGTTGTTTTTTGGGTTTCGTTATCCGGTGTAGAAATTAGGGCTTTTCCCTCACACGTCGTTCAATTTTAATTTCGATAAAAACTTATTGTGTCTGTTGGGTTCAGTAAATACCCAAACCCCTTAATCTAGGATTTGAATAGAAAAAGCCCAAGTTTCTAGCCCATTAAACAATAACAGGTCACTGAGTGCATAGTCTCTCAGTGAGCCATCTTCGAGATACTCGATGCGAGGCGACAAGATAGTCTCTCCACTCCATGAAGGCGGAACTTAAAGGGTGAGATCGAGTCAAGAAGAAGGCGGGTGGATTCGGTGGTGATGACAATAACTTCATCAATCCCAAAGACTCATCTCCAACTACTTACACTGCGAGACAAACTGAAGTAGAAGATCAAGGATGTAAACACTAAAGAATGAGCGGGACAAGGCGGGATAAGTTTGAATCGGATAAGGCAAGTCCTTATCAACCAAAGTCAACTTTCACTGAATGGCTAAAGATCGGGCTCGGTGTCATCACCGACTTTGGAAAAGTAGTCTTGTCTCTTACCTAGAATAGTCTTTAAATGAGACAAAATACATCGATATTTTGTCTTTTGTATGATTTCGGTTGTCACTTAAGAAAGAATTAAAACTCATACATGTATAAATAACATAAGAGATGGAGTGAAAAGGTTAAGCTTGTGAATTGTAAAACACACATACATGAAGCCATCTTTTCACTCCTCCAAATACAACTTAGTTTCGAGATCGCTCGGTGAGCTCTAAGAGTTGTGCTCGGACTTAGCTTTGAGCTTAGAGAGAGTCACCAAACTTTGTTATTTCAATCCCAGTACTATTCTCAAGTACTTGGGTAACGTATTCTTTTGATTAATTTCTAATAAAGAATATGATGTTGAAAATTACTTTGTGTGTTTTACTTATGTTAGTTTAGGTCATTGTTCACTATTAACTTGTTTTTATTTTTAAACCTGTTTTAAAAGATAGTGAGCGGAGAACAACAAGTGGTATCGAGCAAGGCTAATTATAAAACTCGTTTTTAGGCGCTCTAAAAGTTTTAAGTTAGGATCCTAAATGGCTAAAATTGATGTACCCCAACTAGTCGATAAAAGGGTGGAGCTTATTCAATGTTGCCCCTAGACTTGAAGTTGGTAAATTCAACAAATGGAAAAGCGCATGCTTTGCTATTTGATTGGGATGGAACCTTATTATATCAAGTGTATAAATGAAGATCTATTTATCCCAAAGACTGCTGAAGGTTTGCCTAAACACGAAACTCGATGGACTCGGGATGAAAGAAGAGTGGTCAACGGGACCAAAGACTCAAAAGTATCATCATATCATGTCTTCGATGATATTATGGAGTCGATTATAAGTTTTACTACGACTAAAAACACAGGATGACCTTGTTCATAGCCATGAAGGCCCATCGATACCAAGGAAAACAAGATAATGGACACGAAACTTGAGTACAACACCTTGAGGCTAAGGACTCGAGACTCTATCTCAAACTTACACTCGGTACAAAACTCTTTTAAATGAACTTTCAAATGACGGTGTTAAGTTGTCCAAACATGAAATCAATGTTGGTTTTGTCAATAGTCTCCACGAGAAGTGGTTAAATTTCTCTCGGGGACTTAGGAATGCTAATCATATCCAAAATCTTGAACTTCTTGAAATTTATGGAAATTTGTCTATGAGGAAAACCTCATTAACGAGGCGATACCGACTTACGAAGTCTCGGGAAGTCAGTCCGACCACCACCTCAACCCATATCAGCCTTTCTTCTCTAACAATGTGGTTCAAGATTTTCAAGAAAATTCAGATGATGAGCTTGATGAGAGATCAAGCGAGGAATACTAAATGACCGAGCGTTGAATTTTAGGAAAGGCACTCTTGCTAACTCTCGAAGGTTTATAAAAGAAACAAAAGTTTTGAAATGCTAAAGCAAATGAGGACCTTGAATGTTTTAAGTGTCACAAAAAGGTCATTTGCTAAAGATTGTTTTCTAAAACAATTTGAACCCTCTTATAAACCATCGAGGTTAAATCGGTCATCGAGCTTTAGCAAATTTCAACCAAAAATGTATTAGTCTCATTAAAACTTTCAAAACAAATCGATAATAACAAAACCATTGATTATGAAGCTAAGTATAAGAAAAAAAAAAGCTAAGCTTGCCTTTGCTTAAGGCCGATCCCTCGAAACAACAAAAGTGTTCAAGCGGGGGTAAAAACAAGGGCCTTGTTCTTTGAAACCTTTGATGGGATGAAGAGCCGAGTCTCATCGATGATGAAATGGTACATGTCGATTGCATCGATGGCCCTCTCAAAAGAAGACAAGCTAGCTGTTGGAAAGAATCATGCCAGAAATGGAGAATGGGTCAACATCACAATGAAGAAGGTAAATACTCTACTTTCTATGGATAATGACTCCGATTGGCAGTCTTACATGAACTATCTTAATGTTGACCTTAAGTTCGTAGAAGAGCAAAGACTGAATCGTTTTTCAAAATACAACAAGCTAAGTTTGGAATTACACAAATGTAAAGATGAACTGCTTATTTTAAAACAAGCCAAGCTTGAGGCTGTCACTTTGCAAATTCAAAACACTGAACTAGTCAAAAGAAATCAGTGTCTTCAAGAAGAACTTAAAAAGGTACAAGATATCCTTGATAGTTGGACTGCCAAGAATCCCAGGGTCTTTGATGCTGTAGGAGCCCCCAATAGCAAGAAGAGAGTCTTAGGTGAAGTTCATCTTCCTGACTCTCTCAACAAAGACCAGGGTCCTAAGCCATTTGTGTCTGGTGGTATGATAACCAATATGTTGACTACTCCCAAACCGAGTGATTGGATTGAAAGGGTCAATCCACGAGAGTAAGCTTCAAACTTGATTGGAAGGATTCTAGAGCACAAGCCAAGCTCTAAAGAGCATGCTTGGACTCCACGATGTGCCAAGTAGTACTAAACACATCTCTGAGTCACAAGCGGAATCTCAAGCACCGCTTCCACCTGAAACCTCTTGGTCTTTGCACCAAGCTCTGAGCTTACTCCATTACAATTCAATCCTCACTCACCAAAAGAAAGGTCTGGACTTGGTAGAACCATCCTGAAAAGACCAACAAAACCAACTCAACAAGAGTCTACTCCTACTGAGACTTCAACATCCTCTGTTCCCACTGAAGCTGACCAAATTCAGCAACTAACTGAGCTTGTGAGGAAGCTGACTGAAAAGATGGAATCCATCGAAAAAGCTCCTGATTCAATCAAGGAAACTAAGTCAGCCTCATCTAGCTCATCAAAGTCAAAATCCACCAACAAACCCAAGCAAAAGTGTGAGCTGTGTCATTACACCAGTCATACCATCGACAAGCGCTATAGAATCCTTTTGCACGATCCGCAAAAGGATGATCACATATTCGCAGACCACCTACAAGATGTCGGTCAAGCCAACTATACCAAAGTTGGTTATCGGTATGCTTCATCCTCCAAACAGCTCCCAAGAATAGAGCAAAACCTTTTCCTTTGTGCCCTCACTGTGGGTTTAATGATCATCATCAGGATGATTGTCTCATGAACACATCTTTGTGATATATCGGTAATCCACTCATGAGACATCCCAACATGCGATGTCATTCATGCAAGGAGAGGTACAAAACAACCCAAAATCATGGTCATCCTCGGTCTATAAATGATAAACTGTGGTAGCACAATGCACTCAACCACCGACCATGAGTCAATTACCAAATTCAAAGAGACCTTGAGACCCAAGCCCGCTAGTAAGTGGGTCACTAAGAGAACTAATTCGGTTTACTACTTGTGGAGAGACACGCGGAAGCCTATTTGGCATCTAGGCGGTGGATGCTCAAGAAGCATATTGGTGTAAAGGAGTATCTGCACAAGTATATAGAGGAACCAGGACCCAAAGTAGTATTTGGTGATAACTCATCATGTCCCAATTGAAGGTTCGGTTCGGTGAAATGCAATGGAATAGTTTTCTCTAGAATAGCTTATGTTAA
This sequence comes from Chrysanthemum lavandulifolium, assembly GCA_022545495.1. NCBI lineage: Eukaryota > Viridiplantae > Streptophyta > Magnoliopsida > Asterales > Asteraceae > Chrysanthemum > Chrysanthemum lavandulifolium. The sequence goes on from CM040242.1 coordinate 274,042,789, forward strand.
TGGTCTAAAATACAATCTCACGAGTGTCAGTCAACTATGTGATGCTAAGTACATTGTGTAATTCAATGACAAACAAGGTACCATCTTCAATGCCAACAAGGAAGTGGTGTTAATATCTCCTAGGAGAGATGATGTTTATGTGTTAGACATGTCAACACTCTCCCAAGATGGAACTTGTCTCTTTGCTAAAGCCACGAAACTATCAATCGGTGTGGCATAAGAGACTCTCCCACTAAACTTCAAAAACCTCAACAACTTGGCAAACAAAACAATGTCCTTGGCTTACCATCACTAGTTTTGCAAAGACAAACCATGCTACTGTGAAAAAGGTAAACACCATAGAGCATCATTCAAACCAAACAAAATTTCTCCATCAAAAGCGCCTTAACCTCTGCGCATGGATCTCTTTGGACTGTCGGTCCCAGTTAATCCGACATAGAAGTATACACTTGTCATTGTTGATGAGTTCTCAAGATACACTTGGGTATAATTTCTTTCCAAAAGAGTCGAGCGGTGAGACAATAATGTCATTCATCGGGAAGATTGAAAACGAATGACATTCTTGTTAAACAGTCGAGAACTAACAATGGTGCTGAGTTGAAATCAAGAGTTTGAGAGTTTACGTGATGAAAAAGGAATTTCTCAAAATTTCTCATCTCCAAATACCCACGAACAAAATGGGTTGCTAAAAGGAAAAGCAGAAGTCTCATTGAGGTGATAGAAGCATGTTAAATGGCTCGACCCTCTCAAAGCATTTACGGGTGAGGCAGTTGCATGTTACACTCAAAGCAGGTCAATCATTGTCAAAGACATAATAAAACCTCATATGAGATCTTGAAGGTAGACTTCACGACATCACTATTTTCATGTGTTTGGATGTCCGGTGTTTATTCATAACCACAAGGATCATCTAGGCAAGTTTAATGCAAAAGGCGATGATGGATATTCTAGGCTACTCACGATCTCCAAAGCCTTCAAGGTTTTTAACACAAGGAGACAACAAGTTGAGGAAACCTTTCATGTCACCTTTGATGAAAGTTGAAAGCATCGGGTTCACCAATACCTCGATGGAGGAAATAGGAATTGATGAGTCATCAAGATATCCTCGATGAGTACAATCTGAATTCAATTCCTCATACCAAGGCGATCTTTGAAATCTTATATTATGTCTTACCTCACAACCTACCCTAACCAACTATCGGTGAATTCATTGATAATCAATCGGTCCCTCTTGGGATAGGTATCTTGAACCAAATGTTCGAGGAACATGTGATTTAAGAACCACAACTTTGACAGGACATCTCAGCAGATGCTCTAAATGATTCTATTACTCCTGAATGATCTCACTCCACGAGCTTCCGGTGACCTCTTCAGCTCGGATCCAAGACCACAAAGTAAGTGGACTAGATCTCGGGACATTGAGCTTGTTAACATCATTGGTGAACCCAGCTGAGGGCATGCTTACTAGAAGCATGGTCGCTAAATTAACTATGACTTGACCTAATGAATGTCTATATCTTGATTACCTATCGAAATAGAACCAAAAGTGTCACTGAGGCTCTAAAACACCCAAGTGGGTTCGGGCTATGCAAGAAGAATTGCAGCAGTTTGATAAAAACAAGGTCATGACCTTGATCAAATGTCCTCGGGATGTTGTAGTCATAGGAATAAAGTGGGTTTCGAAACAAAAGCGATGAAAATGGCTGTATCGTTAAAAACAAAGCGGACTCGTAGCAAAGGTTCGATCAACAAGAAGGCATTGACTATGATGAGACATTTTCCTTGTTGCAAGAATGGAAGCCATCGGGATCTTCCTTGCATATGCAACATACATGAACTTCGGGGTCTACCAAATGGATGTTAAAGTGCATTCTTAAATGGTGATCTCAAGGAAGATGTGTATGTTCGTGACCTCCGGCTTTGAGAGTAGTGAATTCACGACTATGTCACAAGCTTGACAAAGCCCTTTATGGTCTTAAATAAGCTCCCAAGGCATGGTATGAAACTCTCTCGCCTTCCCGATACAAAACAAGTTTGTCGGAGGAAAGATAGACAACACCTTGTTTGTCTATAGAACAAAAGCAGGATGTGATCTTGGTCCAGTATATGTTGATGACATCATCTTTGGCTCAAAACTACAAACTTTGCAAACAATTTGAAAAACTAATGACAAAGTTTGAAATGAGCATGATGGGTGAACTCACATACTTCCTTGGACTACAAATCGGAAAAGCGATAAAGGTATCTCCATCGGATAAGAGAAATACACGAAATCTCTTGAAAAAATATGAGATATCATTGTGCCTCGATGAAGACTCAATGGTCCCTCCTAAAACCTTGGACTGATCTCATTGGCAAATTAGTCAATCAAACCCATTTCGAGAGGATTGTTGGCTCATGATGTATCTAGCGCTACTAGACACGACATACGATTCTCGATCATCTAATAGCAAGATACCGATCAATCCCAAAGAATCTCACCTCTCGCAGATCAAAAGAATACTCGGATACCTAAAGGAACCCTAAACCTTGGACTCTATTATCCAAAGTGCTCGGGGTTTGATCTCAAAGTTACTCGATTTTGATTATCTTTGGCTGCAACATGAATGAAAAGCACCTCGAGGTCTGTCAATTTCTTGGAGGAAAATTGGTTTGTTGGAGTGCTAAAAGCAACAATCGGTGGCCATGTCCTCGGTGAAAGCGAATATGTAGGCTATGGCGGGATGTTGTGCCAATGTATTATGGATGATAAGTCGACTCGGTGACTATGACATCCATTACAAAATGGTGCCCATCTTACGTGATAACACCGGTCTTTGTTGCAATCTCCAACAACCTGTCCTCCATCAAAGAACCAAACACATTGATATCGGATATCACTTCATCGGGATCACATAATGAAAGGAGACATAGAACTTCATTTCATCCCTCTTGAATATCAATGGTGATATCTTCACCAAACCTTGGATGAACCTACCTTCATGATCTTGAAAATTTGAATTGGGAATGCTTGACATTGAAATTCGGGCATCGAAAACCAATCTCAGTAAGTTCTCTAAAATGGTTCTCCTTCCCTGAACACCCAAAATTATTCTCTCACTGAATGAGTAAGACTCATTCAGGGTCCCTGACATTTCACAAAGAGCATTCAATAAGTAACTAAATGCTCTAAGTATCAGTTACTTGAATGTCCTAGGTTGGTAGCAATACCAATTTAAATAAAAGAATGTCGTCTCTTTGTCTTTACGTCATCCCACTTGGCATTTAATGCCTCCTCTCACAAAATATCAAATTGATATTTTATCTCTGCAAAAGTGCACTTTCTTTGCACTACAACTATTCCTTTGAAAAGCGAGTTTTCTTTGCGGGTAATGGGTGGTAGCATTAAATGTGGAAATTTAAACATTTTTCAAAAAGCGACTCTTAATATTCCCATTGTGCACAAACCACCCTTATCATCACTCTATAAATACCTCTTCCAAGACAAACAAACACACACAATTATTTTACGCAACAAAACTACTGTCAAAATCATTTCTAAAACCGAAATATTTGTGTGTTCTCAAAACTCTTCAAACCTCTTTTGGAAAACCCTTCTTGTAAACATTTACAAAGTTTTTCATCACAAAACTTGAGAGATAAAAATAAAACCTTGATTGTTCTAGTCAAAATTTATTTTCAAAAACCCTAAAATCTTTAATGGATATGGCTAAAACACAATCTCTCGGTTTGCTTCTCGATGGGTAGGGGATCTTATAAATGTTGAGTTTAAAACAAATAATGTCATAGGTAATTTTAATATCCTCAAATGTCGACCTATAAGGACATTATAAAATTTCTTTATAACACTTACCCGAAAACGGCCTTTGTTGATGTCCTCTACTCTGTGCCAAAACCTCTAAGGAGTTTTGGGCTCTGACCAAGGCCTTTGACCCGACACCTTCTACTCATGAGAACAACCTTAGACCTCTCGGGGAATATCTCATGGGTTTAGTCTCAGCGGGGCAATAATTCACCTTGGATTATAAAACTTTTGCACATCCACGAGGTTAGATGACAACAAAGGTGTATATGTAGCCCATCTGAACCCTCCACGGTGAAGGATGGGTTAAAATAAAATTTTTAGATCCAGCGTTTTAGACAAGACCCAGTCACCAATAGTTCATTTCCGTGGCTTGAAGGATCCCATTCACATTTGTGATTCAAGTCCTCGGCGAGGAACCACTCATCCAGCTGAACAAGTTAACTCTATTCGGTTGATGATGGCATACTACTTGATGAATGGGGTCACTATCGACATATGGGAGATCATTTACAGTGATCACGTAACCAATCTACAGAGCAATACTAGGACGAAATACATTTTGTATCCTAGGTTTGTCTCTTGTGCTTTGCAAGTGTTAGTGGGTACAAGTTATCCTCAGGAAGAAAAATTTTGGGCTTTACCTGGCATCCTGAGCCAATCAAATTTTCAAAAGGACCCATCCCTTGTCACAAACATTGAATTGATGGCCCATATGGTTCTTGTAAACAACCAAAGAGAATCGATGTCTCCTAACCTGCTCCTTTAAAGAAAGGGGAAGTCTCGGTGGGACTAAGACCAAACCCAAGTCTCGGGGCCACGAGGCTTAGGAGCACAGCCATAAGGCAAAGAATGCCTAAGGCGATTTAACACCCATTGGTGACCGAGCAACATCCACCCGTGACAACGAAGGACACCGATACATCACGATCGGTGCCCTTGGTCACAATCACTACTCCCAGATCCGGAGGAAACATACAACCCGTGGGGGAGGCGCCTTCCACATCGCCCAAGGATGACATTAGCAAATCACAACCTTTGTGCGAGGGCACTGCGATCGATCCCAAAGACTCGGAGGAACGAAACAACTCGGCGATAGGGATATAGCATCATGACTACGCTAAAGGCACTGGGAAACACCTACCAGTGTCTCAGGGGTCACTGGGGGACAAAAACTCGGAGGGAAAGGAAAAACCCGCCGATATGGAACCCACAACCAATCTTGACTCCAACGAAGGCACTGGAAAATGCCCACAAGTGTCCGAGGGGTCAACTGGGGACAAAGACTCAGAGGGAAACATACAACCCACTGATATGGATCCCATCACCAACCCCTTGTTAACCGTTGTTGATGTTACTAGAATACTCTTTTAAGAAGATGAGCTTGCTGAAACTGATGATGAAGTTTTATCGGTGGGGAAGAAGCGAATGACGAGGTTCAATCGAACAAGAGCCTCGGCTGATCCAGAGAGCATCTTGATTCACCATTCGACTGAAAATGATGACTCCTCCTCCATGATGAATTTGAAAGATTTGATAATGTTCTCCCACATCGAAAGGCGACTTGTTCGGTGGATCACCAAAGTGTCAAGAAGGTTATACTCTGGGGTCATCACAAACAACGTGGGAACAACACACTAAAGGTCTGCTGCGAGTTATCTTGATCTAAAGGCGAGGTACAAGGCTTTGTTGAAAATGTTCATGAGCACGGGGATCGATGTGACAACCTTCACCGATTGGATGAAAACTTGGCTAAATTCCTCGGGCACCTTGAGGTGTAGGTACAAAGATAGATGAAATTAGGGAATTTATCAAAGAAGACCGGACTCGACTCTCAAGTCTTTGAAGGCTCTTGAGGCGTGCTTGAAACAATCCTCAAGCCTCATTTGAGCCGCCGCTATGCTCAAGTCTACAAATGTTCGAGTCTTCCATCCTCGATCCGGTCTCTTCAAGCTACATTGGACTCTTTGAATACTGCAGTGGCTACTTTGGCTCAGGAATCCTCATCTACGGCCTAGAATCTTGGGCCCAGAATGACTGCTCTGGAAGTTTCTCAGGCTAATTTGGAAGCAAAAGTCACTGGTATTCAAACCGACATTTCGGTTATTAAGGCTATGATCTTTGAAATTTATCAGGCCTTCAAGGGTCAAGCAGCTCCATCCCCCTCAGCACCAACTCCAACTCTTGCTCTCACTGATGCTCCGACAACAGTTGAGGAGGAGAAAGCTGAAGAAACTCCTCTTCACACTAAGTGGGAGACAACGCCACCCATATCAGTAGCTCAAATTTCATCATCACCACCAGTCTCAGCAATACCTATCTCATCAATCTCACCACCAACATCATCAACAACAACAGCCGATGTCTCACACCAATAACAACAACAACACCACCTGGTAGCGACTTCATCTTCCTCGGGCTAGGACAAAGGAAAAGGCAAAATGACAAATTAAGAGCACGAGAAGATTCCCTACAAATCGGCGACAGAATACCTTCTCACACCTCAACAACTAAGTAAATATCTTGCTAAAGAAGAAAGAGATTGAAGCGAGTGAAGAAGATAAGAAGAATAGAAAGCAGCAAAGGTAGTCATTGAAGAGGTGAGAACATAGGAATTGATCCTAAGAAACTCAAAAAGGTCGAGGCGGGACAAAAGTTCAAGGAAGCTCAGTCGCTTCGGATGGTGAAATGAGAAAAGCAGTTAGAAGAAAGAAGAAGAAAAGCTGAAGCCATCGGGTAAAGTAGAATTGAGCATTACAACTAGACAATGACAAGCGAAGGCTCTGAAAAAGATCACAGACGTCGAATCATCCCCGATACCAAACCACGGCCATGAACATTTACATAGGGGTTGATAAAAGACACTTCAAAGTTCATGATCCTCAAATTCACCGACTTTGGGATCACCGAACTTGATGAGCTTAGTCCAATTATTGAAAAGAAAAGAATGCGGTGGTTAAGGACACGATGAAGATGCTCGATAAAAGATATGAAAGGCGAGAGATTGTCCATTATTTGAGAATTCACCCTTATAATCGCGCCTCAGGATCTCAACCACAATCATCTACGGCAAAGGAAGAGTTGAGTTCCAACCCGAGATTAAAGTGATTGGACTAGAGTGTAATAGGGGGCTGAAGGAGTGAAATTTGTGAGCTGTCTAGTGATTGAAAAGCGTGAAAGAGGGCTATTTTTCATTGATGTCTATGGAAACCCGCATTCCAAAGGTGGAGTGATATCGATCGGTGGGAATAGCTACAATGATCGACTATATTCCGGTGGCCTCTCAAATTCGACTCCTGCGAATATCGGGTTACTGACCGACTTAAACGAAAGATAAGAGACCATCGACGGAAACACTCATCACCAAGAAAGTCAAGCTTGAAGCTACGGGAATCCATCTGGACTAACATCATTTTGAATTATCTTTTGTACTAGTAATAGGAACCTTGTAATTTGATCAATAAATGATGTATGTTTCTGTTAAAATATTCAGTGTTCCTTATTGTATTTATTAGTACATTAAGTGTAAGAAGAAGCCATTTGCTCACTTACACTTATCAAACACTTAGGCTATTTGTATATCCAAACAGGGGGAGACTGTTGGGTTCAGTAAAAACCCAAACCCTTTAATCTAGGATTTGAATAGAAAATAGCCCAAGTGTCTAGCCCATTAAACAATAACAGGTCATTTGAGTGCATAGTCTCTCGTGAGCCATCTTCGAGATACTCGATGCAGGCGACAAGATAGTCTCTCCACTCCGCATGGCGGAACTTAAAGGGTGAAGGCGAGTCAAGAAGAAGATGGTGGATTCGGTGAGTGATGACAATAACTCACTGAATCCCAAAGACTCACTCAACTACTTACTGAAGACAAAGCTGAAGTAGAAGGCGAAGGATGTAAAAGCGAAGAATGGCGGGACAAGGCGGATAAGTTTGAATCGAGATAAGGCGAAGTCCTTATCAACCAAAGTCAACTTTCCTTGAATGGCTAAAGATCGGGCTCGGTGTCATCAACGACTTTGGAAAGTAGTCTTGTCTCTTACCTAGAATAGTCTTTGTAAACAAAGACAAAATACATCGATATTTTGTCTTACATGATTTCGGTTTGTCACTTAGGAAAGAATTAAAACTCATACATGTATAAATAGCATAAGAAATGGAGTGAAAAGGTTAAGCTTGTGCATTGTAAAACACACATACACGCAAGCCATCTTTCACTCCTACAAATACAACAGTTCTGAGATAGCTCGGTGAGTTCTAAGAGTTGTGCTCGGACTTAGCTGAGCTTAGAGAGAGTCACCAAACTTTGTTATTTCAATCCCAGTACTATTCCATAGTACTTGGGTAGCGATTCTTTTGATTAATTTCTAATAAAGAATATGATGTTGAAAATTACTTTGTGTGTTTTACTTACGTTAGTTTCAGTCATTGTTCACTATTAACTTGTTTTTTATTTTTAAACTGTTTTAAACGATAGTAAACGGGGAACAACAGTGTCAATCGTCGCTGTATTTGTTCAAGGTAATTGATAATTTATATATGATACCATTTCGATGTTGTTGTCTTATTACCTAGTAAATGTATTTGTGGTTGTTATTTTTTGGTTGTTATGTTTTTTTTACTGTTCTTATGTGCACAGTAGGCATTGTTTGTTTTTTCCTTTTTGAAGATACTTCTAGGTGCCTATAGCCTTCATGTGTTACTATATTCGAATCTTTCATTGGAAAGAGGGGTAATGAGATACTGTTTTAGTTAGGTTACATTAACTGGGTGTTACAGCTTATCTATTTGCCTATATAAGTTTGGTTTTGTTTGTGTGATATGCTTGTGTGTACAAAGTCAGTTTTAATAAGAAGTTGTTAAGAAAAATGGTGTCTACTCCAATCATTGATGACTTGAAAAAGGTGTGTGGTTCCGATGAACTGCACCATGCTTTTAAGTTTCTCTTTGTACAAGAGATAGCTAAGAATGAGGGATTTATTATGTTACTTGGTGATAAGTGTGATGATATGCGTCGTCGTATTGAGAAGAGGACTGAGTTGCTTGATGAGGCTCGCAGGTTGGCTGATTTTGATGATGATGATGATGTTGCAGGTGATGGAGTTCGGTCCCTAGAGAAGGCACAGGATAGGGGCCACCAAATCCTTGCTGGATTGATTAGGGTTCTTGACGTGTGTCGTGAGGGAATATTGGAGAAGAACCGTCATGTGTTTACTATGGAGCTATATGATTAGGCTAGTGTAGTGTGTGTTTTGTTGGTGTTGTGTGTAATGGTGATTTTGGTTGATGGTTTTGCCATGTTTGTAACTTATGTGAGATTTGAATAAAAGTTACAGTTCTTTGTGCTTTAATAATTGTCAAGTTTGTTTGTTGTTGTTGTTGTTCTTGTTTTTTTTGTACTGTTTTAGAAGATGTGGTGATTTGTTGTTGGTTTGTATATTGGGTGCAATGGTTAGGTGTGTTTAATAGATATTTTGGGAATAATGCTTTTGTATCATTTAGATAAGTGTGGGATTTACTGAATGTTATATGAAATACATATTGTAAGTTAGGATGTTTATGTGAGATGCTGACACGCAATGATTGTAGATTGGGTTATCTCATTTAGATATAAATTTGTGTGTGTTTATGTTGCATTACGCAACACATGCTGTATATGTCGTATCTAATGTGCATTTGCTGATGTATACTTTCGTTTGTGCAGTTGATGGTTCCTCGTTTTCCCAAGCTGTCAAAAATTTCACAAAAGATTGGTGATAATCGTATTGACAGCATTCTTCATGCTGTATTCTCTCGTGAAAAAATGGCTTATAAGTCTAATCATAAAAACTACTGTGAAATGATTGAAGAAGTTCAAAGTCGGATTGATCATAGGCATGGTATAATAATGGAGTTGAAGAAGCTTGAGAGAGACTCTGTTGTTGATGAATATTTGGCTGCTTTAAAGGCCGCAGAGCATGAGGATCTTGCTGAAGTGTCGTGGCTACTGCAGAGGAGCTATGCTGTTACGTTACGTGCTGGTGAGAAATCCAAACTTAAGAAGAAGCTTAAGAAATCAATATAATGTTGCTGCTTTAGCTGTCTTTGGTATAATGAAGTGGTTTAAAGTGGGGTACTCTTTTGTTAAAGCTAATTGTCTAGATGGATAAGATGTGGGTGTTGTTTTTTGAGTAGGTTGGTGTTAGTATGTAAGTTGTCTTTTGCAGATAGTTAGCTCTAATTTTCAACGGTCTTATGGTATGAAGTGTGGTGCATATATGTTTAGGTTAGGTATGTTAGTAGTGTGTTTTGTTGGATGGAAGTTAGGTGTACGTTGTTCCTCATGCTGTCGGAAGCCAATGTATGTTTATGCTAATATGAATGTAAATATAAGGTTTTATGCGAGTATGGTGACAATGTTCTTTTGGTTATTCTTTATCAAGTTCAGCAGTTTTGTGTATTATATGTGTTGGTTGATGAAAATGATTATCTGGTGGTCATTATTGTTATGTATATTAGATTGGATACATATATATATTTACTGCATCGATCATTTTTATCGATGACTTTGATACATTGCTGATACAAAAATCTGTTTGTTAATGCCTTTGGTGTAGGCATGTTACAAAAGCCATCGATACATAGTCCATAGTTTTCAAAGTTAGTATTCCAACATTATTGTTACATAAGACATACATTTACCATAGTGCCGTTGTTATAGGATTGGTGTGAGACCAAGTGGATGAGCAAAAGTGTAGCTGTGAGATGAAACCTGCAATTGATCATATTAAATTTAGGAACATTAGGAGGGGCGGTATTAGTTTTTTCATATGAATGGTGCATTATATGGTTACTTACCTATCTAGGAGTACCTATTCTTTTTTGGTTTTCTTGGCGTCACCTGCCTTATCTTGTAAAAGTGGTCGTTTAGTGGTTGTTTGTTCACTAGGCTGGGCAGCACTTTTGGTGGCTAATACGTCTGATGTGATGACAGTTGGTGGTGGTGTTTTAGTGCCTGTCATAAAATAAAATCTTGTATGTCAGTCGGCGTTAACCCTTTTTTTTCCTTATTTTTTTCCTTCTTTACCTGAAGATGATGTGTCTGGATTATTGGATAGCTCGGTGGTCTCTATATTTTGGATGCTTTTTTGTTGAACTTCCTGTGCTCGTATTCCTTTTTATCAAAAATAGTGTGTTAATATAGTAGATATAATAATGTTGTTTTTGCTGATTACTGAATGTTTACCTGAGGATGTTGCTTCAATTTGTTTTGCCATATCTGGCTTGTCAAAAATTCTGTTGAGAACAAAATCTGGTGGTTCTTGTTTGGAATTTGTATTATAGTGAAACTGGAAAATGTGTCTTTTCCCGATGATCGCTTTTAGTTTTTCTAGAAATACTTTTGGATCAGGGTCTTTGATTGATGCGAGGAATGTGTTGCAGTCTTCCCCAACGATATCGTCTGCTGTTGGTGTGAAGAACGTCATCATGACTGTTTCTGAACCATCTGTTATGTATCCTTTAAAGTTGTATCTGTTTGTATAAATTGCGGCTGTTAGATACACTTATTTATGCCTTTTTTTTCTTCAGTAGGTTGGTTACCTGTTTGTTGGAGATGCAATGGGACCGTGAACTCTGCAGTTGTAAATGTTGTCATCATCTGTAAGCTTGATAGAACAGCTGCTGCAAGATTTGTAGTACCATTCAAGTGATGTGTTCAGGCCAGTTATAGTTCCTTCACAGGTAAATCGAACCCCCTGCATATGTTTTTGTTCAAATTATTAGCTTATAAATAATGGTTTAAAATTGAGTTTATTAGTATGATGTTTGTTACTGTTACTTACTGCATAAGTGTGACGGCTTTGTTTCAGAAGCATGGCAAAAGGGATCCTGTTTCTAAACTTTTCTTTTTCCTTGTCTTGGAATGGTTTCCTTACAATTTGTAATGGCAGAGTTAGGTTAAATAGCGCTCTATACCTGTTATGCGTGCACATAGTTGTAAAAAGGGAAAATGTTATATGATTTTTAGTTAACAATAAATATGATAATCAACTTACTCTGACTTATATTGCTCCAGCTCTAGAATCTTTGGGTTCACATAGTAGTATGTTGCTGGTGTTGCTGAAAGCTGTAAGTTGTTTAAGTAACGTGAAACTCTGCCAGATGTTACAACTATTATAATAGGTTTTTCCAATGCATCAATAGCTTCCTTGTTGAATGCTTCGGCAAGAGTACCCCATAGTGTTACCTCAAGGGAGCTGCGACTGTTTTAAGGAAAAAATGTTATGAGAACCAAAGTTTTAGCATGTATTTAGCGTGTACTATTAACAGTAGATTTAGTATGTAAACTTACTTTAGGTTTTGTATCTCGATTTTGCGATGGAAGACTTGGTTTCTATTTGGGTTGCCGATTTTTTCTTTGTCAGTGGATTTTATGTAGCAACCTATGTAGTCTGTTTAGAAGATGGCAAAAAAGGTTTTTAATAAAAAAGTTTACATATAACTAATATGAAGATTACAGGAGTGTAAGGACTGGATGTGGTTTTTTGGTTTTGTCTTTTGTATCAACGACTCTGTCAGGCAGTTGATTGTAAGAAACGAAGTCAAAATAGTGTTCTGGAAATCCATGATCTTGAAGTTCGTCAAACTTTGTGAATCTTGTAAATGAAAGTGATGTCTTGTTTTGTAGCGTTTGCTGCCAGTTCTCTGTAGGAATGCATGTAAACCCTGAAATGCGATATGTGTTTCCTGGCACCATAATTAGGGTAAAGTGCTGGATCTCACTGGCTTCCATGTTTGCTTGTATTGCATCACCCTATTCACATTTAATATTAAAATTTGATAATTATTTGTATATTTAATTTTTTTTATTTTTTTTCGTTGTGGTATTTATTATTTTTGTTATTTTTAAATGATAATATATATAAAATACCTGTTTGTCCAATAATATTGCTCAGAAACCTTTATCTGTTGTGTCTGGTGGATCTTGATGTATTGGCTTTAGATCTTTAATATGCGCTTCACTCATCCTGTAGATATTAACATAAGATATTTATCAGCTTTTATGTTATAAGAAAATATATAACATAATAAAATGTAGTGTAAGAATAATATGTGTTGTTAGCATGAAGAATTTGTAAATTAATGTTTTTGTAAGTAACTGTTTGCTAAAAACCTTTTGTGTTAGAGATTTTGTTTAAAAAATCTTTATAAACTATATTCATTGTTGTATTTGGTGAGTGTTCAAGGTGAAGTGTGATAATGATTTTTAAACCGTAAGGTGATGTAGCACGCGATAAAGCAACATATAGTTGGCCGTGACCAAAAGTTGGTTGCGGAAGGTAGATGCCGATTTTGCTGAGAGATTTTCCCTGGCTCTTGTTAATTGTCATAGCGTAGCAAAGTTTAACCGGGAATTGCTTCCTTTTGAAAATGAAAGGGTAGTTTGGATCTTTTTGGGTCAAAGGGATTCTTGGAATATAGACTTTTTCTCCAATTCCTGTGCCCGTAATTATTTCTGCCTCAATGAGTTTTGACATCAGATTTTTGACAATCATTCTTGTTCCATTGCAGAGCCCGCCACCTAAATTGACGTTTCTGAGCAACATGATTGGAGCTCCAATTTTTAAGTGAAGAGTGTTTGGTGGTAAACCTGGGAATTTTAAAGTATTCAAGTATTCTGGTGGGTACAACATTTCAGCTGCAGCACCATCTCTTCCAACCAGGATTTCCTCGTCGATACTTATGTATGTTGCAGTGTCTCCTTTCATTAGCGATAATACCCTCTCATTTATAACGTCAGCAGTTTCATTTTTTGGACACACAATTGCTATTTCTTGTAACAGCTGTGGTGTTGGTTCTGTTTGTGTTTTTTTTTGTCATAGATGAAATCAATGAGCGTTTGCATTCCTTCTTCATTATCTGGGATTAGATATTTAGGAGGGATTGTGATCCATGAAGCATCTTTTGGATTAGTTTCATCAGGTTGGCCAATTTTACCACACCTATTTACAGCAACCATGAAAAGAATTGATGAACTATATTTTTTTGTTTCTGATTCAGGTGATTTTGCAGCAACCTCATTTTCTGTTCAAGCTTGAATACTTTGAAGTACGGCCACAGGTATGATTGAGCTATTGATGAGTTGATAATCTCTGTTCTTGAGGCCTTTTTTTTAACTGGCAATGTTTGCCTGAAGTCACCACCTAACATAATTGTTTTGCCGCCAAATAGTTTGTCTGAATCATCTAGTATATCTTTGAGTGTTCTGTCTAGTACCTCAAAACAGCGACGGTCATTCATTGGTGCCTCATCCCACACTATCAATTGAGTTTCAGTTAGGAGTTTAGCCATCATTGTGTTTTTCTTGATGTTGCAGATTGATTCGTCAGATAATTCTAGCAGGATTTTAAATCTTGAGTGAGCTGTTCTTCCAGACGGCAGTAACAATGAAGCGATACCTGAAGATGCAACAGCAAGGACGATTTTGCCATCCGAACGTAAGGTATTAATTATTGTTTTCCATAAAAAAGTTTTTCCCGTGCCGCCATGTCCATAAACAAATATCGATTCTTGGTGGTTGTTTTTTGATGCAGAAAGAATGAGATCATAGATCTTCTTTTGTTCTTCATTCAGTTTTTCTACAGAAGTGGCAACTTCTTCTTTTAATTCTTCCCGGTTGTAATTTTTTTCTTCCATCAAAAGCCTGTTCTCAAGTTCAGCAAGTAAATGGGCTGGAGGCAAATAGAAACTATAGTCTTGAACTGATTTTGAGCAGGTATTCAGTATGAACTCTATTTCATACATAATGTAGTCTTTTACTTCTGGTTCATTAACATATAGATTTCTAATATGACATGTTTGTGCAGCTTTTTCCAGGATGTCATCTGCCATGGCGCGCCAGTGTCTCTCCCACAATTGTATTGGATCTGCTATGTCACAATACATTAGAATATGAGCAAAAAACATGCGAATTTCTGATGCAGATGCTGATAAAGATGCTTCCTGCAGTGATACATCCCATTCTTTGTCATCTTCTAGGAGACCTAACGCGTGACATGTTGCACGATATGTATGAAAAACATGTTTGTTTACGGTGCGTACATCGACAAATGAGGTGCACCCTTTCTGGTGTGCCAGCAGCATGCGAAAATAAAAGAGTTCACCTGCAGCCGGATGCACGTATGTAAGGCATCCGATTGAATACATGCTTTTACATTGTCTTCGCCTCCATGTTTTTGGGCTTTCGTACCAAGCATATTGAGAAGGGAAATCTAAATACGTGAGGTGCCTGCCATCGTTATACAATTGGTTGTAAGTGAACCATTCTGTCAATGTCGTTAATTTTCTACCTTCGTCCGCCATTATATTTGTTAGAGTTTCTTTGTGGCGAAAAGTAACTGTCTGCATATTTTCTAGGTGTACAGCCAAAATTTGGACCGCCGGTTCTCTACGGTGTATGGGGAATTTAAGTATCCTCCAGCAAGCTTCATGCGAACAAATAAAACGACCGTCAATAAAATTCTTTATTTCATCAATCTATATTTTAGGCGCTGATGATGATGTTCCTGGATCACCAAATGCTGATGATGCAGTATTTGTGGAAAACTAGAAGGGGGGGGGGGTTGAATAGTTTTACCAATTTAAAACTTACTTTTAAATATTTAAATCGACTTATGTCAATCTATTTGATTGTTTATGTTGGACGTTGATAGATAGATCTATAAACGTGTAATGAAATATAAAGAGTAAGAAGCACATCACCACGACACAAGTTATTTATAGTGGCGGAGAAGCCTTCACTCCCCGAGTCACCTACTCGAGAGTTCGTAAGCACTACACCAACTCCTTGTGGCGGAGAAGCCTTCATAACGTCGCTTAACCTTTTTCCGGTACAAAGCTAAATACCGAGTTCTTTCACACCAAGGCGAACCACACCTATCACAACGTCGCCTACCCTTTATACGGTGCTAGGCTAACCACCGAGTTCTTTCACACCTGAGGAGAACTAATCCTATCACAACGTCGCCTACCCTTTATTAGGTACTAGGCTAAGCACCTAGTTCCATTACTATGGAGGAACTACTACCCTTCACGACACAACGACTAATCTCAAGGAGATCTACCCTTGTTACAACACCATCAAGGATATCACCATCCTTGTAAATAAACAAATACTTATATGTATAACGATGCACCTCATCGATTATACGACCTAGGCATTTCTTCACAAATGCTACTTGATTTGATTCTTCGGCATCCTTCACTAATGCCTTTGACACAACGCTTGGCACCCTTCATTAATGCCTTCGTCTTGACACCTATAGCATTCTTCACTAATGCTCTTGATACGAACGATAAGCACCTTTCACTAATGCTTTCGTCATGACACTTTCGGCATCCTTCACTAATGCCTTCAACATCTATGGCGAAGGAAATAACTATCAACAAGAGAACTTCAGTTGTCTTGATGATGACGAAGCATGGCAACTCATGGACTTGAGCTTGCTCGACTTCAAGAAGTGGTGATCTTGCCTTTAAGAGGAACCTAGAAGATCACACAAAAACAAAAGACAAACTACATAGATCTCTTGGATAAGAGATTAGAGAGATATAAAACATGGAGAGAGTATGTGTGAAGTGGTAAGCTACAAGGAAAGAAATGGCTCACTATTTATAGAGAAAATTCTCTACTGCTCCCCGGATCCCATGGATCCCTCCCACAAGGGATCCGGCAAGCATAAAGCCAGGGATCTGTGGAACGCTCGTCTTTGCCCATGGGTATTTTTGGTTATAGGTCATGGGTCATGGGTTGATCCATGGGTCTTTAGCTAGATACAATGTATCTCTTGAGTGCTCACCAAGGGTTCAATGTATCTAGACATTCTCTTCAGTGCTCACCAAGGATTCAATGTATCTAGACATTGGGTATGGGTCAATACAATGGGTTATGGATATTATCCATATATGATATAAGCATGATGTCATGCAATGGGTTATGGGTCAAGCTCCATGGGTCATGGGCTTTGGGTTGTACCCTACTACATTCAATGTATTTGCCCAATGGGTTATGATACTTAAGTTTCTACCCATTTATATTACCCAATATACTACATACTAGTTATGTGTATATTTTACCAAAATCTGTAAACACTAGTTGTTGTACATATGTAATATTAAATCATAAAATCACTTATACTTGTTTTAGTGTTTTATGTGAAAATGTGAATATGTTAGAAACTATTAGTTCAAACCATTTACGTATTTTATTTGTTTCCTTAAAATGATTTTACGTTTGTTATCGATAAAACATTAGAAGATCGTAAAAATAAATAAACGTTTTACGCTTATCGTATTAACATTCTCCCCTTTTGTTGATGACAAAACATAAAATTATTTTAAAGAAAAGCTAAAATTCATAAAGTTTGAATTTGTAGTTTTACTTTTTCTCCCCTTTTGTCGAAACAAAAGAGCCTTGAAAGAAAGCAACACATTGTTTTTAAGAAAAACATGTGAAAGAAATAAAAGAGGTAGAGAGCAAGTAACGGAAAGGATCTCGTCTTTACTCCCCTTGACGAGTCCATCCCAGGTAAGGCGTCAAGAAAGTAATAGTAATCTAGTTTGTTTGCAACTAAGTTTGCAAAGATTTCGCTAAGTGACGAATGTGCTCCCTGATGATTGCAATTTTGCAAAGGGATGTCGAAATGTAATCCTAATATTGCAAGTAATTTACAAAACAAAGGTTAGAAAACAAGTATAATGCACAATTTCCTGCATATGTGATCCAAGTTAGTAGAAAATAGTTTTTTGTATCATGGATCCCACGGTTCCCTCCTAGTAGGGATCCGTCTAGTCAATTTTGAGGGATCCGTATAGCTGATGATTAAATTCAGCAATGGTGATGTAACAAGTAATGTTAACATCAAAATGAGATATGTATTCAACCACCAAACATATACTCAATGCAATATGGCAAGTAAAATATCATTCAATTAAACATAAGAGATGATCAAGAAATCTCTAAAACTAAGAGAATGATTTAGCCATATTCTACTAATACTAATAAGTGACCAAAGCTTAAGAAGAAACAATGTGCTTGAGTCTAGGGATGAGTAGACTTGTTGATTTGGTCCAATCTTTCAAGAAGATGATTAAACATGAAATGCAACTCATTTCGTACTTCTTGAACAAGTCCTTGGGTGATTAGACAATTAGAGCAATTATTTTCTTGATTAGGAACAGGATGTTTTGAGGAGGTTCTATAAATGATGGTGGAGGTACATTGAGTAATTTAGGATGAGGTTCTACTAGGAATGAGAGTGGTGGTAATGGAAATTCCTCCATATAATCAAGTCCTTGGTGGTTCCTTGTTTCCAACGATGATAACGTCTAAAATGAACATGTTTTTAGTAGCGTTATTGTCGATGTTTTGTGCATGATATTCGGCTATATTTATTCATAATCTCTTACGGATTGCAAAAGTGCAAAGATGCGTGTGTGTATGTATATGTAGCCGGTATCGCGAATAATGAAGAAATGAAGTTTTTATGCACATTTGGAAGATTCTAAAGGAAGGAAGTTGAGATTGGAAGCTTGTGGACTCAATGATATGGAAGTTGTGAATTGAAGCATCTACAAGAAGGAAAGATCAAGTTTGGCTTTGGAAATCATCAACGTAAGCAAAGAATGAAGCGTAAAGGAAAAAGTCGAAGAAAAGTCAAAGGAGCAAAACCCGGCCGATCGGTCGCAACCCGCAACCGGATCCGGTGAAGCGAATGGTCAATCATCGATACCGATTCGGTCGGCCTAGAAACCGATCCGGTTTACGCATGCTTACACAATTCGCATTTATTGTTGTCTTAACTCCCATAATCATTAGAGTCCGATCATTTCTTGATATTAACGGGAGAGAACGTTTTTGGGCGATTAAGCAAGTGCTTTGGCTATTTAAAGGACCTAGTACTTGTATACTAAGTGTGACACAACCAAAAGAGTATTAGTTTACACCTAAACTAATATTTACCCTATTATTTCAACCCAAAAGCTTAGTAGTTCTTGGAAAACGTCCGAAGCAAGGAAGGAACCATTCTTGTCCATTGTTTGGTAGTTTGGAGTTGTGCGGTGATCCTAGGTGATTGGAGGCGCGTGGTTGCTACATTCCACGATTTCTAATTCTTGTAATCACAAAAGTTTAGGTATTCTATGAACTTTGTTATGGAAATCTATTCTCTTGAATTGTTTGAATTACCTTGTTATGACTTATGTTTAGATATGATTGTTTTCATGGAGTAGTTGTGATATACTTGTGTGTTGGAATGTGATTAATCATAATAATGTTCTCAAAATATGATGCATGTATATATGATCTTGTTTAAATGAGTTTGTTGGAAAAATACTAGTCTTGGATTGATTTGTCAATAAAACATGTTTTAAGAAAAAGGACCGAAAGGATTTCTCTTGTGTTTTATTCCAAAAAGTGTAGTGACAAACTAGTATGGGGATATGGTGATTGACAACCACCATGTTTTGCTTATTAAAACAAGACTAGGAACGTTTTCATCACGAAGGGTCGAAAGATTCGTAAGAACAAATTTAATGAGAACATGTTGCAAACAAATGGAACTTTTATAGGATAATCATTGGGATAAGGACCGAAAGGATTACCTAAATGTTTTTGTTCTTAGAATGATTTTACAAACAAATACCATGGTTGGGGAATCATTTGCTTATGATTTGTGCATTATACTAAGAGTATACACCAAACCTTTATGAACATTATCTATGGTTGATTATGAGACTACACACAAGTATATATTTATATTCTTGATTCGTATTTTCACTAGAACACTTATTTGAGGAAGCCTTGACAAGCTTTCTTGTTAGAAACTTTTAATAAAGATCTATTTCAAAACAAAATCCTTGGGACGATCTCGACTTACCAAACTTTGCTATTGCGGACGAGTATACTTGCTCGTATGTGTTAATAGGTTATACGGTTAATTCGTGATTATAAATTTTAAAACTTGCACCAACCGGAGCACATCAAGTTTTAGGCGCACGCGGGGATTTTTCTGTAATTTTCTTTGAAATTAATCTAAAAAAAAAAAAGAGTTTTGTTACAAACTAACCGATTCGGTTGGTTAGCCAACCGAATCCGGTTAGACATTCTGTGAAAATTTTTTTGTTTCGAATTTAGTATCTATCTTCTTAGTTTTTGTGTTTTGATTTCTAGAGTAAATTTTGTGGTTTAATCATCTCTTAGATTTATTGTTTTTACTTATTTTATTTTTCTTTACATTTGTCATTATTTAGTTAATCTAGTTTTATTAATTTTAATTTTTAATAGTTGATGGTAATGGTTAGGAGTAATTTTATTTTTCAGTCATAGTTTATTTCATGATAGAATTTATTGGTAGATTATTTAGTTTTAGTTTTAGTTTTAATTTTGGTTTTAATTAGATTTAATAAGTTATTTAATTATTAGTTTATGAAGAGTTTTATTTAATTAACTGGAGTTATTACATCCTTAATGATATTTAATTTGCTTTAATTATTATTTTCTAAAAAATATATATATATATATATATATATATATATATATATATATATATATATATATATATATATATATATCAAACCGATCGGTCGCAACCCGCAACCTGATCCGGTTCGTATTTCTGTCTAGAATTTTCAACCAACCGATTCGGTTGGTGATCCAACCGAATCCGGTTGGAGTTTCTGAGTTGAGTTTTATCATTTTTTAGGTTTTGAGTTTTTATTTGAGTTCTTAATTTTGTTAGATGTCTTAGTTGTTTTATTATATGTTTTTATAGTTTGTTCTTGTTTTACTAACTTTAACGCTAATCATTCGGGTTTGTTTTGTTTTGCTTTGTTAAGTTGTCTAGTAACATGGATAGTTTGAGCGGAATCTCGAATACCTTCGTACTTTGGATGAAATGTTCAAGGATACGGGAAGTTCATTGGAAAAGATTGGAGGAATTTTGGAGGAAAGCAAGAAAGAATTGGGAATTGACACGGGTGATATGGAAGAAGTATGTGAAAACAAGGTTCAACTACCCAAAAACAAAAGAGTGGTAGTGTTTACACAAGCACCGTCAACGGTGTATGATTCACCGATGATGAGATTTGGAACACCTTGTGAAGTGGAAGGAGTACGTGCTTGGGATGCACAGCTTAACATGGCTTATGGGGAGAATTATATCTTGGAAGAGGTTCTTGACGAAATCGGTCATGTGCGTATGGACTATGAAGCATATGGAAGGAAGATGGTCAAAAATCTGAAGGTCAATATTCATGGACATATCTTTGAAACTGATTTTGTTGTTTTAGAAGAAGGAAATGCGGATGAACCTAATGTGTGTTTTGGTCGAGATTTTCTTGTCACGACCAAGTGTCAAGTAGATTTTGGTATGGGAGAAATGCGGATTAATATAACCGAGTTGGAAGAAGGAAAAGGAGTCAACGAGATGCTAGTGGAAGTTTGTGCAAACATGGAAGAGAAAAATGTGGAAGTGGTTAAAATGGGAAAAGCAAACCGAAAGAAACCATCATCAAACAAATTAACCCCAACAACAACCTCCACCACCAAAAATGATTACACACCATCGTCACCTACCACTACTATCAAACCCTTAACCGAAAGCCAAAAAGAAGCTATCTTAGAAAATCTAGAACAAAAATTTCTAGAGCTCAATGAAAAGAAACCGGTTATTGAAGTTCTCCAAGATTATGTGCTTTACCGAAAGAAATTGGATGCATTGATGCTAGCGAGGGCTAGGTTGGAAGATAAGAATCTCACAGATGAGGATCGAGATCGAATTTTGTTTAAAGGCATGCCAAGGAAAGAAAAGGATCCGGGTAATTTTGTGTTGCCAATCAAAGTAAATGGAACTACACCAGTTTATGCTTTAGCTGATACGGGGTCGAGTGTTAACGTGATGCCGTATCCATTGTTCAAAACTTTGGGACTAAGTAATCCACAACCTAATCATTCTAAGCTCACTATGGCGGATAACACTCAAGCAAAGGCAATGGGAGAAGTTAAGAATGTAAGAGTGCAAATTGGCTATCAACCGTATTTGGCGATTTTCTTGTCTGGATATTCCGGTGGACAAGAGTTTACCGCTATTGTTGGGAGGCCATTTTACGAACTTGTGGAGCAATTATAGACATGGGAAGAGGCACCATGACTATTGACGATGGGATTTGAGGCAAACATACTACCCAAAACCAAGAGGACCAATTTTGGAATGTATGGAAGATTTGGAATGGATGGATGCAAATGATGATTTAACTTGTTTTGAAGTAGGACGTGATGTCCACGGTAATCCAATGTACGGACCTTTAACTCCACCTTATTTCGATATAGAGGACGAAATGGAGCGTGCATTCGCGATAGAAGCTTTCTATAACCCATTCAAAAACATATTGGTTTACAAGAAGTTGACCGACTTTTAGGATCTTTACCGTGCAACTTAAGAATTTGGAGTGGAAACCCGAAGGGTTGGGGACTTACAAGAGACAAACCGGAGATGGAGCATGGCATGTTAAGTTTGATATATTATGCCCGGACGGACGAAGATTTATGAGAAAATTCAAAACTTTTGAAACATTCCGTGAGTTGACCGGAAAATTTCAAAGCGAGGATATTCTTAGACAAGAGTATTTTGAGGAATTTTGAGGAAAGGCAAAGACCGTAATAACAAGCAATCGTTTGCTTGAATTTCATGAACTATTTTATTTTGATTTGATGCATTAGGATTTTTCTTTTTTATTTATTTTTCATGTTATGATTGAGGTAATTTGGTTTAATGCATTATGGCTATGAGTTTTGAGTTAAGTTTGGATTAGTTCATTTATATGATGAGTTGAGTTTTTTTTTTGGATTGAATGATTGTTCAAAATTTCATTTGGTGAATGAATGTTGTGTGAATCTTTAGCAGGAATTTTTTTTGAGTAAAAAAAAATATGTTGCTTGGAGGGTAAATGCCTAAGTAACATGTTAAACAAGTAAAAAAGCAAATTTGGCAAATAGCATACCGAAACGGTTGTGTCCTTGACTGAACCGGTTGCACCAAAGTATAAAAATTTCATTTTCCCAAAAACACACACACACACTAATTTTCCAGGTGGGTTTTGCAAAAATTCATCCAAGAGAGCAGATTAGAAGTTGTTTGAGTTGTAGGATAACATCATGGCACCTAAGCAAGTAAGCATTTACATTCAATTAACTCAATTAAGGTTTTATTAGAACATTTGATTCGAATTGAATATTAGGTCACCAATTTGGGGTTTTTGTTATAATTGAATTAAGTGGTAATATTTTAGGATTGAGTGAGTAATTGATATAGGAGTGCATTACAACAAGAGATTGATTGATTGATTCACCATAGAATGGATTTTAGATGATAAGATTTTTCGAATTAGTTGGGTTGTGCTTATGAAATGAGATAAGTTACAATTGGTGATTCATTTTGATGGATGATATGTTTTTAAGAGTGATGGATGCTACACTATTAGAACTAATGATTTTAAAATATAGAATGAGTTCTAAGATGTTAGATGTTTGATGATTTGGAAGCAAGATAGAGTAATTCTAGGATGTGGGAATCATTGAGGATGATAGAATGCGATCTAAGAGTGGTTTGAGCGTTAGAAATTCGAGATTATAAGGATTTGAAGGCAAAATGCCTTATGCAGTCTGCACAACCGATTCGGTTGCGCATTGCAACCGAACGGTTGGTGCCTGACAGATGGAAACCGATTCGGTTGGTGATCCAACCGAATCCGGTTGTGGTTTCTGTGTGGATTTTTTGTGAAATTTTGAAATGTATCTTAGAGGGTTCTCTAACCCTCTTGTTTGTTCTAACACTCTTATATGGTCTTATTTTTGTGATTTCTACAGAGAATTATTGTAGGAAGCTCGAGTGGGGAGGAAATTCCAATTAACCCGCTTGTTACGAAGTTTTGTGAAAGGAACGAGAAGAAGAAGGTTAAGTATAGTGTGAAGAAGGAAGCAAATGCTAATTTAAAATTCAAAAATCTCACCGATGGAGAGAAACATGCTTTTCAGGAAAGATTGTCGAAGTTACAACATAGGCAATGTTTGGTTCCAAGGGTGATTGATTGGGATTTATTTAACGAATGTGAGTGTGAAGATGAGTTAAGAAGGATGATGCGAACGTCTTATGTATATCCAGGAGATGGAGATTCGTTCAATGATTTGTCATGGGAAAGAGCATTCAGTGTTAATGAAGAAGTCTATCGAGAATGGTGTATGGAATTCTTCTCAACCATGTATTTTGAAAGAAAGGTGGATGTTCGAATTTGATGTCGGAGATTTGTATTTGGTTTAGACTTTGTGGAAGGGATCATGCTTACACGCTGCCGACTTTGGTGTAGCTCTTGGTTTGTATGAGCCACATGAGGTTAATCACCGATTATTTGAAACTCACTTTTCTAGACTTGAAGGTTTGAAAAGATTACCCTAGTATTCCCGCTTATTGGAATCAAGTGGGAGATCCTACTTGTGCTAGGAGGAATGCTTCAACCATCGTGAATCCGTTGATGAGGATACTTCACAAGTTGATTGTGACCGGCCATTTAATAGATTTGGAAGCGAGGACAAATGTCAGAAACCGGACTTATGGATTATGAAGTTGCTGGAAGAAACTAAAGACGGTAATGCCATTTGGCAGATAGCCGAATATTTGTCTAGGAGAGCCCCGGGAATCAAGAGCAACAGTAACATTTGTGGAGGACATTTTGTGACAAGATTGGCGAAGAATCTTGGGTATTATGTTGATGAGGAATTGGCTAAGTGTGGAGAGCCAAAGTATAGTGAAACGTGGACTGCGAAAGGTTTTGGTAATGCTTTGAACATGAGATTGGGAACCGTAGGGTTATGGATTGAACCAAGACCACAACAGCAACCACCACAACAAAGAAGGGAATATACCAATGGAGAACGTGCAAATGGGTACGTCCGGTAGTTTTGATTCGGGATGGGAGAGTGGAACCAACATCTAGATGAGATTCAATGTAGGGATGTGTGGAGAGACTCGATGATGTTAAGGAACAACTACATCAATGATTATTCGATGCCTATCTTTCAACACATGGCTCGAGAAGCCAATTATGAGTTGCCACCCTACAATCCACCAAATGTTCCACCATATCCTTTTCCTTACACTTCTTATCCCGGACCCTATCCGTATCCATATCACGGGTATGCACCGTTTCTGATCCAATACCCCATATGGTCGATTACCTGAAGTTGGAGGAACAAGTTATGAAGTTGGAGGATCATCATCAGGAGTTGGAGGCAAGAAGAAAAAGAGGAGAGTTCGTTCAGAAATCATAGACGAAAACTACGTAACCGAAAGTGATGATGATGAGTTTGATGATGAAGAAGGAGAAGAAATGAGCGAGGATGACGAGTGATTATGGATCATTCGTGAATTATGGTTTCAAAAACAATGGTCATGATGTGTTTTAAACTATTTCTATCTTTTGATCGATTTTCTTTAGGATATTTGGCGTATTTTGTTTGGTTTTATCTAGTTTTTAGTAGTTTTGTTTTGTTTTGTGCATTTCGTGTTGCGCTTTTGTTTGCGGGATGGATATGTTGGAAGCTTATTGATGGTCAAATATTTCGAGTTGGATAACTCACGGTGCTTGCTAATGACCCAATGTGCTTATTGCATATTTTATCCGTGGTATCTTTTACTATCTTTTCCCATTTTCTTTACTTTGAAGTTCATTTTCATTACATTGAGGACAATGCAAAACTTAAGTATGGGGAGGGAAGAAAATAGGAAAATGATATGCATTTTATTTTTAGATAACTTTTGGATGCAAGTGATTAGAAGAAATTAGCCTTGATGGTCTAATGGTTTTCGCGTTATTGATAATTAAAATACATAATTCGGATTTTCAATGGTAAAATGAGGTTTTGAAATTTTTTAGATTTGAACCAAATTATCAAGTAATTCATTTTGGATTCGATAGCATTTCTAGCATGCATAATAGCCCTTTTTCCCACAATTTTGTGAGGTTTCGTTTTTGTATAAAACACATCTTTTGTTTTATATTTGCTATGAGTGTGCTTGGTGATTATGTCGATTCTAGAACTTGTACTAGTTATGCATTACGGTTAAAATCACTTTCGAGTGATCTAAATATTTTCAAGTGATAAGAGGCACCTTAGGAATAACCCAAATGGCCTTCCATTTTTACATCTAATGATATATTAGCTTACCACATCGGTTAGTTAATCACCCATATGGACCCATTTTGTTAGTGCTCATTTTTAGCACTAGATACCCCTAGTTACACCTTTTGAGCCATTCCTTTTCGTTTTTGTTAAATCCAGAAAAATACAAAAATATTTTACACCTTTAAACTTTAGCCAACCCTTATCAAGTCTAATGGTTTGTTGCTAGTTGTTTGGAATGATTGGATTGTTTTTGATGATTATGAGTTAGCTACACTTTGCCATTCGTGTGTGCCATTCCGACAAAGACGAAGGATGCATACTTCTTATTTGTATTTTTTTGCGGTGATGCTTATACAAAGTGTGGGGGAGTTGTGATATATGAAGAAGGAGAAGTTTGAAAAAAAAAAATTTATATTTTTTATAGCCAATGAGCTATATGATGGATATTGATTAGCCAATGAGCTAAATTGAGTTATACATATTTGCGAAGAATCGATATGAGAAGAGGAGTAATAATCATTTTTCGGGATCATGGTTTGTATGATGACTAGCACCATGGAGGTTTGGACTTGATTTTATTTTTATTTTAAACCAATTTCATAAACTATCCCATGCCTTATCCATACCTATTATGAACCCTTAGCCTTATCATTATAACCCGAATAAAAGACCTCTTTGATGAATTTATTTTCTTTGTTTTGATACTTGTACAAGCTTATGGTAAAAAGCATTGATCATGACTAGGCGTTGAGTGATTTACATATACCCACCAATATATGAGTGTTGAGTGAAATCTCAAAGCCATTTGTGAGGTATCCTAGTTATGTTATCTAAAGTGTTTGGTTCATTTTTAGAAGATTTTCACATATTATAAGCAAAATAATAATTATCTTTTATGGTAATTGTTACATTTTTCTGGAACCATGGTGTTATGGACCATTGAAATCAATCTTTGCAAATGTTTGACCTACTCGAGGGCGAGTAGAGCTTAAGTGTGGGGGAATTTGATAACGTCTAAAATGAACATGTTTTTAGTAGCGTTATTGTCGGTTTGTGCATGATATTCGGCTATATTTATTCATAATCATTGCAAAAGTGCAAAGATGCGTGTTGTGTATGTATATGTAGCCGGTATCGCGAATAATGAAGAAATGAAGTTTTTATGCACATTTGGAAGATTCTAAAGGAAGGAAGTTGAGATTGGAAGCTTGTGGACTCAATGATATGGAAGCGTTGTGAATTGAAGCATCTACAAACAAGGAAAGATCAAGTTTGGCTTTGGAAATCATCAACGTAAGCAAAGAATGAAGCGTAAAGGGAAAAGTCGACAAAAGTCAAAGGAGCAAAACCCAACCGATCGGTCGCAACCCGCAACCGGATCCGGTGGGCGATGGTCAATACTGATACCGATTCGGTCGGCCTAGAAACCGATCCGGTTTCTGGCACTGCAGTTACACAATTCGCATTTATTGTTGTCTTAACTCCCCATAATCATTAGAGTCCGATCATTTCTTGATATTAACTGGGAGAGAACGTTTTTTGGGCAGTTAAGCAAGTGCTTTGGCTATTTAAAGGACCTAGTACTTGTATACTAAGTGTGACACAACCAAAAGAGTATTAGTTTACACCTAAACTAATATTTACCCTATTATTTCAACCCAAAAGCTTAGTAGTTACTAGAAAACGTCCAGAAGCAAGGAAGGAACCATTCTTGTCCATTGTTTGGTAGTTTGGAGTTGTGCGGTGATCCTAGGTGATTGGAGGCGTGGTTGCTACATTCCACGATTTCTAATTCTTGTAATCACAAAAGTTTAGGTATTCTATGAACTTTGTTATGGAAATCTATTCTCTTGAATTGTTTGAATTACCTTGTTATGACTTATGTTTAGATATGATTGTTTTCATGGAGTAGTTGTGATATACTTGTGTGTTGGAATGTGATTAATCATAATAATGTTCTCAAAATATGATGCATGTATATATGATCTTGTTTAAATGAGTTTGTTGGAAAATACTAGTCTTGGATTGATTTGTCAATAAAACATGTTTTAAGAAAAAGGACCGAAAGGATTTCTCTTGTGTTTTATTCCAAAAGTGTAGTGACAAACTAGTATGGGGATATGGTGATTGACAACCACCATGTTTTGCTTATTAAAACAAGACTAGGAACGTTTTCATCACGAAGGGTCGAAAGATTCGTAAGAACAAATTTAATGAGAACATGTTGCAAACAAATGGAACTTTTATAGGATAATCATTGGGATAAGGACCGAAAGGATTACCTAAATGTTTTGTTCTTAGAATGATTTTACAAACAAATACCATGGTTGGGGAATCATTTGCTTATGATTTGTGCATTATACTAAGAGTATACACCAAACCTTTATGAACATTATCTATGGTTGATTATGAGACTACACACAAGTATATATTTATATTCTTGATTCGTATTTTCACTAGAACACTTATTTGAGGAAGCCTTGACAAGCTTTCTTGTTAGAAACTTTTTAATAAAGATCTATTTCAAAACAAAAATCCCTTGGGACGATCTCGACTTACCAAACTTTGCTATTGCGGACGAGTATACTTGCTCGTATGTGTTAATAGGTTATACGGTTAATTCGTGATTATAAATTTTTAAAACTTGCACCAACCGGAGCACATCAATTAATGAGCTATGAGTGAGTGTGAAGTTTACTAAGCTTGAGAAGGACTTAAGAGATCCTAAGGTGTTAAGTTCAGCTAGTGTGAAGTAGTCTAGGAACATGGTTTGAGGTGTAAAGGATTGAAATTCCACTTCTATTCACCGGATCCCACGGATCCTTCACTTGAGGATCCGGATAGTTACAAACTAGGGATCCGGCATCCGGAACAGCTTTTACTTAACAAAGGAGCGTTTGTTCTAAGTATCGAACTTAGAAGCTAATGATCTCTGAAGAAGTATACATGTATACAAGTAAAACATACTAAGAGCATGTAGAAATAGCACATAAGCAATTAAATGAGATCTAGCTCACAAGTAACACATAGGTTTATCAAACTTAACAACCGTTATTCAAGAAGCTCAAAATAGATTTACGATCTAGATTAGTAAATCGTTTGTATTAACAATGGTGTGCAGAGTAGATGATGGTGTTCAAGACAATAGGGTTGTTTTGGCCAACGGAAGCAATGAACTATGTATAGTCATTACGGATGGTGATTAGAATACAATGAACTTCGTCCATGAAGTCATATAGCTCTTCTCGATCAAAGCAAGATAATCGCTTGATGAGGCAAGTGGTTGTAATTAACTAAAAGAAATTTTTATTTTACAACTTGTTTGATTAGTAATCCTAAGACAATGCAAAGTATTTCCATTGTAAACTTACTTTAGGAAAACATAGGAGTATAAATTTCCGAAGTGAGAGAATGAATATGAGACTGTTACTAGCGGTGCTCAATCACGGCTAAACATGACCATTTTTACGGGTGATTCCACATACCCAACTTATATCAAGGAAATAATTCAACCGTTAGGTCAAATTGAGTCTCTAGTGCAATAAGTTCTCCAGTATTCATTCTCAAGTTAGGAAAATTTATATTCCTACAATGGCCTATCGAAGAGTAACAATGACGATACTTTGCTTCGTTTAATATTATACTTGAGACAACTAAGGTGAAGAAGGCGTCATGTTAAAAATAAGTTTAAAATTTGTCCATACGGTAAACAACAAAAAATGGTTGGATGAGCTAGTTCAACATATGTTGTTGGAAAGCTTTGAGTTTGGACTTTCGGATATGAACAATTATATTTGCGTTGCAAAATAATTTACTTGAGTATATCGGATGAAATAATCAAGTTGTCAATCCTACTATGAAGCTTGGAGAGCGATCATGAAAAGAAAAATAGGAGAGCACATAATCAACACAAGTGTAGGTTATGATCCGATGTACATTCTTGTTGTTTTTAGAAAATGATACAAGAACAAAGGAAATCATATAAGCACATATGAAAAACTCAATAAAAAATCCATTTAGTGTGTTATATGTTTTAAACATTTTTCAACCTATATGACTTATCTAAATATTTAAACTAACATTTTTGACACAACTAGATGTTATCCCAAACACTCCTTCAAATAGCACATTGATTAGTAGAATATTACTAAATTGACAAACAAGAGAATGAATAGCAAGGTAAGGAAACCACATATGCTATTTAATCAAACAAGCACAAAAGCTATTTGAGATAAGCAAATAATCAAGTAATGCAAAGAAGACAATTTATCATTTAGCATAGCATACGAAAGTTTTTTTCATCGCTTTGTGTTAAATATAAACATGTATACCAAGCTTTATTAGTTTATTTTATATTTATCAATATGATCAAAACCTTAATTTCAATAGAGGACACATTGTTATTCAAAAGCGAAAACATCCGTCTCCAATTAGATCAAAAGTTTGTGCAAAAGTTATGACCGAAAAATGACTTTCTATTATAAATCAATGATTTTGTAAATTATTGTTTTGAATCAGTTTATGAAATCATATTTAAATGAAAGTAGACTCAAATACCTTTAAAGCGATAGGTGGCACGACTTCTAACGACTTACGGTTAAAAGTTATGAATTTTAAAATTCGACGAAGCGTCTTCAGACCACGGATCCCACGGATCCCTTTCTTGAGGATCCATCTAGTGTAACTGAGGATCCACGGATCGACACGTAATTACAAAATGTATGCGTTTGACCCGATGAAAAGGTTTAGTCTTTGTAAACTTTTAGTGAAGTTATATTACCCAATTTTACCTTTATTCAAGCTTGATTAACAAGATATTTAACAACAAAACTTCAAAGAAAAAAAAATCACTAAAACACTTTTCATATTATGCTTATTATAAGATAGAAGCATATATCACCATTTTGTCCACAAGCAATTTAGCACGTTTTTGAAAAAAAAAATGTAACTAAGAAAACATACCTTTGCTATATCCCCTTTTTATGGTTTTAGAAACCATAGACACGAAATACTTCATGATCTTTTAAGATACCCCAATCCTATGCTATATTCCCTTTTATGGTTTTAGAAACCATAGACGAAATACTTCATGATCTTCTAAGATACCCAAATCCTAGTATGAAGATTACTCAAAGGAAAATGTTAGAATGATCTATCACTATCCAACATATGATGATTTCTAAAAACATGACTTTTTGTTTTAAGAAATTCCCTTCTTTGTAGTTTTCAAACATACACGGATGATAAGGTTTTAAAAGTTACCATTTTGAGGGGTCGTTTAAGTCCTTATTTGATCACTTTTGTATCCGTTATTGCTTAATATCGTTCCTTTTCACTTTTTAGGTCTCTCGAAGGCAAAATGCTAGAATGGCACTTATTTGGACGAAAAGGCGAATATATGAAGAAAATGGCCAAAGTCGAATCGAGACACTCAAAGCTGCTGAAATGTAAGGCGACGGCATCGGTGTTAATTGCGGCGCGTCGGAAGATTTTGTGACGATACAAGAGCCAAATACCCTATTTTCAAGTGACGACGTCGGGCTTTAAAAGAGTAGGCCGTTGCTACTCGACGGCCTAGATGCAACCTGACGACGTCGGAAGGCGAAGAGGACGGCGTCACGGACATAAGGTGACGCCGTCGCAAGGTTAACGTGGCCAAGACGAAACCCTAATGACGGTGACACGGCGGCATCACGTAACATAAGGTGATTGTCGCATATGTAATCCTATATATAGAATCCGAATTTTCGGTTTTAGAGAGTCTTTTGGAGTGAAAACCTAAACCGAACCTAAGGTGTCTTGTACAGATTTTAGGGTTTTAAACCCTATCTTACATCAATATAAGTATTTACTTCATTAATTCAATTATGTCTTTGATTATTTGTGTGTATGCTTGCATGTTCTCCATGTCCGCTAATTTATTTGTGTGTTTGCTTAGGAAGTATGAAACTTAATTATTGAATATTGATTGGTTGTTTCTTATCTTAGTTGATCAATGATCTAGCAATGCGATAGGTCATTCGTTGTGTACTTAATGCTTGATTCATCTTTGTGAACCTTAGAATATGATTACCCGAGTAGTTGTAGGCTAAATTATCCAAAGAGTGCCTTAGAGTAAGAGTTTATCATCCTAGTGGGTTTTGTAGACGAGACCCTTTGGTAAGTTCAAAGAGTTAGGGAGAAACGATACCCTACAACTTTAGACACACAACGCAACTAAGAATAAGGACGTGACAACTCAACCATCAATAGGAGATAATTAAGGAGTAGTATAACCTAAGTAAACACATCTTTAAACTATCATACGAGCACACATTAATTAGACATAGACTCCCACAACATTAGTTTAGATAATTAGATAATAGTAGAGTAATCAGTAGAAATACCAACCCCCCAAATCCAATACCCGAGAGTCGTACCTTTCCATTTCATAAAATATAAAAATACAAAAAATAATCTTCCTCAACCTTAACCTTAGCGTAGTAACTTCCTACTAGCATTCCTATTCCCCTAGAGAACGATATCAATACCCGTGGCTTACCCTAATTACTACACTACAACGATTAGGTTCACTGCCTAGGGTGTTATAAAACTTGCTCGAAGAAAAGGAAGTTTCCTTGACCCCGAACGATGCGCGTAGCGTTATCAAGTTTTTAGCGCCGTTGTCGGGGAATAGAATAGCTAGTTAGTAGTCCACCTCGTTTAGGTTCTTTGTTTGATTCCTATCAAGTAAAATTTTCTCATTTTTAGCTTTCTCTTAGTCTATCCCCCTTCTTCGTGACCTTTGTTCGTAACACCCATCACTTTTCATCATGGAAGATGATGACCAACCACCACTCGATAACCAACAACCAAACAACGCTTTACCACCAAACAAATACCCACTGCTTGACCCAGCCTCTGCTAACCAACTTCGAGCCCGTATCATGAGTGAGATTGGAGAGCTTAGGAAATTAAATATGATAATTGAGAATACACTCGAGGAAGCCCTTAAGGAATCTGATCAACCTTTAGATAGTGATTCGACTACAAGTGATTCGAATGATGATCTAGAAGAAGGAAATTATAAGATGCTCGAAATTATGGAGGGTAGTAAGGAGAAGGGAGAACTTAGGGAGTACCTTGATTCATACCCTAAAAAGAAAGAAACCGCTTATCACCATAATGTGGTCAATTTTCCAAGACCACCTTTCGAGCCTCGTATAAGGAAGGGAAACCCTAAAAACATCAAAATACCGTGTATGATTGGATACTTATACAGGGATCACACCTACATTGATTATAAGGCACCCATGAATATAATGTCAAGGCTCAATTACAATTGGATCATGAGCAAAAAGCTAGAGCCTATGAGGGACCCTTTCGCCTAGGAAAGCAAGTAACTATGTGGGAGGGTTAAGGGATTGCACGTGTTCATAGGTAACTTCACATATAGGTGTGATTTCATGATTTTGGAAAATGTCAAAGGAATCATTGATGGGTTTTAGGAGACGTGATACTTGGGAAACCATTTATAGAAGAGTCTAAGATGGTTTATGATAAAGAGAAAGGGATAATCGAATTCTCAAATGAAGCCGAGAGTGTCAAATATATAATGCCCCATAAAATAAGAATTATAAGGGCATGGATGATTTAGATGTAGATAACATTCCGTCATTCAAGTAGGTTGGAAAAACAAAGTCTACTACATCGCTTGTCTTGAACTAGGGCTGAATATATTCGTGATGAAAGAAGAGTTAAGGAGATCGAATGGGCCTCTAAGATCAAAAGAACATAGGAGCAAGACTATGAGTCTAGCTATAAGACTCTTAAATAAAGAAAAGCGCTTCGTGGGAGGCAACCCATGCTTAATTGTTTGCTTGTTAGTGTCATATATCTTTTATTAATTGTTTATCCTCATGTTTAAATTTGTAAAATGCTTTATTTTGTTTTAACCTCGCCTTAATTGCATATAAAGGTATTTTACATAAGGGATAAGTGTAGGAGGATTACACACGTTTTCAAAAGAAACGTAAACATGAGAATAACAATTAACTAAAAGATATTTA
Source organism: Chrysanthemum lavandulifolium (assembly GCA_022545495.1). NCBI lineage: Eukaryota > Viridiplantae > Streptophyta > Magnoliopsida > Asterales > Asteraceae > Chrysanthemum > Chrysanthemum lavandulifolium. The sequence continues at coordinate 274,076,855 of CM040242.1, forward strand.
TGTTTGTTTGTTCGAGTCAAATGCTTGTATCGAGTCATAATGGATGTTTTTGCGAAATTTTTCCGATTCTAAAGATGTAAATTTTCCGAATTTTTCCGTAAAATCGCACCGCTTTTGTCGGATAACTGACGGCGTCAGATTGCAACTGACGACGCGTCGTGAAGGAGTAAAAATATTAGATTACTTTTTCTCGTTTTCGAGCTACTTATAAATTTTGGAATTTTTCGTGTCTTAATTTTCTTAGAAATTCAGTAAACATCCATTCCACAAGCATTATATCCTAGTTTAAATTGAGTCTTATATATATTATTACCACGATTTTACGAAGGTTTCGTTTGTTTTCTTCAAGTGTGCGAGTTTAGTTTGTCAAGAAGAAGTTACATAAGATTGGAAGGAGCTCGCTCACGCAATAATTCTTCTTGAAAAGGATTTAACCACCACTTTACACGGATCCTACCAAGCTAATCGGGAGTATTAGTTTCTTCGCTTTTAATTACCTTCCATTATCATAACTTTGATACTTTCGGGAACATTGGGGACAATGTTCGGTTTAAGTGTAGGGAGGGAAAATAAAGCGAACTTTGAAACTATGCTTATCCTTGATTATTTGCTTTGTCCAATTGCATTTGTGTAATAAACCATGAGAAAATGTCGGTTAGGGTAATTTTGGCACAAAATTTAAAATTTTTCATGACATATAGGAGTGGGCCATTAGTCTTAACAAAAGCGTCTCATGGATAGGAAGTTGCATGACTAGCACAAAACCCTTTACCACCCAAATTCCACCGAAAATGTGAGGATCGCCTTTAGATTAGTAGGAATTAAAGCATTCATCTTCAATGCTTAGAGTGTGAACCGGTAGTATATTAGATTCTAGAACTTGTTTTGTGATGCATTCCGAGATCGCAAGTGAGGCTACACTTGTGTAGTTAGGAATAACTAAATGATAAGAGGCATTAGGATAACCCTTGTTTGATACCCGTAATATAATTACTTCTTCCATATCGGTTGAGTAATTCCCCACACCCTTTGCGTTGTACTCATCTTTAGTACACGATACCCCTAGTTAACCCTCGAGCCTATCCTTTTCGCGGTTCTCGTGATGTTTCGGTTTTTCGGAATATCAATGAAGAGCATTGTTTACAACCCACCCCAAATATACACCCAAATCGCCTTAGCCTACCCCTTATGCACTCACTTTTAGTGCAAATGTTTGTTATCACCCTAAACCCTTAGTTCAATTATCTAGTTGCTTGCATAAGTTGCTAAGTCGATTCATATCCTTTGTATACAGTTTTGGGACGATTGGGATTCATGGGAAAAGTTAAAGTTTATGAAATGACGGGAAGGGAACGTTAAATTCAAATTCCCTTTGTTTGCGTAATGATGTACCCCAAGTGTTTTGATCTTTTCAATTCGGGTCAAATTAGTGTTGGAGTAATAAAAACTCAAGTGTAGGGATATGCCTATAAATCCCTATCATTTTGATTTTACCATAGAGGATGGTAGAGTAAAAGTGTATGAAAAAAAAAAAAAAAAAAAAAAAAAAAAAAATACTACTGCTACCATCCTACATCTATCCTTTAAATTTATGTTTGTTTATTTCGTTACCTAGAGTTTTAGAGTGTCGAGTCTTGGCTTAGCAACGCCATTCTTCGTATGCATTTAACATAGAGATTTTTGACTTGCCACCACTAAATAGCCTATCCCACCAAACCCTTGTTTCCTTACCGTAAGCCTAACATTACAACCCTTTAAAAGACCTCTTTGATAGTCTTTCCTAGGTGCTACGCCAAAGCGATGGAGGTTTGATCTATTCTCAAGCCTATGGTAATCTATGTACTAGGACCGGTTAATGAGTGTTTATCTTCCATTTCCTATTTGTTATATTTCATATATACACCCGAGAGAGATGTGAGTATCCAAACACCCCATGTGAGGTGCTAGTATGTAATTCCGTGCTTGTTATGACTTTCATGGGGCTTATATGTGTTGTGGACCGTTTTGAATTAATGCTTCATGACCCCTAACTTATAAATTAATTGGCTAAAGTACATTTGCTTGAGGACAAGCAAATAACAAGTGTAGGGATATTTGATAAGTTTTTAAAAGGTACCATTTTGAGGGTCGTTTAAGTCCTTATTTGATCACTTTTGTATCCGTTATTGCTTAATATCGTTCCTTTTCACTTTTAGGTCTCTCGAAGGCAAAATCTGGAATGGCACTTATTTGGACGAAAAGGCGCGAATATATGAAGAAAATGGCCAAAGTCGAATCGAGACACTCAAAGTCATGAAAGCAGGCGGCGGCGTCGGTGTTAATGCGGCGCCGTCGAAGGATTCTTTGTGACGATACGGTGATGCCAAATACCCTATTTTCAAGTGACGACGTCGGCCTTTAAAAGAGTAGGCCGTTGCTACTCGGACGACCTAGATGCAACCTGACGACGTCGAAAGTCGAAGAGGATGGCGTCACGGACATAAGGTGACGCCGTCGCAAGGTTAACGTGGCCAAGACGAAACCCTAATGACGGCGACACGGCGTCCACGAAACATAAGGTGACGCCGTCGCATATGTAATCTTATATATAGAATCCGAATTTTCGGTTTTAGAGAGAGTCTTTTGGAGTGAAAACCTAAAACCGAACCTAAGGTGTCTTGTACAAGATTTTAGGGTTTTAAACCCTATCTTACATCAAGATAAGTATTTACTTCATTAATTCAATTATGTCTTTGATTATTTGTGTGTATGCTTGCATGTTCTCCATGTCCGGCTAATTTATTTGTGTGTTTGCTTAGGAAGTATGAAACTTAATTATTGAATATTGATTGGTTGTTTCTTATCTTAGTTGATCAATGATCTAGCAATTCGATAGGTCATTCGTTGTGTACTTAATGCTTGATTCATCTTTGTGAACCTTAGAATATGATTACATGAGTAGTTGTAGGCTAAATTATCCAAAGGGTGCCTTAGAGTAAGAGTTTATCATCCCTAGTGGGTTTTGTAGACGAGACCCTTTGGTAAGTTCAAAGAGTTAGGGAGAAACGCATACCCTACAACTTTAGACACACAACGCAACTAAGAATAAGGACGTGACAACTCAACCATCAATAGGAGATAATTAAGGAGTAGTATAACCTAAGTAAACACATCTTTAAACTATCATACGAGCACACATTAATTAGACATAGACTCCCACAACCTTAGTTTAGATAATTAGATAATAGTAGAGTAATCGGTAGAAATACCAACCCCCAAATCCAATACCCGAGATTCGTACCTTTCCATTTCATAAAATATAAAAATACAAAAATAATCTTCCTCAACCTTAACCTTAGCGTAGTAACTACCTACTAGCATTCCTATTCCTCTGAGAATGATATCAATACCCGTGGCTTACCCTAATTACTACACTACAACGATTAGGTTCATCGCCTGGGTGTTATAAAACTTGCTCAAGAAAAGGAAGTTTCCTTGACCCCGAACGACGTGTGTAGCGTTATCAACGGATCGTATCAAGTTTTCAAAATACAATATACAAAAAAAAAACTTGGTAACGAAGCTCTGATGCCAATTGTGGAAAAGTAGAAGGGGGAAGAGGTTGAATAGTTTTACCAATTTAAAACTTCCTTTTAATCATTTAGATCGACTTATGTCAATCTATTTGATTGTTTATGTTGGACGTTGATAGATAGATATATAAACGTGTAATGAAATATAAAGAGTTAGAAGCACATCACCACGACACAAGTTATTTATAGTGGTTCGGCTACAAGGACACCTTCCTTGCCCTACTCCACTCCCCGAGTCACCTACTCGAGAGTTCGTAAGCACTACACCAACTCCTTGTGGCAGAGAAGCCTTCACAACATCGCTTAACCTTTTTCCGATACAAAGCTAAATACCGAGTTCTTTCACACCAAGGCGAACCACACCTAACACAACGTCGCCTACCCTTTATACGGTGCTAGGCTAACCACCGAGTTCTTTCACACCTGAGGAGAACTAATCCTATCACAACGTCGCCTACCCTTTATTAGGTACTAGGCTAAGCACCTAGTTCAATTACTATGGAGGAACTACTACCCTTCATGACACAACACCTAATCTCAAGGAGATCTACTCCTTGTTACAACACCATCAAGGATATCACCATCCTTGTAAATAAACAAATACTTATATGTATAACGATGCACCTCATCGATTATACGACCTAGGCATTTCTTCACAAATGCTACTTGATTTGATTCTTCGGCATCCTTCACTAATGCCTTTGACACAACGCTTGGCACCCTTCACTAATGCCTTCGTCTTGACACCTATAGCATTCTTCACTAATGCTCTTGATACGAACGATAAGCACCTTTCACTAATGCTTTCGTCTTGACACTTTCGGCATCCTTCACTAATGCCTTTAACATCTATGGCGAAGGAAATAACTATCAACAAGAGAACTTTAGTTGTCTTGATGATGACGAAGCATGGCAACTCATGGACTTGAGCTTGCTCGAATTCAAGAAGTGGTGATCTTGCCTTTAAGAGGAACCTAGAAGATCAGACAAAAACAAAAGACAAACTACATAGATCTCTTGGATCAGAGATTAGAGAGATATAAAACTTGGAGAGAGTATGTGTGAAGTGGTAAGCTAAAAGGAAAGAAATGGCTCACTATTTATAGACAAAATTCTCTACTGTTCCCCGGATCCCACGGATCCCTCCCACAAGGAATCCGGCAAGCACAAAGCCAGGGATCCGTGGAATGCTCCTCTTTGCCCATGGGTATTTTTGGTTATGGGTCATGGGTCATGGGTTGATCCATGGGTCTTTAGCTATATACAATGTATCTCTTGAGTGCTCACCAAGGGTTCAATGTATCTAGACATTCTCTTGAGTGCTCACCAAGGATTTAATGTATCTAGACATAGGGTATGGGTCAATACCATGGGTTATGGATATTATCCATATATGATATAAGCATGATGTCATGCAATGGGTTATGGGTCAAGCTCCATGGGTCATGGGCTTTGGGTTGTACCCAACTACATTCAATGTATTTGCCCAATGGGTTATGATCTTAAGTTTCTACCCATTTATATTACCCAATATCTGCATACTAGTTATGTGTATATTTTACCCAAATATGTAAACACTAGTTGTTGTACATATGTAATATTAAATCATAAAATCACTTATACTTGTTTTAGTGTTTTATGTGAAAATGTGAATATGTTAGAAACTATTAGTTCAAACCATTTACGTATTTTATTTGTTTCGTTAAAATGATTTTACGTTTGTTATCGACAAAATATTAGAAGATCGTAAAATATAAATAAACGTTTTTACGGCTTATTTGTCTTAACAGTATTGGTTTTCCTCTTCTTGAGGTTGCCATTAGTTTCATCCATTTCTTGATTGGAGTCGATATTTTTGTAGGTGTTTGGTGGTTGTCGTAGTATTTGTGTATCATTTTTTTTTCTTTTCTTCACTTTCGCAGTAGCAGTGGTCACATGGTCGTTGGAGTTGATGTTTTTATTTGTAGCACGCAGTTCACCTGTTGTTTGTTCACTGTAAATGTTAGTTTCTAATAGTGCAACAACAAAAGGTGTAAAAAATTAGATAAGAAAATAAGATTGTGTATTGCAGTGTTGTTCAAATAGTAAAAGTAAAGTTGACTTACCATTAATAGTGGCAGAAGTGTCTGACTCCGAATGCCTTTTATTTGCAATTGAGTATCGTTGAAATTCAAGTTTTCCCTTACCATTCAAATCTTGGTAGGAATTTGATATAGGTTTATCATTTGTCGTTGATTTATCTGTAACCGGTCTTGGGCCGAAAGAGGTACATACACCGACTGCGCAAGTATCTGGAGGTAACAGACAATTTAACATGTATCTATTATTGTTTTTTCCCTTTTGTTTGCTGTAAATGTTGGTAGAATGCATACCGTTGCTTGCAGTAAAAGTTTGTACTTGTTGGTCTGTATTGAAAGGACTTTGGAACCACTTCCTCATATCATGTTTATCTATGACCGAAGATGTCCACATATCATAATGGGTTGTATTGTTGTGAAAATAATCGTATTTATTGGATGATTGATTAGTTTCAAATGGATCTGCATTTATATAAAAAGAGTTAGTGATGATAAAACAAAGTTTGCATACACTTGCTAAGGTTTTGTCATTGATGGTCCATTTATTTTGTATTGCATTTAATGCAACATTTATTTCTGCTCACATTAGGGTTTTCTTTTGCTGATACATAATATGGATGGCCTTTACTATAGCAAAAAAATATGGAGATCTTAAAAAAAAAACAGTTACCTTCGTTGTTACAATATCCAATTGCCGGTTGGGTGTAAGAATAATTACTAAAATATCTATCTGGATTGCGTATACGATTCTCAAGTTCTGGAGACATATAGGACGTACTTGTAACATTGTATGAAGTCTCATTTTGGTTGTAGCCAACATTATTATTTGTTAATAAGCCTACATTAATAAAAAAAAAATGTTAGGGGTACATTAACTAACTTAACTAAACTGCCAAAAACAATAATTGAGATTACCTTTCAGTTTTTTGTTGTCTTCCTGTGTAGCCGTTTCAAATGGATCACCTTTTCTTTTTAATACTTCGTTTGTTAACGCACCTTCTCTGCCATTGTTGTTTTGTGTTTGCAGGATTGGCGCAACACATGTGTAGTGTTGGTGACTAATAGCATGGCTTGTTGATTGAACGTGGAGTGGATCGTCGATATTTTGCCCAAGAACAGATGCATATTGTTGTTGATCACAAATATGGTTTGTCGGTTGAACATAAGGTCTATGTTTAATATTTTGAATATTGAGGTAATTTTTTACAGTATCTAGTGTTAGATGAATTATTTTCTACTATCGTTTATTGCAGAAACATAGTTTAAGCTAAGTATATGTATGTGCAGATTATACGAAAGCATAATTTTAAGTTGTTTCAAACAAAAAGTTAGTAAGTACATAGATAATACAAAAAAACAATATTCATACGAATACTGGGAACTGATGTGAGGTGTTGTACCTGTTGTTATTTTGTTTTTGTAAATCCAAGAGGATTACATGTATAAATGCATAGTGATAAAACAAATATGTAAGTAAAAATGAAGCAAAACCTACAGGAGATTACATCTGACCATCAAAATAGAGGAAAGCTACAGGTAATGGATCAAAAGTATAAGCAGTATATGTATGATTAGGTAAATTCTTATGCACATGTATGGAAAAACATAGAAGTAAATACCCTACCTTTGCAAATGTTGCCTTTGTAGAATCTAATCTTGATTTAGTATTTGCTTGTCTTTCTTGAATGTTCAGGAAGTTTATGAAGAGATGATGAGTAGTAATACAGCAGAAGAGCCTGGATTGAATTTGAGATTGAACTGATGAGTAGTAGTGAAATGGAACTTTCTGGGTTCACTTTAAATAAATGAAGATGTATGGGCTTCCATATTTTTGGCACCTCAATTATGTTAGACCTCATTTAATGCATTATCAAACGTGTTGTCTTAGGAAGTATTGATGCATTAAATTTTTTTCAGATTCATTTAATGGTTCCCCAATCGTGCACAGCCACGTGGGTAACTTCATTTAATGTTTTGGATTGTGCAAAACTTGCCTCTTGCTCTATAGTATATATAGATAATTGCATAAATAGTCTTTAAAGTTTGGTCATTGTATGTTTTGTCCAAACGTTACGAAAGTGCAAGTATCTATGGGATGGTACTTGCACCAAAGGTTTTCCCACAAGGACGATCCTTGCATTTTCGTAACGTTTGAGATGAAACATGCAATCTGGCTAAACTTTAAGGACGATTTATGCAATTACTCTTATATTTATAATAGTCGTTGGGTCACTTGCTATCCGATCATAACTACTTTTTTATGGTTGGTATTTAGGCATATAAGCTGAAAGTATCGGTGGTGAGTCATTCACCCCAACCTGAGTTTTCTCTCTCCTCTCACTTTCACTCATCCCCACTTACCATACATATGTTTTGGTCATCATACCTCACATTTTATTAAAATACTTACTTTATCCAAAATATACTCAACTAAATATTTCACGCACTCACAAATAAAAACAATTTGCTTTTGAATTTGGGCCCACATAAATACCGTGATGAGTAGCTCACCATAAACACCCAAATTTGATTGTGAGTGAAACATTCGTTTTAGCAATTTGATCGTGAGTTAGGAGTATGATAACCCACTCACCATTCACTCCGGATGACCTAACATTGGTAACCATATAAGCAGGATTCAAAAAATAAATTGGTGTATATTGGTAAAAAAAAAAGTAAGCCCCGTCACAGTCTTGGGTTATGGGGACCCGTCTGGTTCAGGTGTATGGGGAGGTTGTGATGTGAGCACCATACCACTATCTCGAGTAGAGGCTTCATTTCTAAAGGTGAAAGGACCTCCCTACAAAGGTCGGAGGTCCTTTCTACCTTTAGAATGGGCAGCCTCTCTACCTTCTGTGGGGTATGGTGTTCACATCACAACCTCCCCATACACCTAAACGGATTGGGTCCCCATAACCCGTGGAAGACGGCATTACTGTTATTTTACTTTTTTTATTGGTAAATTCATTTTTACATAAATATTTTTGAAACTCGATATGATGCATATATTTTTAAAATAAGTTGTCATATTTAGTGATTAGTAAATGTAAATTTGTATATTAGTATAAATTGTAATGAAACTTATCACATCATCTTCAAGTCACAAAAAGTATTTAATTGCTCTGGTAAATCGTAAACCTGATCCGCATAGTCATCATAATAATCTTCAAGCTCACGACCGTCACCAGTTGATGCGAGAAAATTAGTCATAGGGTTATCCGGCTCAAACACCTCCTCATCATCACTGTAAAAAGATTGTCATTGATTAAAGCTTTTTTAACACAAAATCCTCGTCATCCGTAATGTTATTCACAGAAACATATAATCAAAAAACTTGACCTGCAAAAGGTTTTAATTGTCTGGTGGCCACCATCGCAACGCGCAGCTACGCTGCTAGTTTTTCATTACGAATGTAGTACGGATACAAAAATTAAAAATAGAATCATTTTTCTTAAACATAGTAAAATCAATATCAACTTGAAGAGCATAAAATATTAAAATATGTTTATTAGTGTAATTTGTTTAATGAAGATATTTATAATTTTACATATATCTAAGATTAAAAGACGTTGGTGATTTTATTTATAAGAAAGAGAGTGTCAAGCTTCATAATAACAACTTCAGTTCATTTATTTAAGTCACGGAAATGCAAAAATCCCAATTGTTATTTCGTAAAAGATAAACGGTGATAATTAGGTTCTTGGTTAACTTTTTCTTTTTTCAGAAATACTTATTTTGTTATTTTATAATGGACGGAGCATTTATCTTTTTTGGTTTCATCAACTGTATTTACATGCATATGCATGTGCGATTCTGCGTGTATTTGGCTATTTGCTCACCAATTTGTCGGAATAATTTGACACGTTTTTTTTAAGAAAAACTTACATCATGTTTTGCAATAATTCAAAGAAACCCCACATATTTTTATGCTTGTTGTCCAATGGTGTATTTAAGGAACGTGTAGACAGATATGGAAAAAAGTTACATATATTTAAGAGTTTTGATATTTATGTATACTAAAAGATATTTTTGCGAAAATAAATGTGAAGATAGTAGTAGTAGATGAATGTGAATTGTGTGGAAGAGATGAATGTCAATTCGCTCATTCGCCTTCTTAAAAAGCGTTAAAAATTGAGATTCTTAAAAAATAGGAAAGTTCACGCGATTCTTAAACGACTACTATAAATCAAAATGTTCATTCTTCACACTGCTCATCACTCTAAAAGATTCACACCGCCCGTGCAAAACATACCCTAAGAAACTTAATTCTAAGCCTAACCACATTAATATGACATTTGTTTACATTTTATTAGTAAAGCAAATTTTAGGTATTTTTTCATATTTACCTCTAATAATTAAACGCTTTTTTTTCTCTAGAAGTTTTTGTGCCTGCATCATCTTCGTTCTTACCCAGATTCCTTATCAGAATTAGCTACTGCTCTACCAATTTGTTGCAATAATTAAACCCCAAATATTTTTATGCTTGTTGTCCAATAGTGTATTTAAGGAACGTGTAGACAGATATGGAAAAAAGTTATATATTTCAGAGTTTTTATATTTAAGTATACTAAGGGTATCTTTGGCAAAATAGTATGAAGCAGATGGTTGTGAATTATGAAAGATGAGTGTACCATCGCTCACAGCTTCTTAAAAAAAGCATTAAAAATTTGAGCATTCTTAAAAAATAGGAAAGTTCACCGCGCATTTGCCAAACGACTACTATAAATCAAAATGTTCATTGCCCAACGCTCATCACTCTAAAAAGATTCACACCGCTCCGTGCCAAACATACCCTAGAAAACTTAATTCTAAGCCTAACCACATTAATATGACATTTGTTTACATTTTATTAGTAAAGCAAATTTTAGGTATTTTTTCATATTTACCTCTAATAATTAAACGCTTTTTTTTTCTCTAGAAGTTTTTGTGCCTGCATCATCTTCGTTCTTAACCAGATTCCCTATCAGAATTAGCTACTGCTCTACCAATTTGTTGCAATAATTTGACACGATTTTTTTAAGAAAAACTTACATCTGTTTTGCAATAATTCAAAGAAACCCCACATATTTTTATGCTTGTTGTCCAGTAGTGTATTTAAGGAACGTGTAGACAGATATGGAAAAAAGTTATATATTTAAGAGTTTTGATATTTATGTATATTAAGGGTATCATTAGCAAAAATAGTCATGAACAGAAGCGATGGTATGTAGCTCATCGCTTTCATGCTTTTTAAAAAGCGTTAAAAATTGAGCATTCCTAAAAAATAAGAAAGTTCACCGCGCATTTGCCAAACGACTACTAAAAATCAAAATGTTCATTGCTCACCGCTCATCGCTCTAAAAAGATTCACACTGCTCCGTGCCAAACATACCCTAAGTAACTTAATTCTAAGCCTAACCACATTAATATGACATTTGTTTACATTTTATTAGTAAAGCAAATTTTAGGTATTTTTTCATATTTACCTCTAATAATTAAACGCTTTTTTTTTCTCTAGAAGTTTTGTGCTGCATCATCTTCGTTCTAATCCGATTCCCTATCGAATTAACTACTGCTCTACCAATTTGTTGCAATAATTTGACACGATTTTTTAAGAAAACTTACATCATGTTTTGCAATAACTCAAAGAAACCCACATATTTTTATGCTTGTTGTCCAAGAGTGTATTTAAGGAACGTAGATGATATGGAAAAAAGTTACATATATTTAATAGTTTTGATATTTATGTATACTAAGGGTATTTTTGCCAAAATAATTGTGAGATAGTAGTAGTGAATAGTTGTGAGTGAAGCGATGGTTGTCATCATCGTTCATCGCTTCTTAAAAAAAAGCATTAAAAAATTGAGCATTCTTAAAAAATAGGAAAGTTCACCGCGCATTTGCCAAACGACTACTATAAATCAAAATGTTCATTGCTCACCGCTCATCACTCTAAAAAGATTCACACCGCTCCGTGCCAAACATACCCTAAGAAACTTAATTCTTAGCCTAACCACATTAATATGACATTTGTTTACATTTTATTAGTTAATCAAATTTTAGGTATTTTTTCATATTTACCTCTAATAATTAAACGCTTTTTTTTCTCTAGAAGTTTTTGTGCCTGCATCATCTTCGTTCTTACGCAGATTCCTTATCAGAATTAGCTACTGCTCTACCAATTTGTTGCAATAATTAAACCCCACATATTTTTATGCTTGTTGTCCAATAGTGTATTTAAGGAACGTGTAGACAGATATGGAAAAAAGTTATATATTTGATGACGTATAGTCTATATCCGGGTCGTGGACCCGACTAAAGTCCAATACTAACTTGGCCCGGTACGAACTGGGCTAAGCAGATTAAACGTTTGGGCTCATGAAGGCCCAAACCCGAATCTATTGATGGAATAGATATCCGATATCTTCTAAATAGATAGATAATCATTCCCAACCGATTAAGGCGGGATACGCCGAAGGTTGAGGAACACGAAAACAACAAGGATTCCGTGCGTATATAAAGGGAATCACATCCCTCGTTTAAGGTACGATCTCAGAACCCTAATTCTCCTTAAACCCTAAACCGATTACTTACTCACGCGGAGGATAATCGTGGAAACAATCCCACGGTAAGCCTAATGATGTCTTTTGTCTTTTAGTGCGCGGTCTCGAGCAACAATTCTCAATTGGTACGAGAACCGAGCTCCAAACCAGAACGCCCAACTTTAGTATCAACAAGTGGCGCCATCCGTGGACAACTACACTAAGAACCAAAGACTAGAATGACGAGCATGGAAATCGGCGATCGCATCGGACCTTATGGGAAAGAAGTCGCAAAGCGGACTAACTCCTAAGCGAGACCTGGGACAACCAACCGCTAAAAATAAAGGATCGAGCCAAGACTTGATCTTCCTCCGGTGGAACCGCTCGGGAACAACCCAAGCCACTACAACCACCACGAGTGGAGTAGACCCATCACAAGACCGTCCTTACTACTCCCTTTCAATCGGTGCTAGAAACCGACCAAAAAGGTACCGACGCACTTGACCGAAATAAGAGTGTAGTAATAGAAACAAACACACTCGCTTCTCGGGGGGTTGCACCAGAGCGACACGTAAGATTTCGTATCTCAAAACTACGAAACATTAACCGCCTCATGCAAGAGGAAGAGAGAAGAGATCAGTCAAAACTTGAAAGCCCGACTAAATTTCGTTTCGAATACGAGACTTCCCACCGCTACGCCGAAAGAGAAGCGGGGGAGACGGCCGCCGACCCCAAGATTCAAATGTAATCGGGAGGAGAATAGAGGAGGATGAGACATCTCACTCGCATCATCCGAGTGAGAGTGATGAAGATGAAAAGCGTACCAATGTCCACACCGATTAGGTAGCCGCAGAATCCAAGATGATGGGAAGACGCTATTCCCAGTGAAAGTCCCCTAGTACAAACTTAGAGGACGGTCGCAAGCTACCAAAAAGGAAAATTCATCCTCGAAAATTCCTCGGACAACGAGGATGGCGAACCGGACACCGGAAGTCCAAAAGCAGTATATAAGGACCGGGAGGATGAAGATATATCTCTCCTTGGCGCCGTCATAAGGTGGATGCGTTTACTCGGCGCATCGGTGACTTCTCGTAGCAAAAGAAGGCGCATGCCCGCCAACGAAAGACCTATGATGGAACCGGTGACCGATGATCACCTTAAAATTTTTGAATCGTGACAACAATTGAAAATTGGCCACACACGTGTGGTGCCACATGTTCAACTCCACACTAGTAGGAAGCGCGCGCGGTTCAAGAAGCTTCCACGCAGAAGCATCAATGGCTTTGAGGAATTGAGAAAGGCGTTTCGCCTAAACTTTACTCAGAGGAAGAAGTGCGCTAAAAATCCTGTCGAGCTAGCCAGGGTAAATAAGCGCCAAGGAGAATCTACAAGCGCATTCATGGAACGCTTCAAAGATGAATGCATGCAAGTTAAAGCATGTCCCAAAGTGTTGAAGATCTCTGGTTTCATGAACCGGATTAATAACCCAGAACTCATCAAGAGGTTGAATGACAAGATTCCTGAGACCTTTGACGAACTCATGAAACACTCTCGGTCCTTCGTCCAGGGAGAAGCCGCCGCGGCGGATAGTAAAAGGAACCATTTGAACTACCGGTCACAGGAACAACTTGGGAGACAGTCCAATGATCGGAGTAGTAACTGTAATAGGAGCTATCGCAGCCTGTGGGAGCGGCGAGGATAATGATCGATATACCCCACGATCAAGACCCCAAAGGAAATACTCGCGATGGGGGCGAATTTTCCAAGATCGCGCAGATCGCGCACCCTGTGGATCGGCGACCGGTAATGGATACTTGTGATTACCACGCGCGAAGGGCCACACCACTAACGAATGTGTCCAATCAAGCCAACTCATTGACAAGATGGTCAAAGAGGGTAGATTGGACCATTTGGTCAAGAATATTAAGGAAGGAAAGGACAAACAGAAGAGTGGCAATAAGAAAGAGACACCTAAAGACAAGCCCAACACCATTTACATGATACAATCATGGCGGTCACAAGGCAGAAGGTAAGCCAGGATTTTTCACGTGGAAAGGAAATCTCTTTCCCACCTTAACTGCGAACAACGCAGTGGTGGAACCACTTACTATAGAGATAAGCGCGGGGTCACGACATCCACCGCATGTATGTTGATGGCGGAGCTTCACGACATCATGTATGAGCAATTGCTTTCAAACGACACGTCTTGAGATACGCAACCGCTAACCCCGGTCGAATAGCGTTCTTCGGTTTTACTGTGAGAAGATATGGCCTATGGGGCAAATACGATTACCTGTCAGCATTGGAAACGAAGAACACTCCGCAACGGCCCTGGATGGAATTCATGGTGATTAAATCTCCCTCGCCATACAATGGCATTATTGGGAGACCGGGAATATCAGATATGCGATCAGTGCCATCAACAGCGCATGGAATGCTTAAATTCCCAGTGGAAGGTGGTATTGTTACTCTTTACAACGCCACTATACCACATAGAGAATGCAACACGATTGCATGTGAGACGGCACCAACCGCAGCACAGCAGACAACCAGAATTCCAAATCTGAAAGTAGCAATTCACCCCGAATACCCGGAACAGGAAATATCCATCGGAGGTTCATTGTCGGACAACCGCAGCAAATCTGATTTGCACTCTGCAGTAAGAATTTAGATATTTTGCATGGGAGCCTAAACACATGACAGAGTACCACGCCCGTCACGAGCATAAACCGAGAATCGACAGGATACTCACCCATACGCCGAAGAAGCGCGCCAAGCCCCGGGGCGCAAGCAATCTTAAGCGGGTACAAAACCGGTAGAGCGGGGATCATGCGGAAGTTTACTATCATGATCGGCTTTCCAATCCAACATGGTAAAGAAGAGCCGACGGTGGCGAATAATGTGCGAGACTTCACCGACCTTAACAAAGCATGTCCACAAGATCGCTATCCTTTAACAAAAATAGATTGGAAAATAGAGTCTCTGTGCGGATACCCATTAAAGTGCTTCCTCGACGCGTACAAGGGATATCATCAAATCCAAATGGCTGTGGAGGACGAGGAAAAAACGGCCTTTCACACAAGCCAAGGCGTCTACTGCTACACAAAAATGCCCTTTGGTTTGAAAAATACATGCGCCACCTACCAGAGGTTAGTAGATAATGCTTTCGAAAAATAGGTGGGCCGCAACCTAGAGGTCTATGTTGATGACCTGGTCATAAAGAGCCATATTGAAGATGAGCTAGTGCGCGACATTGAGGAAAAGTTCAAAACTCTACGAGAGATCAATATGAAGCTAAATCCCAAGAAGTGTACCTTCGGCGCTACTGAAGGCATGTTCCTTGGATACCTGATAGAACCCGACGGTATAAAACCGTGTCCAGAGAAGACAAAAGCGGTCATCGAACTTCCTTCACCGCGCACGTTGAAGGAAGTCCAATCTCTCAATGGAAAGTTGGTCGGCTTGAATAGGTTCTTATCCAAATCAGCAGAAAAATCACCACCTCTTTTCAAAACACTCAAGAAGTGTATAAAGAAAGGTGATTTCAGATGGACTCCGGAAGCAGAAGAGGCTTTCACTCAGCTTAAACAACATCTAGCAATGCTCCCAACACTTGTCGCACTCGCACCCCGACCGTGGGAAGAGTCGATCATGTATTTGTGCGCAATCAGAGGCGCGATCGGTGCGAAGCTACTAATGATAGGGACTCAAGACAGACTCCTATCTACTTCGTAAGCAAGGCACTCAAGAAGACGGAGATAAACTATAGCGCCATGGAAAAATTAGTTCGGCGTTGGTATTTGTCGCTAAACGGTCGCGCGGTATTTCCAAGCACACCCGATGCGAAATCACGGACCAATCGATCAAGCGGATCATCTCCAAACCCGACGCATCGTGCGATGCGAAGTGGAGTGTATTGCTAGGTGAGCACAACATCTCTTACGCACCACGCATCGCAATCAAAGTACGATTCGCGCACTTCATTATTGAAAAGCCAGACACCGACGAGGTACCCACACCAAGTAAGCCCGAACTGCAAGATCCATGGATCTTGTTTACGGACGGATCCTCATGCATTGATGGCTCAGGAGCAGGCCTTATTCTCACAAATCTAGAGGGAATGGAATTCACTTACGCACTGCGCTTTGAATTCACAGCGACAAACAATGAGGCAGAGTACGAAGCCTTACTCGCTGGACTACGCATTGCAGCTCGAATGGGTGTACGTAACCTAGAGGCAAATGTCGATTCCCGACTAGTGGCCAACCATGTGTTGGGTGAATATGTGGCCAAAGAAGATAATATGATCCAAGACCTGACAAAACCAAGACGATAAAAAGCTTTGACAGTTCACTATCAAGCAAGTTCCTAGAGGGGAAAACCGCAAGGCGGATGCACTAAGCAAGATTGCCTCGACAAGCTTTGCACACCTATCAAAGCAAGTGCTGGTGGAAACACTAAAAAGCAAATCAATTTTTCAGATGGAAATCTCCACGATAATAGAGGAGGAAGGTCCTACATGGATGACACCGATAACGGATTTCCTAAGCAAGGGAACGTTACCCCAAGAGCAAAAGGAAGCTCGCAGGATAAGGCGCACAGCACAAAGGTTCGAACTGCGAGACAACATATTGTATCGACGCTCCTTCCTGCAACCATGGCTCCGTTGTGTCGGCCCCTTACAAGCAAATAACGTACTGCGGGAAATCCATGAAGGTTCATGCAGTTTGCACTTAGGACCACGGTCCGTTGTGGCACGCGCCATGAGATCAGGATACTACTGGCCGACTATGCACCGTGACGCACGGGACTTGATAAGGAAGTGCAACGATTGCCAAGTTCATAGACCTGTCCCGCGCCACCCACAAAGACGAGCTAACACCAATAACATCACCATGGCCATTCTACAAGTGGGGTATTGACATCGCAGCCTTTTCCTATCACACTGGTGGACTAAAATTTCTCATAGTCGCCATAGACTACTTCACCAAGTGGATCGAAGCGAAGGCAGTGGTAACAATCACTGGCAACCAGGTGAAACGCTTCGTATGGGAAAACATTGTATGCCGCTTTGGTCTCCCTGGGGACATCATCTCGGATAACGGGAAACAATTTTGTGATAACCCTTTCAGGGACTGGTGCGAGAAGCTTAACATTACACAACACTTGCGTCGCTTAAACACCCACAAACCAATGGTTTAGTAGAGCGCAAATCGCGACTGGTGATGGAATTAAAGCACCGGATAGACACAAAGGAAGATGGGTGGAAGAGCTCTCGATGTTTTGTGGGCGCACCGCACCTCAATAAAACCAAAGACGGAGATACCCCTTTTCACTAGTCTATGGGACAGAAGCCGTCATACCGGCCGAAATCGGAATGCCAACTATTCGCACCGCTGAAATTAACGTGGCAACTAATGACGACGAACGACGTATTGATTTGGACCTACTGGAAGAAAGGCGCGAACGCGCATCCATAAGGGAGGAAAAATCAAAGTCAAAGATGAAAGGATATTATGACGCCAAAGTACGCAGTGCGTCCTTCAGACCAGGCGATTTCGTCTACCGCGCTAATGATGCGAGCCACGCAGAAGATACGGGCAAACTCGGACCAAAGTGGGAAGGACCCTATGAGGTTATTGAAGCCTCAGGAACGGGCTCGTACAAGTTACGAGGCTTGGATGGAAAAGAGCTGTAGCGCACATGGAGCATCTGCAACCTCAAGAGGTGCTACCTATAGGAGGGGCCACGGCCTGGCGTATCAACGCTCAGGCACTTTACAAAGTACCTATCAAACATCTATGTATTTATTTTTTGTTTGCTTAGTCTAATATCTTATCTGTTTTCTCACAAAAACTTGCAAGTATTAATAAAAACGTTGCGGTTTCTAGCTAACTCCGTGACATACTTAAGTTTGTTATTTCCATATACTTGTATGTTTTAACAATTTTCTATCTTCCGCCTACATGGCGCGATGCAATAAATACACCTCGAAGGTAAAGGATAAGTTAACCTACTAAACAACTTGTTGTGTAAGAGGGTTGCAAACCCATCAACACCGGATCACGTATCTTTGTTAAACACCTTGTTCACAAGACGTTGGAATAAGTTTTGTGCGCATCCCACGACGGTTGCGCAACAGCGCACATGGTGCACGTTTAACAACTTAGGCTTCAAGACACTTGATTTTTTCAAATGTGATATTTACAGTACGCTGCATATCATATCATACACGATTATGATAATACTTGGAGGTTATTTTTTCAAAGTTTCTTAGGATCTTCATGGATTTCCTGTATTCTCGCACTTGCATATACATGTAACAACGAATACATCTTTTACGCAAAGACAATCAGATAAGTATGCACATCATGAATTGCAAAATATATTCCCAAACACTTAACAAAAGGAGATTTATTTCACAACTACGAGTTATTTCCCAAAGATAGTTACAACACAAGAGACAATCTACAAACTATGACTACGCTTCAAAGATGAACTACCACGCGGTTACGCCTCTTTGCCTCGCTTAGCTTCTTTAACAAGTCCGAGTCCCGACGCGACACGGTGGCAACGCCACGGCACACCATCGATCTGGGAAGATGAGCTGCACCAACCCCGCACATAACAGCCTTGCCTTTGATACCTTTCTTCTGAGCAAGTCTTGTTGCATGCGCTTCCAAAACTTGCTTCAAGGGGACCTCCCTTTCCAGGACAAAAGGATTCAAGATATCTCTGGGGCGCACGAATATCGGCACGTACAGTTGGGATGCATCAGGTTTCAGATAATAGTCTGGCTGTGCAACCGCTTCTCCACCGCGATGACGTGCTAGAGTCAGACCTGCAAAAATAACATCTATCGGCAAATCCTGATCACGCTCCAGTTCAGCATTTCTGGGGAGTTCCAAGTCCCTCATCTTCTCCATGGCAGCGACCAGATTATCATAAGCCTTCGCGTCATAGTTAGGTACCTGCCCCACGGGGTACCTTTAGAAGCTTAGCCTCATGCAGCTTCTCAATGGCTTCTGTTTTTCCGCGCTCCAGTGCGCACTTAACTACATTCCCAAAGGAGTCAACGACCTCTTGCAACTCTAGGGTACTTAACGCAGCAAGACGGAGCCTGATCGCTTCCAAACTGTCAAGTTTATTACACAAGTCAACCACTTGTGAATGGTCAACCGTAATAAAATTCAAACAGTCTAAAACCAATGCAATTAAGTCCAGAGGAATATAGTGTTTCCCTAGGTCGTTAAGTCCCACGGAGGATTAATGGTGCTTAAAAACGTTCAGATGTCGAATGATCACTAAGGATAATGATCTGTAAGGATTTTGGTTTATAATTACACTACTGATTGATTGGAATGGTAATTGGATAAAGAATTATAAAGCACAACAATCAGATTAAACAAACGTAAATACGTACGTTTATTAAATTTTTCGTAAACGAACAAAATAAAATGTAAATTTAAAAGAATAAAACACCTATGGATATAAAAATGATATTTTTACAATCCTAATAATAAGAGAAATTTATTGGAAAATTAAAATTATTTTTATAACTATTTATTTAATTATTATTATTTACAAACTATTTTTAACAATTTAATAATACCCTAAAATATAAGAAAATATTAAATAAAGCTAGAAAAGTGAAATTATGACTTAGAAAAATCTAAAATATTATAAAACTTATTTTAAAATTGAAAATATATTTTTACACTTTTATCTATTTATTATTAATTAATTCCTATTTATTAATTATTTAAAATACACTTAAATACAAGAAAATATAAAATTAACCCGAAAAATGAAATTTTAACTTAGAAAAATCTAAAATATTAGAAAACTAATTTTAAAACTGAAAAGATATTTTTTATGTTTTTTTATTTGTTTATTATTAATTATTTAATACTTTTTAACTATTTTAAATTCTAATAAATACTAAACAAACTAAGAAAATTCTGAAATTTTTTTCTATAAATATCTTATGATGACAGAAAGCTAAGAAAATTATAAAAATAGAAATTGCTTAATAATAAGCTGAAAAAGAAAATTAAAAAGCTAATTTATATTAAATAAACGCTATCACTATTTTTAAAATGATGTTTTTGTGTTTTTTTATTTTATAAACCTATTATACTACTGATAATAAGCAACTTTAATGAAAACAAAAATTTTGGAACTTAAAAATAAGCAGTTTGAGATCTTATTATCTTAACAGTTGAGCTTTTTGGCTTATTTTAATGATTTTAAGCTCAACTAAGCTATCAAATAAGCTAACAAGCTAGAAACAAAGGTAAATTAAGATGCAAACAAGCTTAAGCTACTTAAATGAAGCTAAAAAGCACAAAGAAACATACTAATAAGCTTTTAATAAGCTAATAAGAAATTACTCTAATCCTATAAACCAAACAGGCCTGCAGTCAAATCTAAAAGCAATTTAAGCTCATGAAATAAGCTAAAAAGCTCAAAATAAGGACTGAGGTAGCAAGATGGGTTGGAGGGATTTCTAAAAAGTCCAAGCTCAAACACTGGGGTCCACTAATAAGCTCTGTGTGAGCTTGAGAAAAAGCTTATAAACACTGACTACTTAGTTTACACAGAAATGGGACAAGGTAAAAGCTAGTAGCAGCACTACCAAATAAGCTAGAAAGTAAAAGAATAAGCTTGGAACTTTAAGACAGCTAAGTTAGCTTTCCAAAAAAACAAAATACACAAGCTAAGGTTCACTGATGAGCTTTTTATGAGCTTGTGAAATAGGCCTATTCAACTGTGCACAGGGCACTTTTTTAGAAAAGTGTCTAAAATAAGCTAAGAAATAAGCAGTTTAAAAAGCTAACTAAAAATTATTAAAAATACTATGATTAAGATGAGCAACTAAATATTATAAACCTAAAAGCACAGATTTTAAAAGCTAATTTTAAGTCCTATAAAAAATTATTTAGTTTATTCAAAAACTACAAATAAGAAAATTTTGACTTTTTATCAAATGAGCACTGATTTTTCTTGTATATCTGAGCTATATTGACCTAATGTAACATATATCAACCAAAAACAATAGCATTAACAACCTCTAACACAGTTTACAAAGCAAATCCAAACAACCCTTTATAAAACTGTTTTGAAGCTTTAAGTACTAAAACAAATTTTAAACTAAGAGATCTATTGATTAACTTATATTAACTAAAATGAGACAGATTAAGCCAAAATTAATACACTTTAAACACTTAAATTAGAAAATGCAAATTTTGAAGAAATTTCTTACAAATTGTGTCCAAGCACAAAACAGAGAACCAAGAGCCAAGAACATAACCTATAGCTTCCCAAGAAGCACTAAACCAAGGGCAATCCAAAATCAACCCTGCTCCAGCTTCTTGATCATTTTTCCATTGAATTTTTTATTTATAACTAATTTTTTTGTATTTTTGGTATTTTTGCCTTTTGATACTAAACAGGATTTTAAAGTTTCTAAAAGCTTTAAAAAGCTTTCTAGGAGCTTAAGTGAGCTTATTCAGTCCATACTAACAACTACAAACAACATTAAGCTAATATGAGATTTTGAACTTGAAAATTGCATAAACTTGAAATGAAACTGAAAATTGAAATTGATTACTGAAAAAGTTGTACAATACACTGAAATTGATAAAAACAGTACTTGAAAGCTAAATTTTACACTGGAAAGCTTAAAGTAATTAAAACGACTAAGAAATTTAAAAATTACACTAGATAGACTTCACATTGCTTCATCTCTTTCTTTATAATGATCTTTTAGACTCCTTGTCGACCTCTGATTGTTTCCCACTTCTTTCCAACCATTGGATCCTTCAAACTCATCAAATTCGTCCATTTGGCATTTTGGTGCCAAAATTTCTTTGAGCAGGTTTTTGTTATTAATGAATTTTGGGAAGATGTGGAGGTGTTAGGGTAGTAGTTAGACAGCTGGAAAGGTAGTGGTGAGGTGGTAGGAGCAAGTTGTAGAAACCACGATGGTTTCGAGTACGTGTCTGGTTTTGGCGCGTTTGTGAGAGAGATGTACAGTGATAGTGGGTTTGACTTTTGTTGACCCGTTTTTAATAATAAGGCAAGGGGGTTCAAAATGGGGGGTCACAGGATATTGACAGGGGGTTCTTTTGGGTTTGGCTGGGTTAATAATACAAAAGGGGTCCATTTGGTTTTGTAGCTAATTAACAAGGACCATTGTTGTAATTTTGACAATCTTGAGGGACTGAACCTGCCACTTTTCCAAAGTTAGCACAAGGACCAATTATGCCATATATGAATAGTACAAGGGTAATATTTGATAATTTTCCATTTTTAAATATCCGAGGACTATTTTTGACATTTTTGAAACTTTAGGGACCTAAGTTGCCATTTTGCAATTTTAAACTTCAAGGACCAAGTTTGACAACTCATGAATCCCTAGGGACTTTAAATAACATTTTTCATTATTTTGATTTACCAGGGACTATATTTGACAACTTTTGGAACTTGGGGGACTAAAACTGCCAATTATGCAAACTTTTTACGTTTTTCACTTGATTTTGATATTTTTGCATTTGAAATACATAAAACACTTATTTGTGATATTTTTATCATTTTGATGCATTTCTGAGTGTTTTCAGATGTTTTGCGATCTAAAAGGTACAAAAATGATGAGTATTTGCACACTCATCAATCCCCACACTAAGATATTGCTAGTCCCTAGCAATCTTTTGAGAAAACTTAATGGATTTCATCTCTTTACCAAAAGCCATTACTTATGGAGTATCCAATTGTTTCAGTTCATGTAAGAACCTTGACACAATGATAACCAAATGATTTTGAGCAAATCACCAGCTTTCAACGGTTTGCTTCTGGACTAGCCAACTCTTAGATAAAATATCTTTGGTGAGTCGATTACCAATTATGGTTTTCAACGCCTTTACCACAAGCCATAAACTTGCGGGCTAGCCAACTCTTCACTAATTAAAGATATGGTGGTGAACACCATACAATTTTGGGCAAATTGCAAGTCACAGCGGATTTGAGATATCTTTACCAAGAGCCGTTTGCTCTGGATTAGCCAATCCTTATGTGTGTTAGACATGGCGGATGATAACCATATCTTTGAGTAAGTGAAAACACTTACTCCAAAAAAGATTTGGCCAAAATGGGGAATTGGGTGGTATAATACATGATAAAATTCGTGAGAATTCCCCCACACTAGAAATGAATATTGCCCTCAATATTCAAAATACCGCGGTTATGCCGAAACATAGAACGTAAAAGGAAATATTACGCCATTATTTTATTTTGTGATGATTTTTTTTTTTTTTTTTTTTTTTTTTTTTATGGATGAAAACTTATATACAACAATGGGCAACTCCCCACACTAGGGTGGGACACGGTGAAAACCCATGTTTAACTCATCGTTTTTGATTACCGAGTCGCTAGCTTGACTCGATCCCCGCATTCATTGGTTCATGGGGAAAGTTTGTAGATCCGGGACAATCACAGGTGGAATGTCCTCTCCAAAATAGTGTTTCAATCGATGACCATTCACTTTAAAATTTGGACCATCGGGTTGAGATAACTCAATAGTCCCATAAGGAAATACTTTAGTGATGGTGAATGGTCCAAACCAACGGGATTTTAGTTTTCCTGAGAAAATCTTCAATCTTGAATTGAAAAGAAGGACTCGATCACCAATGTTGAAAACGCGGTTCTTGATTTTGGAGTCATGAATCTTCTTTGTCTTTTGTTTGTAGATCAAAGAGTTCTCGTATGCTTGATCACGTAGTTCATTTAATTCATTCATTTGAACTTTTCGGTGATCACCACCGTCTGAATATCGAAGTTGGCATGTTTCAAGGCCCAAGATGCTTTGTGCTCAAGCTCAATTGGCGAGATGACATGCCTTTCCGTACACTAGCTTGTATGGAGTACACCCGATGGGTGTTTTATGTCGCACGGAAGGCCCAGAGCGCGTCATCTAGTTTATCCGACCGGAGGCACGGTTTTCGCCTCCGTCCTTTCTAGAATTCTTTTTATACCTCGGTTAGAAACTTCCACTTGCCCAATTGTTTGGGGTGGTATGCGAGAGACGGTGAGTTACACCATACTTTTGCATGACTCGATCAAATTGGTCATTGCAAAAATGCGTACCACGATCATCGATTATAGCTCATGGAGTTCCAAACCTAGCAAAAAGAGATTTTAAGAATTTCACAACAACTCGGGCATCATTAGTAGGTAAAGCTTTCGCTTCAACCCATTTTGAAAAATAGTCAATGACCACAAGTATGTATTTGTTTCCTCGAGATGATGGAAATGGCCCATAAATTCAATGCCCCGGATGTCAAAAATCTCACACACTTGAATGGCGTTTTGCATTTCATTTCTTTGAGAAATATTTACGTGACGTTGACAAGCGTCACATGCTTTGACAAATTCGTGATCATCCTTATAAATAGTGGGCCAATAAAACCGGAATCAAACACCTTCTTGACAGATGTAGTTTGGACTATGATGGCCCCGGTGGGTCCAAAGATGGCAAGCTTTGAGAATGTCCATAGCTTCTTGTCCATAAACACACCGTCGGATGACTTGATCCGCATGTATTTTGAATAAGTAGGGGTCGTCCCAGAAGTAATGTTTAACATCCTTGAAGAATTTGTTCTTCTGTTGGGTTGATGTGCTCCGGTTGGTGCAAGTTTTAAAAATTTATAATCACGAATTAACCGTATAACCTTTTAACACATACGAGCAAGTATACTCGTCCGCAATAGCAAAGTTGGGTAAGTCGAGGTCGTCCCAAGGGATTTTTGTTTTGAAAATAGATTTTATTAAAAAGTTTCTAACAAGAAAGCTTGTCAAGGCTCTCTCGAATAATTGTTCTAGTGAAAATCTGAATCAAGAATAAAACATATACTTGTGTGAAGTCTCATAATCAACCATAGATAATGTTCATAAAGGTTTGGTGTATACTCTTGGTATGATGCACAAATCATAAGCAAATGATTCCCCAACCATGGTGTTTGTTTGTAAAATCATTCTAAGAACAAAAACATTTTGGTAATCCTTTCGGTCCTTATCCCAATGATTATCCTATAAAATTCCATTTGTTTGCAACATGCTCTCATTAAATTTGTTCTTACGAATCTTTCGACCCTTCGTGATGAAAACGTTCCTAGTCTTGTTTTAATAAGCAAAACATGGTGGATGTCAATCACCATATCCCCATACTAGTTTGTCACAACACTTTTTGGAATAAAACACAAGAGAAATCCTTTCGGTCCTTTTTCTTAAAACATGTTTTATTGACAAATCAATCCAAGACTAGTATTTTTCCAACAAACTTATTTAAACAAGATCATATATACATGCATCACATTTTGAGAACATTATTATGATTAATCACATTTCAACACACAAGTATAACACAAACTACTCCATGAAAACAATCATATCTAAACACAAGTCATAACAAAGTAATTCAAACAATTCAAGAGAATAGATTTCCATAACAAAGTTCATAGAATACCTAATCTTTTGTGATTACAAGAATTAGAAATCGTGGAATGTAGCAACCACGCCTCCAATCACCTAGGATCACCGCACAATTCCAAACTACCAAACAATGGACAAGAATGGTTCCTTCCTTGCTTACGGGCGTTTTCCGGTAACTACTAAGCTTTTGGGTTGAAATAAATGGGTAAGTATGAGTTTTGGTGTAAACTAATACTCTATTTGTTGTGTCACACTTAGTATACAAGTACTAGGTCCTTTAAATAGCCAAAGCACTTGCTTTATCGCCCAAAAACGTTCTCTCAAGTTAATATCAAGAAATGATCGGACTCCAATGATTATGGGAGTTAAGACAACAATAAATGCGAATTGTGTAGCTGCGAGCGAAACCGGATCGGTTTCTTCGTCGACGAATCGGTCAAAGCTTTGACCATTAGCCCGGCCGGATCCGGTTGCGGGTTGCGACGAACAGTGGGTTTTGCTCCTTTGACTTTTTGTGACTTTTCCTTTTACGCTTCATTCTTTGCTTCGTTGATGATTTCCAAAGCCAAACTTGATCTTTCCTTGTTGTAGATGCTTGAAATCACTATGCTTCCATATCATTGAGTCCACAAGCTTCCAATCTAAACTTCCTTCCTTTAAACGCTTCCAAATGTGCATAAAACTTCATTTCTTCAATATTCGAGATACACGCTACATATACATACACAAGACGCATCTTTGCACTTTTGCAACATTATGAATAAATATAGCGAATATCATGCACAAAGCCGACAATAACGCTACTAAAACATGTTCATTTTAGGCGTTATCAAATTCCCCACACTTAAGCTCTACTAGCCTCGAGTAGGTCAAACATTGCAAAGATTGATTTCAATGGTCCATAACACCATGTTTGAGAAAATGTAACAATTACCATAAAAGATAACTATTATTTTGCTAATAATATGAGAAAATCTTCTAAAAATGAACCAAACACTTTAGATAACATAACTAGGATACCTCACAAGTGGCTATAAGATTTCACTCAACACTCATATATTGGTGGGTATATCACTCAATGCCTAGTCATGATCAATGCTTTTTACCATAAGCTTGTACAAGTATCAAAACAAAGAAAATAAATTCATCAAAGAGGTCTTTAATTCGGGTTATAACGATAAGGCTATGGGTTCATAATAGGTATGGATAAGACATGGGATAGTTTATGAAATTGGTTTAAAATAAAAATAAAATCAAGTCCAAACCTCCATGGTGCTAGTCATCATACAAACCACAATCCCGAAAAATGATTATTACTCCTCTTCTCATATCGATCACCAAATATATATCACGTCTTAGCACATTGGCTAATCGATAACTCAAACATACTTCATCTTCCTTCATCTTCATAATAATATAGCACATTGGCTATAATCGTCATCATTTTTTTTTTTTTTTTTTTTTTTTATTTATTTTTTTTAACTCCCCACACTTCGCATAAGCATCACCACAAAATACAAAATAAGTATGCATCCTTCGTCTTTGTCGAAATGGCACACACGAATGGCAAAGTGTAACTAACTCATAATCATCAAAAACAATCCAATCATACCAAACAACTAGCAACAAACCATTAGACTTGATAAGGGTTGGCTAAGGTTTAAAGGTGTAAAATATTTTTGTATTTTTCTGGATTTATCAAAAACGAAAAGGATGGCTCGGAAGGTGTAACTAGGGGTATCTAGTGCTAAAAATTGAGCACTAACAAAATGGGTCCATGTGGGTGGTTAACTAACCGATGTGGTCAGCTAATATATCATTAAATGTAAAAATGGAAGGCCATTTGGTTTATTCCTAAAATGCCTCTTATCACTTGAAAATATTTAGATCACTCGAAAGTGATTTTAACCATAATGCATAACTAGTACAAGTTCTAGAATCGACATAATCACCGGCACACTCATAGCAAATATAAAACAAAAGATGTTTCATACAAAAGAAACCTCACAAAATGTGGGAAAAAAAGCTATTATGCATGCTAGAAAATGCTATCGAATCCAAAATGAATTATTTGATAATTTGGTTCAAATCTAAAAATTTTCAAAACCTCATTTTACCATTGAAATCCCAAATTATGTATTTTAATAATCAATAACGCGAAAACTATTAGACCATCAAGGCGAATTTCTTCTAATCACTTGCATCCAAAAGTTATCTAAAAAAAAAAATACGTATCATTTTCCTATTTTCTTCCTCCCCATACTTAAGTTTTGCATTGTCCTCAATGTAATGAAAATGAACTTCAAAGTAAAGAAAATGGGAAAAGATAGTTAAAAGATACCACGGAATAAAATATGCAATAAGCACATTGGGTCATTAGCAAGCACGTGAGTTATCCAACTCGGAATATTTGACCATCAATAAGCTTCCAACATATCCATCCCGCAAACAAAAGCGCAACACAAAATGCACAAAACAAACAAAACTACTAAAACTAGATAAAATCAAAATATACCAAACATCCTAAAGAAAATCAATCAAAAGATAGAAATAGTTTAAGACACATCATGACCATTGTTTTGAAACCATAACTTCCCGAATGACCCATAATCACTCGTCATCCTCGCTCATTTCTTCTCCTTCTTCATCATCAAACTCATCATCATCATCACTTTCGGTTACATAGTTTTCGTCTATGATTTACGAGCGAACTCTCCTCTTTTCTTCTTTCCTCCAACTCGATGATGATCCTCCGACTTCATAACTTGTCCCTCCACTTGAGGCAATCGACCATATGGGGTATTGGATCGAGAAGCGGTGCGTACCGGGATATGGATACGGATAGGTTCCGGATAAAGTGTGTACGGAAAAGGATATGGTGGAACATTTGGTGGATTGTAGGGTGGCAACTCGTAATTGGCTTCTCGAGCCATGTGTTGAAAGATCGGCATCGAATAATCATTGATGTAGTTGTTCCTTAACATCATCGAATCTCTCCACACATCCCTACATTGAATCTCATCTAGATGTTGGTTCCACTCTTCCCATCCTGAATCAAAACTACTGGACGTACCCATTTGCACGTTCTCCATTGGTATATTCCTTTGCTGTTGTGGTGGTTGCTGTTGTGGTCTTGGTTCAACCCATAACCCTACGGTTCTCAATCTCCTATTCAAAGCATTACCAAAACCTTTCGCAGTCCACATTTCACTATACTTTGGCTCTCCACACTTAGCCAATTCCTCATCAACATAATACCCAAGATTCTTCGCTAATCTTGTCACAAAATGTCCTCCACAAATATTCTTGTTGCTCTTGATTCCGGGGCTCTCTAGACAAATATTCGACAACTTTGCCAAATAGCATTACCATCCTTAGTTTCTTCCAAGAACTTCATAATCCATAAGTCCGGTTTCGACATTTGTCTCGCTTCCAAATCTATTAAATGGCGGTCACAATCAACTTGTGAAGTATCCTCATCAACGGATTCACGATGGTTGAAGCATTCCTCCTAGCACAAGTAGGATCTCCCACTTGATTCCAATAAGCGGGAATACTAGGGTAATCTTTTTCAAACCTCCGAAGTCTAGAAAAGTGAGTTTCAAATAAACGATGATTTACCTCATGTGGTTCATACAAACCAAGAGCTACACCAAAAGCTGGTAATGTGTAAGCATGATCCCTACCACAAAGTCTAAACCAAATACAAATCTCCGACATCAAATTCCGAACATCTACTTTTCTTTCAAAATACATGGTTGAAAAGAATTCCATACACCATTCTCGGTAGACTTCTTCATTAACACTGAATGCTCTTTCCCATGACAAATCATTGAACGAATCTCCATCCCCTGGATATACATAAGACGTTCGCATCATACTTCTTAACTCATCTTCACATTCACATTCATTAAATAAATCCCAATCAATCACCCTTGGAACTAAACATTGCCTATGTTGTAATTTTGACAATCTTTCTCGAAAAGCATGTTTCTCTCCATCGGTGAGATCTTTGAATTTTAAATTAGCATTTGCTTCCTTCTTCACACTATACTTAACTTTCTTCTTCTCGTTTCTTTCACAAAACTTTGTAACAAGCGGGTTAATTGGAATTTCCGCTCCACTCGAGCTTCCTACAATAATTCTCTGTAGAAATCACAAAAATAAGATCATATAAGAGTGTTAGAACAAACAAGAAGGTTAGAAAACCCTTTAATAGACATTTCAAAATTTCACAAAAAATTCTCTCAGAAACCGTAACCGGATTCGGTTGGATCACCAACCGAATCGGTTTCCTACTGACATCAGGCAACAACCGTTCGGTTGCCATGCGAACCGAATCGGTTGTCTTGACTACATATCGTATTCACCTTCAAATCCTCAACATCTCGAATTTCTAACGCTCAAACCACTTCTTAGATCGCATTCTATCATCCTCAATGATTTCCCACATCCTAGAATTACTCTATCTTGCTTCCAAATCATCAAACATCTAACATCTTAGAACTCATCTCAACATTCTTAGAAATCAAAAGCTCTAATAGTGTAGCATCCATCACTCTTAAAATCAAACATATCATCCATCAAAATGAATCAATAGTTGTAACTTATCTCATCCCATAAGCATAACCAATTAATTCCGAAAATCTTATCATCTAAAATCCATTCTATTGTGAATCAATCAATCATTCTCTTGTTGTAATGCACTCTATATCAATTACTCACTCAATCCTAAAATATTACCACTTAATTCGGATTATAACAAAAACCCCAAATTGGTGACCTAAAATCCAATTCGAATCAAATGTTCTAATAAAGCCTTAATTGAGTAAATTGAATGTAAATACTTACTTGCTTGGGTGCCATGATGTTATCCTATAATTCAAACAACTTCCAATCTGCTCTCTTGGATGAATTTTTGCAAAAATCCTTCTGGAAAATTAGTGTGTGTGTGTGTTTTTGGAAAAATGAATTTTTTATATTTTTGGTGCAACCGGTTCAGTCAAGGACACAACCGATTCGGTATGCTTTTTGCCAAATTTGCTTTTTTACTTCTTTTTACTTGTTACTTAGGCATTTACCCTCCAAGCAACATATTTTTACTCAAAAAATTCCTGCTAAAAATTTCACACAACATTTATTCACCAAATGAAATTTTGAACAATCATTCAATCCAAAACTAAAACTCTTCATATCAATGAACTAATCCAAACTCAACTCAAAATCATAGTCATAATGTATTAAAACCAAATTACCTCAATCATAACATGAAAAATAAATAAGAAACAAAAATCCTAATGCATCAAATCAAAACAAGATAAAATAAATCATGAAATTCAAGCAAATGATTGCTTGTTATTACGGCCTTTCCTTCCTCAAAATTCCTCAAAATATTCTTGCCTAAGAATATCCTCGCTTTGAAATTTTCCGGTCAATTCACGGAATGTTTCAAAATTTTAAATTCCTCATAAATCTTCGTCCATCCGGGCACAATATATCAAACTTAACATGCCATGCCCCGTCTCCGCTTTGCCTCTTGTAAGTCCCCAATCCTTCGGGTTTCCACTCCAAATTCTTAAGTTGCACCGGTAAAGATCCTAAAAAGTCGGTCAACTTCTTGTAAACAAAAATGTTTTTGAATGGGTTATAGAAAGCTTCTATCGCTAATGCACGTTCCATTTCGTCCTCAATATCGAAATAAGGTGGAGTTAAAGGTCCGTACATTGGATTTCCATGGACATCACGTCCCACTTCAAAACAAGTTAAATCATCATTTGCATCCATCCATTCCAAATCTTCCATACCTTCCAAAATTGGTCCTCTTGGTCTTGGGTAGTATGTTTGCCTCGAAATTCCATCGTCAATAGTCATGGTGCCTCTTCCCATGTCTATAATTGCTCCACAAGTTCGTAAAAATGGCCTCCCAACAATAGTGGTAAACTCTTGTCCACGGAATATCTAAGACAAGAAAATCGCCAAATACGGTTGGTAGCCAATTTGCACTCTTACATTCTTAACTTCCCCATTGCCTTTGCTTGAGTGTTATCCGCCATAGTGAGCTTAGAATGATTAGGTTGCGGATTACTTAGTCCCAAAGTTTGGAACAATGGATACGGCATCACGTTAACACTCGACCCGTGTCGGCTAAAGCATAAACGGTGTAGTTCCATTTACTTTGATTGGCAACACAAAATTACCGGATCCTTTTCTTTCCTTGGCATGCCTTTAAACAAAATCCGATCTCGATCCTCATCCGTGAGATTCTTATCTTCCAACCTAGCCCTCGCTAGCATCAATGCATCCAACTTCTTTCGATAAATCACATAATCTTGGAGAACTTCAATAACGGTTTCTTTTCATTGAGTTCTAGAAATTTTGTTCTAGATTCTCTAATATAGCTTCTTTTTGGCTTTCGGTTAAGGGTTTGATAGTAGTAGTAGGTGACAATGGTGTGTAATCATTTTTGGTGGTGGAGGTTGTTGTTGGGGTTAATTTATTTGATGATGGTTTCTTTCGGTTTGCTTTCCCATTTTCACCACTTCCACATTTTCTCCTCCATATTTGCACACACTTCCACTAGCATCTCGTTGATCCCTTTTCTTCTTCCAACTCGGTTATGTTAATCCGCATCTCTCCATACCAAAATCTACTTGACACTTAGTTGTGACAAGAAAATCTCTTCAAAACAAACATTTGGCTCATCCGCATTACCTTCCTCTAGAACAACAAAATCGGTTTCAAACATATGCCCATGAATGTTGACTTTCGATTTTGACCATCTTTCTCCCATATGCCTCATAATCCATACGAACATGACCGATCTCGTCAAGAACCTCTTCAAGATATAATTCTCTCCATCGCCATATTAATTTGTGCATCCCAAGCACGTACTCCTTCCACTTCACAAGGTGTTCCAAATCTCATCATCGGTGAATCATACACGTTGATGGTGCTTGTGTAAACACTACCACTCTTTTGTTTTTGGGTAGTTGAACCTTGTTTTCACATACTTCTTCCATATCACCCGTGTCAAATCCCAATTCTTTCTTGCTTTCCTCCGAATTCCTCCAATCTTTTCTAATGAACTTCCGTATCCTTGAACATGTCATCCAAAGTGCGAAGGTATTCCGAAATTCGCTCAAACTATCCATGTTACTAGACAACAACAAAACAAAACAAATCAAATCCCAAATGATTAGCGTTAACGTTAGTAAAACAAGAACAAACTATAAATAAAACATATAATAAACAACTAAGACATCTAACAAAATTAAGAAACCAAAAAAAAAAAAAAACTCAAAACCTCATGAAAACTCCAACTCGGATTCGGTTGGCTCACCAACCGAATCGGTTGGTTGAAAAATTATAAGACGA
Source organism: Chrysanthemum lavandulifolium (assembly GCA_022545495.1). Classification (NCBI taxonomy): domain Eukaryota; kingdom Viridiplantae; phylum Streptophyta; class Magnoliopsida; order Asterales; family Asteraceae; genus Chrysanthemum; species Chrysanthemum lavandulifolium. The sequence goes on from CM040242.1 coordinate 274,109,888, forward strand.
AACACGAACCGGATCGGGTTGCGGGTTGCGACCGATCGGTTTGTTTGAAAATATTTTTTTTTTTTTTTTTTTAATTTAATAATAATAATTGAAAGCAAATAAATGTCATTAAGGATGTACTAACTCTAGTTAATAAAAAAAAACTCTTCATAAACTTATAATTAAATAACTCATTAATTCTAATTAAAACCAAAATTAAAACTAAACTAAAAATAAATAAACTACTAATAATTGCTATCATAAAATAAACTAAAACTGAAAATAAGATACTCTTAACCATTACCATCATTAAAATTAAAATAAATAAAACTAGATTAACTAAATAACAAATGTAAAGAAAAGAAAAATAAACAAAGACAATAAATCTAAGAACTGATTAAACCACACAATTACTCTAGAAATCAAAACTCCATAAACTAAGAAGGATAGAAATAAAATTCAACCAAAGAAAAATAAAATTTTCACGAATGTCTAACGGATTCGGTTGGCTAACCAACCGAATCGGTTAGTTTGTAACAAAACTTTTTTTTTTTTTTTTTTTACTAATTTCAAAGAAAATTATAGAAAAATCCCCGGCAACGGCGCCAAAAACTTGATGTGCTCCGGTTGGTGCAAGTTTTAAAAATTTATAATCACGAATTAACCGTATAACCTTTTAACACATACGAGCAAGTATACTCGTCCGCAATAGCAAAGTTGGGTAAGTCGAGGTCGTCCCAAGGGATTTTTGTTTTGAAAATAGATTTTATTAAAAAGTTTCTAACAAGAAAGCTTGTCAAGGCTCTCTCGAATAATTGTTCTAGTGAAAATCTGAATCAAGAATAAAACATATACTTGTGTGAAGTCTCATAATCAACCATAGATAATGTTCATAAAGGTTTGGTGTATACTCTTAGTATGATGCACAAATCATAAGCAAATGATTCCCCAACCATGGTGTTTGTTTGTAAAAATCATTCTAAGAACAAAAACATTTAGGTAATCCTTCGGTCCTTATCCCAATGATTATCCTATAAAATTCCATTTGTTTGCAACATGCTCTCATTAAATTTGTTCTTACGAATCTTTCGACCCTTCGTGATGAAAACGTTCCTAGTCTTGTTTTAATAAGCAAAACATGGTGGATGTCAATCACCATATCCCCATACTAGTTTGTCACAACACTTTTGGAATAAAACACAAGAGAAATCCTTTCGGTCCTTTTTCTTAAAACATGTTTTATTGACAAATCAATCCAAGACTAGTATTTTCCAACAAACTTATTTAAACAAGATCATATATACATGCATCACATTTTGAGAACATTATTATGATTAATCACATTTCAACACACAAGTATAACACAAACTACTCCATGAAAACAATCATATCTAAACACAAGTCATAACAAAGTAATTCAAACAATTCAAGAGAATAGATTTCCATAACAAAGTTCATAGAATACCTAATCTTTTGTGATTACAAGAATTAGAAATCGTGGAATGTAGCAACCACGCCTCCAATCACCTAGGATCACCGCACAATTCCAAACTACCAAACAATGGACAAGAATGGTTCCTTCCTTGCTTACGGGCGTTTTCCAATAACTACTAAGCTTTTGGGTTGAAATAAATGGGTAAGTATGAGTTTTGGTGTAAACTAATACTCTATTTGTTGTGTCACACTTAGTATACAAGTACTAGGTCCTTTAAATAGCCAAAGCACTTGCTTTATTGCCCAAAAACGTTCTCTCCAAGTTAATATCAAGAAATGATCGGACTCAATGATTATGGGAGTTAAGACAACAATAAATCGAATTGTGTAGCTGCGAGCCGAAACCGGATCGGTTTCTTCGTCGACGAATCGGTCAAAGCTTTGACCATTAGCCCACCGGATCCGGTTGCGGGTTGCGACCGAACGGCCGGGTTTTGCTCCTTTGACTTTTGTCGACTTTTCCTTTTACGCTTCATTCTTTGCTTACGTTGATGATTTCCAAAGCCAAACTTGATCTTTCCTTGTTGTAGATGCTTGAAATCACTATGCTTCCATATCATTGAGTCCACAAGCTTCCAATCTAAACTTCCTTCCTTTAGGCGCTTCCAAATGTGCATAAAACTTCATTTCTTCAATATTCGAGATACCGGCTACATATACATACACAAGGCGCATCTTTGCACTTTTGCAACAGATTATGAATAAATATAGCGAATATCATGCACAAAACCGACAATAACGCTACTAAAAACATGTTCATTTTAGGCGTTATCATGGGTCGACATTCCTTTAACTATGAAGTTACCCGCATGGTAATTTGCGAAGTCAGCAAACCAAGGGGTAGTAGAGTTTCCACGAAAAGAAACCGCGCTGAGTGTCTCGAGAGGAAATGTTTCATTTATTTCCATTTTCTCGAAAACATCTTGGTGTGGGTTTTCTAGACGGGACAGATGATCAGCAGCTAGGTTCTCAGCTCCTTTTTTATCACGTATAATGATATCAAATTCTTGCAGGAGGAGAACCTAACGGAGTAATCTCGGCTTTGCATCTTGTTTTGCAAAGGGATATTTGAGAGCCGAGTGATCCGTATACACCACGCATTTGGTCAAGATTAGGTATGGCCGAAACTTCTCAAACGCATACACCACGGCTAGTAGCTCTTTTTCTGTAGTGGTGTAATGGGTTTGAGCTTCAGTCATAGTCTTACTTGCGTAGTGGATAGGCTGAAAATGCTTGGCTTTACGTTGCCCTAAGACTGCACCGATAGCAAAATCACTTGCATCGCACATGAGCTCAAAAGGCAAGTCCCAATCAGGAGCAACGAGAATAGGTGCTTCCGTAAGCTTTTTCTTTAATGTTTCAAAAGCTTTGATGCACTCGGGTGAGAAGATAAAAGGAGCATCTTTTTCAAGAAGATGGGTCATAGGCCGAGCGATTTTAGAAAAATCTAGTATGAATCTGCGATAAAAATCGGCATGACCTAAAAAACTCCTAATACCTTTAACGGTAGTAGGATGAGGCAATTTAGCAATAACATCGACTTTTGCTCTATCTACCTCAATCCCGTTTTTTGAAATCTTATGGCCAAAGACTATGCCTTCTTTGACCATAAGTGGCTCTTCTCCCAATTTAGACAAAGATTGGTGTCTTCACACCGCTTTGAGCATTTTATCTAAATGGGAGAGACATGTTTGAAACGAGTCCCCAATGACCGAGAAGTCATCCATAAACACCTCCATTGTTTCCCGATCATGTCGTGGAAAATTGCCATCATACATCGTTGGAACGTGCCGGGAGCGTTACATAGGCCAAAAGGCATACGTCTCAGAGGCAAAAGTTCCGTATGGGCGGTGTGAATGTGGTCTTTCTTGATCCCGTGGATCAATGGGGATCTGAAAATAACCGAGAAACCATCAAGGAAACAATAGTATTCTTTCCCGCTAATCTCTCAAGCATTTGGTCCATGAAGGGTGAGGAAAATGGTCTTTTCGGTGGCGCCACTCAACTTACGATAGTCAATGCAAACACGCCATCCGCTTACCGAAAGTTGGAATTAACTCGTTATTTTCATTTGTGACAACAGCTTATGCCACCCTTTTAGGAACACGATGAATTGGGCTAACCCAAGGACTATCGAGATTGGGTAAATTAATCCTGCATCAAGAAGTTTGAGAACCTCTTGTTTAATAACATCATGGATTTTGGATTTACTCGTCTTTGATGTTGAATGGCGGCTTGAAGTCATCCTCCATCAAGATTTTGTGAGTACAAAACTCGTGGTTGATACCCTTAATGTCGGAGAGTTTCCAAGCAATTGCTTGCTTGTGTGACTTCAAGACCTTTATGAGAGCGACTTTTCATCTTTACTCAAATCTCGGCAATAATGACGGGTAATTTATCATCACCTCAAGAAATGCATACTCGAGATGAGGTGGTAAGTCCTTAAGTTCGACTTCAAGAAATTCTTGCTTTTCTCAACCGACTTGACTTCCTTGTTATGAAGCTCGACGGAGGAGCGATGATGGATCATCATTGAGCATCTTCTCGATGAGAAGAATATCTCCTCGATGTCAATTGGGCGTGATCAATTTCCCATGAAACCGAATCACTAGACAAGTATGCTTCAATCTCTTCCAAGATGAAGTCACTTTCCTCAAACGGAGTGAGAGAAGGAGTAGAATTGGCAATGATGGGTTGAGATGAATGAGTAAGATTATCACTCAAGAATTATGATCATAACCGAGAACTTCTTGAGAGTACTCTTACGAAGCAACATCAATGATATCTATTCGGTTAACCGACTCGTAATCATAGTTTGCGGAGTACCTCAAGTTTGATCAAGGTTAAAGGTGACAGCTTCATTACCCACACGTAATGTGATTTCTTGCTCAAATACATCAATGAGAGACGCCCATTCTCGTGAATCCTCGTCCAACAATGAGAGGAACCCGATCATCGGCATCAAGTCAACAACCACAAAGTCACCGGAAAATGGAACTTTCCTACTTTCACAATCGTCCTCGGCAATGCCAAGTGGACGGATATTGTACGATCGCAAGCTCGAGAGTCATGCATGTAGGAGTAAGGTCCGGAGAGAAAGTTTCTTCCATATCGAAGAGGCATCGTGTTAATGCTTGCACCAAGATCGGCTAAGGCAAAGCATTCAACCATTCCTCGAAATACACAAGGTAAGAGAAATTTTCCAGATCTCCAAGCTTCGGGAAGCTTCTTAATGAATCTACCGAGCGCCTCGTTCGAGGAGTTTTAGCCATTTCAAACAGTTTTCCTTGTTGCTTAACATGTGTTTGAGAGTTGATGCAAACTTGGGCATCAAGATGATAGCATCCGCAAAGCTTATGTCAAATGTAGTTCTTGGAAAATTTGAAAAAATTTGTCCATTTGATGACCGGCTTTTTCATGAGCTTTGCTCATTCAAACGTGATGGGTAAGGAATAGAAGTTTTGGATTGGGTTTTCAACGGAGCTACAGGAGGTTCAAAAACAACTCTGGATTGGATTTGGGTTTTGGGAAAACTTGAGGATGGACATCGTTGGTACCTCCGTTATTAGTAGGAAGTTCCTTGTCCTTTGTAGCCTCGTGTTCACTTTTCACTACCTTCGGAGAGAAAAAAAGAAGAGGTAGTAGGAATAGCGGGTCCATCGTATGATACACCACTTCGGTTGTGATCGCCTTTGCATCGCCCTCGGGTTAGCGATCGTGTTGCTCAAGTTTTCCGAGCCCGAGGGTTGATCATTTAAAGACTTCTTTAGATCGTGATCGATCCGACCGACCAACAACCTGCTCATTTCATCTTGGGATTTCATGAATTGCTTCAATAGCTCATCGATGATGGTCCAGTTGGAACAATGGCTTGAGTTTGATTAGGAAAATTCTAGCCTCTATTGTTCGGGATTAGGGCCTTGATTTTGAAAATTTCCTTGGTTAGGATTCATATTCCCATGAAATTGATTCCCCGATTGAAATTGTTTTGATTAAAGTTTCCTTGATGTTGGAAACCTTGATTTGGTCCGGGATAGAAATTACCTTGGTTTTGATAACCTTGGCTCATTCTAGGTTGGTTCGATTCGGTTTTGCATGTTATAATTCGGTTAAAACGGTGGTCCTTGATAAGTATTAGCACGGTAATTTGGTTCATTTTGAGGACGGTATTGATTACCTCCCGATGTGAAGTACCGGCTATAGCATTAGCTTCAAACGGACTACCATCCGTGGCGAGACAGCTGTAGTATGCATGAGGCCACCACAAGTAACATTGCACTCGACTTTCTTCACTTCACCATGTGATGGTGTCGTGTGAAAGTGACTTTCTTTGGTTTGCAAGAACCAAAGCACGGACAACATCCGTAAGTTTGTCAATCTTAGCATCGGTGCTAGATGTACTCACGTGAGATGAAGTAGAAGCTCTGCATTAGATCGAGACCGATATGTCTTTGTTCGGAAAGGCGGACACGGGACTTGTTTTCTATGATTAGCAAGGCTTCTTTTGTGATCTTGCTCAGAAATTACCTCCGGAGGCATTTAAAGAGTCTTGGTTAGTTTGGTTCAGACCATTGTAGAAAGTATCCATTTGCATTAACTCGGTAAAACCATGATGCGGACACTTTGAGCAACTCTTTGTAACGATCCCATGCCTCACCGAATGATTCATCAAATCTTTGAGCGAATTTCATTATCTCATTCTTAAGACTTGTAGTTCGGGATGGTGGATAGAATTCGTTAACAAACTTAGTGACTAAATCCTCCCATGTCTCAATGGAACGAGGGGTTGTTTCTCAAGCCAACCGCATTGTCCTCTGAGAGAATGGGAATAGAAGAAGCTTAATTGCTTCATGTGGGACATTCTTGTATTTGATGGTCGATGCAATCTTGTTGAACCATCGAATATGTGCATGAGGGTCGTCCCGCTCAAAACCATAAAATTGGCTTTGGGTTACAAGATTAAGCAACCCGGTTTTAAGCTCAAGGTATCGCCTCGATGGTTGGGACAACAATGGCATCTCCGTAACCCTCGATGGGTGCTTGGAGAAGCTCATTCATCGGCTTATCTTCGCCATTACGACATGGGGTGGTTGTGCTAGACGCCTCATCACGGTGAAGGAGCGAACGCCCTCACGCTTCTGAGGAATACTTACAAGCTCGAAAGTGGACTTGTAGAGTGGAAGAACGAGTGTGCATGCACTAAGTATAAAAATCACTTTCAAAACAAATGCGAGGCAAAACGACAAGTGAACTTAAACCAATAATCACAAATGAAATGGCTTTTTAAAAAGGTACACCAAATCACAAGGACACAAAGGCAAGTTTTGATCTTTAAGATTGGAAACTTATTAATGTTCACACCCCAGTTGGTAGGTGTTCGCCTTGGTTTGCGGTGGTTGATTTTATGTATTTATTAAGTACCACTAAAAAGACGTAGGTATGGATTTGTGCTAAGGGTTTAAAACTTTTGGACAATATTTTTGGTATCGTCTCGTTTAACCAAATCGCATCGCTTTAAGAATCACCTTAAAGAAAATACGGGATAGAAAACGTTACGATTGTTTTGTTGTTTTATATATATATTTTTTAGTGTTGTTAACACTTTAGGAAAAGTGTTAATGAACTTTTGATTTTGATAACTTTACAAAAAAAGCATTTACAAAGGTGGTATATGTGCAAGTATGGGTGCGAAAATGCTTAAAACACGCTTAAAGCCTCCCGCAATGCGCTAAAATTTTGATCGCCCAAACTGTCAAGTTTATTACCCAAGTCAACCACTTGTGAATGGTCAACCGTAATAAAATTCAAACAGTCTAAAACCAATGCAATTAAGTCCAGAGGAATATAGTGTTTCCCCAGGTCGTTAAGTCCCATGGAGGATTAATGGTGCTTAAAAACGTTCAGATGTCGAATGATCACTAAGGATAATGATCTGTAAGGATTTTGGTTTATAATTACACTACTGATTGATTGGAATTGTAATTGGATACAGAATTATAAAGCACAACAATCAGATTAAACAAACGTAAATACGTACGTTTATTAAATTTTTCGTAAACTTACAAAATAAAACGTAAATTTAAAAGAATAAAACACCTATGGATATAAAAATGATATTTTTACAATCCTAATAATAAGAGAAATTTATTGGAAAATTAAAATTATTTTATAACTATTTATTTAATTATTATTATTTAAAACTATTTTTAACTATTTAATAATACCCTAAAATATAAGAAAATATTAAATAAAGCTAGAAAAGTGAAATTATGACTTAGAAAAATCTAAAATATTATAAAACTTATTTTAAAATTGAAAATATATTTTTACACTTTTATCTATTTATTATTAATTAATTCCTATTTATTAATTATTTAAAATACACTTAAATACAAGAAAATATAAAATTAACTCGAAAATGAAATTTTAACTTAGAAAATCTAAAATATTAGAAAACTAATTTTAAAATTGAAAAGATATTTTTGTGTTTTTTATTTGTTTATTATTAATTATTTAATACTTTTAACTATTTTAAATTCAAATAAATACTAAACAAACTAAGAAAATTTCAAATTTTTTCTATAAATATCTTATGATGACGAAAGCTAAGAAAATTATAAAAAGAAAGTGCTTAATAATAAGTTTGAAAAGAAAATTAAAAAGCTAATTTATATTAAATAAACGCTATCACTATTTTTAAAATGATGTTTTTGTGTTTTTTTATTTTATAAACCTATTATACTACTGATAATAAGCAACTTTAATGAAAACAAAAATTTTGGAACTTAAAAATAAGCAGTTTGAGATCTTATTATCTTAACAGTTGAGCTTTTTGGCTTATTTTAATGATTTTAAGCTCAACTAAGCTATAAAGTAAGCTAACAAGCTAGAAACAAAGGTAAATTAAGATGCAAACAAGTTTAAGCTACTTAGATGAAGCTAAAAAGCACAAAGAAACATACTGATAAGCTTTTAATAAGCTAATAAGCACTTACTCTAATCCTATAAACCAAACAGGCCTGCAGTCAAATCTAAAAGCAATTTAAGCTCATGAAATAAGCTAAAAAGCTCAAAATAAGGACTGAGGTAGCAAGATGGGTTGGAGGGATTTCTAAAAAGTCCAAGCTCAAACACTGGGGTCCATTAATAAGCTCTGTGTGAGCTTGAGAAAAAGCTTATAAACACTGACTACTTAGTTTAAACAGAAATGGGATAAGGTAAAAGCTAGTAGCAGCCCTACCAAATAAGCTAGAAAGTAAAAGAATAAGCTTGGAACTTTAAGACAGCTAAGTTAGCTTTTCAAAAAAACAAAATACACAAGCTAAGGTTCACTGATGAGCTTTTTATGAGCTTGTGAAATAGGCCTATTCAACTGTGCACAGGGCACTTTTTTAGAAAAGTGTCTAAAATAAGCTAAGAAATAAGCAGTTTAAAAAGCTAACTAAAAATTATTAAAAATACTATGATTAAGATGAGCAACTAAATATTATAAACCTAAAAGCACATATTATAAAAGTTAATATTAAGTCCTATAAAAAATTATTTAGTTTATTCAAAAACTACAAATAAGAAAATTTTGACTTTTTATCAAATGAGCACTGATTTTTCTTATATATCTGAGCTATATTGACCTAATGTAACATATATCAACCAAAAACAATAGCATTAACAACCTCTAACACAGTTTACAAAGCAAATCCAAACAACCCTTTATAAAACTGTTTTGAAGCTTTAAGTACTAAAACAAATTTTTAAACTAAGAGATCTATTGATTAACTTATATTAACTAAAATGAGACAGGATTAAGCCAAAATTAATACACTTTAAACACTTAAACTAGAAAATGCAAATTTTGAAGAAATTGCTTACAAATTGTGTCCAAGCACAAAACAGAGAACCAAGAGCCAAGAACACAACCTATAGCTTCCCAAGAAGCACTAAACCAAGGGCAATCCAAAATAAACCCTGCTCCAGCTTCTTGATCATTTTTCCATTGAATTTTTATTTATAACTAATTTTTGTATTTTTGGTAAATTTGCTTTTTGATACTAAACAGATTTTAAAGTTTCTAAAAGCTTTAAAAGCTTTCTAGGAGCTTAAGTGAGCTTATTCAGGTCCATACTAACAACTACAAACAACATTAAGCTAATATGAGATTTTGAACTTGAAAATTGCATAAACTTGAAATGAAACCAAAATTGAAATTGATTACCAAAAAGTTGTACAATACACTAAAATTGATAAAAACAAGATTGAAAGCTAAATTTTACCTCGGAAAGCTTAAAGTAATTAAACGACTAAGAAATTTAAAATTACACTAGATAGACTTCACATTGCTTCATCTCTTTCTTTAAAATGATCTTTTAGACTCCTTGTCGACCTCTGATTGTTTCCCACTTCTTTCCAACCATTGGATCCTTCAAACTCATCAAATTCGTCCATTTGGCATTTTGGCGCCAAAATTTCTTTGAGCAGGTTTTTGTTATTAATGAATTTTGGGAAGATGTGGAGGTGTTAGGGGAGTGGTTAGACAGCTGGAAAGGTAGTGGTGAGGTGGTAGGAGCAAGTGGTGGAAACCACGATGGTTTTGAGTAGGTGTCTAGTTTTGGCGCGTTTGTGAGAGAGATGTACAGTGATAGTGGGTTTGACTTTTGTTGACCCGTTTTTAATAATAAGGCAAGGGGGTTCAAAATGGGGGGTCACAGGATATTGACAGGGGGTCTTTTGGGTTTTGCTGGGTTAATAATACAAAAGGGGTCCATTTGGTTTTGTAGCTAATTAACAAGGACCATTGTTGTAATTTTGACAATCTTGAGGATCGAACCGCCACTTTTCCAAAGTTAACACAAGGACCAATTATGCCATTTATGAATAGTACAAGGGTAATATTTGATAATTTTCCATTTTTAAATATCCGAGGACTATTTTTGACATTTTTGAAACTTTAGGGACCTAAGTTGCCATTTTTGCAATTTTAAACTTCAAGGACCAAGTTTGACAACTCATGAATCCCTAGGGACTTTAAATAACATTTTTCATTATTTTGATTTACCAGGGACTATATTTGACAACTTTTGAAACTTGGGGGACTAAAACTGCCAATTATGCAAACTTGATACGTTTTTCACCTGATTTTGATATTTTTGCATTTGAAACACATAAAACACTTATTTGTGATATTTTTATCATTTTGATGCATTTTTGAGTGTTTTTAGATGTTTTTACAGTCTAAAAGGTACAAAAATGATGAGTATTTGCACACTCATCAGAGCCCATGGCTTACAAGCCATCTGCGCTCAGCAATGGTCGATAGAAGTTGAGGATATAACTCCTCATCGTACTCTAGGCTTAACTTGCGCAACTTCTCCTCCTGAGTTTCAAGGGCACTTTTCACAGTAGCGCCAAAGTTTTCAAGCTGGGAGGTCAGTGCGTCTTTACCATTCTCCAAATATTTCATGGCCCAATGACAGGATGACTTATAGCCCGCGGCCTCTGCACGCTCTTGATTTATTTGACTCATCAGAGCCATTTTATCCTCGGCGAGTTTTTTAGTGTACGACCCCATATTCTCCGCTTCACGCCTAGCACTAGCTAATTGCGCCTCAAGCAGCACAATTCGTTGGTCTTTTTCAGCACCTTGGCTAGTCTCGCCCGAGTACTTTACCTTTAGCCGCGAAGCAAGTAAGACCAGATCATCGACCAGTTGTCCCATGGACGCGTCTCCAGAGGTCCCAGGCTCAGCGCTTTGGCTCTTCAGCCCAGATGATTCAGCACGAATTGGACTTGATTGGGGGGGGCGACTCTGCAGATTGTTCAAATCTACAAACAGGACGAGAAAATCACAGTTATTCAATAATATCATGAAGCATTTCGGTACATAATCTTGTAAGGATACTTACACAGGAAGGGATGTGTCAGGTGATAGTGGGCGCGACGCAACATCACTAGAAGATGACTCCACACTAAAAACAACCGGGCGCTTCTTCCGAGAGGTGGCAGCGCCATCGCCACTGCGCTTCCTTTTGTGCTCCAATCCTGGACTTTCTTCTTCCTCTTCCATTTCCTCCACATGCTCTACCGCTATGGGCGCAAGTTGCACTGGAGGTGCAGGGACTGTAGAACTAGGCATACTCTGTAAAGGTGTTGCTTGGAGCGCAACGGATGAACTTTCCCCCGCCTCGCCTAGGTCCATCACTAGGGTACGCCCGGCCGTCGCAACAAGCACGGGCTCTTCTCCCACTTTCAGTGGTCGTGTTCCCACCTCTACATCAATCGACTTTGTCAGGTGCACAATGCTGAACAGGTCCATCTCTGCGCAACAACAACGAAATACAAACAGTTCACGACAAGTACGAAGAACAAACAGTTAAAAACTTACAGTAATGTAACTCAACGGGGTGCAAAAGCATGAGCACCCACCCTGACCATCGGCGCCTAAGAAGATAGGAACTTCTTCTGAACTGCCAAAATAGTTGCGACTCAAGCCAATATGCACCAAGAACTCCTCGGGGTAGGAGCTTATCGGGATACGATTCGCATTTATTGTTTCCGCATCCTCCGCGTTATATGATCCAGGGAGGGGGCGCTCATCCTTTGGAAGTGTCCCCTTAGAGTAAAAATCAAAATGAGACGGAAAGCATGTGTCGTCAACCCGAAAAAGGTTTCCTCCAATTTCGAAAGGCGTCTAATTTTTCCGTATAACATTGAGTGATCCGTGGCGCGCGAAGAAACCCACCCGCTTGACCACGTGTGTGGTAAAACGCGCGAATAGGTGGATTGTGGGGTTGATGGCCAATAAATGGCGCTTCACCTCGGTTAATTAGTTTTGCCGCACCTATACAAATTAACCGGGACAAATGAATGCGGTAATAATTCAATACGTCACTTAAGAATAACGATAGGGGTATGCGCTGATTTGCAAATTCAAAGAATCGCGTGTATACCCCAATATTCCCATTGGGGAAATCCGCTATCGACGCATTCGCAGCCGGAACTTCCGGATGTACTGCGCTGGGAATATAATACTCCGATGCAAACTGGCGAAGCTCGTCCTCCGTTATGTCTGATGTAAAATCCGATAATTCCTTAACCATGGTATTATTTATAATAAAAAACAACGGAGCAGGCGCAGTTACCTAGGGGATATTTCGGTATGAAGACTTGGAAGTGTTTGCGCTATGGTAATGGTGGATAGCGTTTTTTTTTTTTTTTTTTTTTTTTTTTTTCTGTGTGAAACGGTGAAAATGAAGTGAAGGATTATATAACCTCCTCCTCCACGCGATGATCGACACGTGGCCTCCACCAACCCTAAATATGTGGTTGGGATTGTTTGATGGGACATGGGTACAGTAACTTTTCCCCCGATTTACGAGGTGCCCGTTTCCTTTTTTACGGCTGGATACAATGTATCATAAGGATATTTTCTTTAGCTTCTTGGCTACGCTTTGCTTATTTTTCATAGACTACGATAATTAGTCTAGCATCCGTAGTTATGCACTGCGCATACTAGACTGGGGGGACATGATGACGTATAGTCTATATCCGGGTCGTGGACCCGACTAAAGTCCAATACTAACTTGGCCCGGTACGAATTGGGCTAAGCAGATTAAACGTTTGGGCTCATGAAGGCCCAAACCCGAATCTATTGATGGAATAGATATCCGATATCTTCTAAATAGATAGATAATCATTCCCAACCGATTAAGGCGGGATACGCCGAAGGTTGAGGAACACAGAACCAACAAGGATTCCGTGCGTATATAAAGGGAATCACATCCCTCGTTTAAGGTACGATCTCAGAACCCTAATTCTCCTTAAACCCTAAACCGATTACTTACTCTCATGCCGGAGGATAATAGTGGGAAACAGTCCCACGGTAAGCCTAACGGTGTCTTTTGTCTTTTAGTGTGCAGGTCTCAAGCAACAATTCTCAATTGGTACGAGAACCGGAGCTCCAAACCAGGAACGCCCAACTTTTGTATCAACAATATTTAAGAGTTTTGATATTTAAGTATACTAAGGGTATCTTTGGCAAAAATAGTCGAGCGAGTAGTAAGCGATGAGTGTGAGTCATGAGCGAGAGTCATGCAAATCATCGCCACACCTTCTTAAAAAAAGCATTAAAAAATTGAGCATTCTTAAAAAATAGGAAAGTTCACCGCGCATTTGCCAAACGACTACTATAAATAAAAATGTTCATTGCCCAATGCTCATCACTCTAAAAAGATTCACACCGCTCTGTGCCAAACATACCCTAAAAAACTTAATTCTAAGCCTAACCACATTAATATGACATTTGTTTACATTTTATTAGTAAAGCAAATTTTAGGTATTTTTTCATATTTACCTCTAATAATTAAACGCTTTTTTTCTCTCTAGAAGTTTTTGTGCTCGCATCATCTTCGTTCTTATCCGATTCCTATCGAATTAGCTACCGCTCTACCAATTTGTTGCAATAATTTGACACGATTTTTTAAGAAAACTTACATCACGCTTTGCAATAATTCAAAGAAACCCCACATATTTTTATGCTTGTTGTCCAAGAGTGTATTTAAGGAACGTGTAGACAGATATGGAAAAAAGTTATATATTTAAGAGTTTTGATATTTATGTATACTAAGGGTATCATTGGCAAAAATAGTTGTGAGCAGTAGCTGTGCAGCTCATCGCTCACAGCTTTTTAAAAAAAGCATTAAAAAATTGAGCATTCCTAAAAAAATAGGAAAGTTCACCGCGCATTTTCCAAACGACTACTAAAAATCAAAATGTTCATTGCTCACCGCTCATCGCTCTAAAAAGATTCACACCGCTCCGTGCCAAACATACCCTAAGTAACTTAATTCTAAGCCTAACCACATTAATATGACATTTGTTTACATTTTATTAGTAGAGCAAATTTTTGGTATTTTTTCACATTTACCTCTAATAATTAAACGCTTTTTTTCTCTAGAAGTTTTTGTGCCTGCATCATCTTCGTTCTTATCCAGATTCCCTATCAGAATTATAGTACGAAACAACTTTCATTAAATTCAATAAGTTGTTAGACACAATATCTAAATTGATAACTTCACTAATGTTTTCTCTCATAACCGTTTCCCACTTTTCACGTGTTTCAAAAATCACCATTTTTTCTTCAATTTCTCACCAAATACTTAACAAATTTCTATTCTGAGAACACCATTAGATTCCTCTTATCATTCCGCATCTAATGGTTAGTTTGAATTAGTTTTTTGATAAGTTTTGAAGAAAACCCCAAATTCAACAATTTGGCGGCAAAATCTCTTTCCAAATTCTGCCTTAATTTTGTCTTGTATTCAATCTACTACGCTTTGTTTTGTTTCTCTTGTTCCTTGATCTAGATATTAGTAGTTATGTCGAATAAAAAGAAACAGAGAACATCAAATCGGACTCCTAGGGTTCCGGTTAGATTTGAAGATCATGTTGTAAGTAGTTTGGGACATAAGAGGAATGAAAAAGAAAGTGATGTCACTAAGAAGGTGAATGTGAATAGTAGTGCAGGGGAAACAAATGTTGAAAGGAAAACCAGTGAATTAGAGAGGGAAAATAGTATGTACATGGGGGATCAGATTAGGAAGGTGATTGATGTTGATAATACTGTACAGAATAAAGGGGATGGAAGTGATAATAATGGAATTTGTGTTAATAATAATGTTGCATTGGAGAGTTTGACAAGTGTTTGTGGAAATGATTCAATGGAGGAGGAGTGTACTATGAATGTTGGAACTGGTAGTAAGACTGTTAATGAAGACGAGAATGTGTGTAAGGATATGAGTAATATGAGTGCTGATAAGTATGGTATGAGTGCCAAAAATGTTGAGAAGTATCAGGACTCAATCTCTTATGCTAGTATGGTCACTAAGGATGAAATCCCTACCAAGCTTAGTTTTATTCCAACTGTAACAACTGAGTCAGGTAGTGAGGTTGTGGTTTGATCCGCTCCTGAACAGTCAAGTTTAATCACACAAGCCGACCACTTGTGAATGGCCGATCGTAACAAACTTAAAACGGTTCGTAGCAAATGCAATGAAGATCGGGAGAGTATAGTGTTTCCGGTCGTTATGTCCCAAATGAAGCTATGCGATGAATCACCAAACGAATAGTGATCGAGAGATTTGATGTAAAAAGGGATTGCGATTATTATAACTACGTAAATAGCCTATAATTACAAAGGCTTAAATGCAAATTAAAGGAAATTAAAAGATAAAAATATTAAATAAACGCTATCACTATTTGCAAAATGATGTTTTGATTTTTCGTTTTAAAACTTAAATTAAAAACTACGCGACGTACAAAAGAAAATGTGAAACTAAAGGTAATTAATCCTAAAATATGAAATGATATTTTACAAACCTAATGATAAAAGAAAATTTATAGAAAAGAAAATTATTTTTAAAACTATTTATCTAATTATTATTAATTAAAAACTATTTTTAACTATTTAATAATAACCTAAAGTACAAGAAAATATGAAATAAAGCTAGAAAAATAAAATTATGACTTAGAAAAATCTAAAATATCAAAAGAGAATTTTCTAAACAATTTTTGTATTTTTCTGAATATTTTTCGATTTTTTATGAATTAAAAACTATTTAAAACTACTTAATTTGCTTAAAAATACAAATTTAACTAAGAAAAATATAGAAAAATATTTTTTTGACTTTTTATATTTATCTTAACTTAAGAGAAATGAAAAATTATTTTTTTGAAACTTTTCTTAATTAATTGTATTAAATGCTAATTAAAAATGCTTAAAAACTAATTTAAATCAAGAAAAATAGCAAAGTAACTTAGAAAAATCTGAAAAATTCAAGATACGTCTAAAATAATATTCTAAAGCTGAGAAAAATATAAAAACAGGTGATTGTGTGCAAGAAAATGAAACTGCAATCTCAAATGCTTATAAATAAGCACTTTTAACAAGCCAAAAGACACAATAAGCTACCAACTTGATACAGAAGCTATAAAATGCTAAAATTACCAAAATGCAACAAGAAACAACAAGCCTTAAACTACTGAATTGCACTCTACATAGATTTGGTGTTTTGAGTTAAGTACCAAAAATCAGTTTGAGGCTTCTACTTGCAGCCCAAGAATAAGCAACCAAATAAGCTGAGACTCCAAAAACAATAGTTGGATCCTACACTAGACCTGGGTACCTACTTATAAACCAAAGATCAGATGCTCACAAGCTCTTATGAGCTTTTCCCAAGCTCAGAAGTCCTCGTGCGACTCGAGTATCTTGAGTCGACTTGCACAGGCATATTAAGCCCATTTGACAAGCCTTTTGAAGCTTATAAAAATTTGCAAAATCTACAAAATAGCAATAAGAAAATAGACCACCGAGGTTTTTAAAATCCCAAGTTTTATTTGATTTGGCCCAGAACTGAGCTCATGAAAATTCACCTCAGTTTGGCTCAAAATGGATTTTTCAAGATTTTGACTTTTTGACAGATTAAGATGTTTGACTTAAATGAGATTTGAACTCAATTTGTGGACTGATCTTGATGTTAATTGATGAAATAAAGCTAATGCACTCTATCCCTATGTATATTAAACACAAAATGAGCTTATGGTTATTTCAAAATCCAACAGTTAGGCAAATGAAGACAGTTGAAGATGGATTTGACTTTAGAGCTAATGCAGGTGTATATTATGACTGATATGAATACAAATGAGCTAAACAAACCTAAACAAACAAGTTTCTACCACTGAGCAATCCTTAATCACAGAATTGCTATATGATCCAAACAACCTTTAAAACACTGATTTGCAATAAAAAAGAAGCCAACTGCTAAACTAGCTGAAACAAACTCTTAAACTAAATTAATATGACCCGAAAACAACTAAATGAATGATAAAACTAAAGCTATCCACGATACAAGTACAAACATAGTTATGCAAAGCGAAGTGAAATGAAAAGGAGGTATCTACTCACAGTGTCCACTTGTGTTGCGGGCTAAAACCAAACCAAACCTATTCTAACCTAGTCTATTTCAACCCATCCAAGCTTTGCATTACCCGATTCATCACCATTTTCCAATTTTAGCTCCAGTTTGACTTTTGTTGACCATGATCCAATATTGCTTGAAATTGATGTATAAGCTACAAAAGCTTTAAATAGCTTAAATAAACTTATTGTAACTTAAAAATAAGTTGCTAGAAGCCCGAAATAAGAATTTGAAACTGAACTTCTCAACAGTGAACATCAAAAACATGAATTTTAGCTAAACTATGAAATTGATACTTGAAAGAAGAGTACAATGATAAAATCACTTGAGTTTAGAACAAAGAAACAAACGATTACATTTTAACACTTAAACTAAAACATTTATCTTAAAAACGACATACAAGAAATTATAAAACTAAACTACTGCCCTTTGCTTGCTTCTTCTCTCTCTTTTATAACTCCAAATGTCTTCTCCCATTCCTCTGATTGATTCCCACTAAAAATCCTGGCCATAGGATTGGTTAGGAAGATATTGGCCATTGGATTGGTTTTGGCGGGAAATGGGTTTTATGCCAGTTGGTGTTGAGTGTAAGGTTGAAGAGGCATTAAATGCACCTTGGCTTGGGGTGAGGTGGAGGGTAGTAGGATGATGATGGAGGACAAGGGTTGAGTGTGCAGTGTGTGTTGCAGGGAGGTGTGATGATGAAGATGGCAACCCGTGAGTTGGAGGGAAAAGGTGGAGTCAAAAGGGTTTGACTTGGTATATTAAAAGGGAAGGGTCCAAAATGTATGACAGGGGGTCACAATTGGGAATGGCAGGGGTCCAAAGTAGTTTTGATAGGGTCCAAGGCTTGTATTAATAATCATAGGGACCATTTGTGTAAATTCTGAAAAACAAGGGACCAATGCTGCCATATTATCAAAGTTGCTCCAAGGGACTAAAAGTGACAAGTTTAAATAATACAAGGACCAAACTTGACATTTTCCAATTTTCCAAAGGCCATTTTTGCCAATTTTTAAACTTGAAGGACAATTTTTGTAATTTCTCAAAACTTTTGATATTTTTCACCAAAGGACTAATTTTGATAAATTATGATTTCAAAAGGACCTTTGGTGACTTTTCTTTTGAAATAAGTGCTCGGGGACTATTTCGACAATTTTGAAACTTGGGGACCGAAAGCGCCAATTATGCAAACTTAGCTCATTTTTCATCCGATTTTGAATATTTTGCATCCGAAACATATAAAATGTAATTTTGGAATATTTTCAGATTTTGATGCAATTCGAGCATTTTAAACGCTTTGCGTTCAGATTTAACCAAAATGATGAGTATTTACACACTCATCAATCCCCACACTAAACTATTGCTAGTCCCTAGCAATCTTTTGAGAAAACTTAATGGATTTGAATCTCTTTACCAAAATCCATTACTCGGAGTAGCCAAATGTGTCGGTTCAAGTAAGAACCATGGTACACCGATAACCATGTGATTTTGAGCAAACCACCAACTTCCAACGGATTTGATTTGTCTTTACCGTGGCCGCTTGCTCGGACTAGCCAACTCTTAGATAAATTATCAATATTATCTTTGGTGAGTCGATTACCAATTATGGTTTTTCCATCGCCTTTACCACAAGCCATAAACTTGCGGGCTAGCCAACTCTTCACTTTTAAGGATATGGTGAAATGAATACCATACAATTTTGGGCAAATTGCAAGCCGTCAACGGATTTGAGATATCTTTACCAAGAGCCGCTTTGCTTCGGATTAGCCAATCCTTTTGTTTATTAGACATGGCGGATCGATAACTATAAGATGAGTAAGTGCAAAACACTTACTCAAAAAAAAAAATTGGCCAAAACGGGGAATTGGGCGGTATAATTACATGATAAAATTTGTGAGAATTCCCCACACTTAGAAATGAATATTGCCCTCAATATTCAAAGTACCTACCGTTATGCCAAAACAAAGAACGTAAAAGGAAATACTACGGCCATTATTTAGAAAGATTTTTTTTTTTTTTTGAGAAAACTTATATACAACATGCTGGGCAACTCCCCACACTAGGGTGGAACACACGGGTGAAAACCCATGTTTAGCTAATGTTTTTGATTACCGAGTCGCTAGCTTGACTCGACCTCAATTAATTTGTTCATGGGAAGTAAGTGGAAGAGACAATCTCCATCGGACTTTCATTCAAGATGTTTGACAAACATTTGAAGCACGTGAAAGTTCCACACCGATGAGATATACATAGAACCGGCTCAAAATGATAAATGAAAATGCCGGGTCAAGATAGTGTCTTCATTCCAAGGAGTGAAGATGAAGAGAAATCACAAGATATTTGAGGAAAGGAAGAATGATTTTGATAACAATCAAGATCCATTCTTCATCCTCAAATGTAGACATATCGGGAGGAAGGGTGAGGTAGTATCATTAATAAGCAAACTCGTATGATAGAGTACACCTTCCTCCGAGCCAATATCATCCTCAAGATCAAAGTAGAAATGATCATGTTCCGGAGGAGATATGTCATGAGAGAGTTCACCGAGAACTCTTCATGAAAAGAATCATTCACATGAAGTGAAGTTGTGAACTCTTGTTCCATTGTAGACTCATCACTATCCTCAACTGAGTATCAAAGAGTGGATTCTCGAATTAATGTGAATTCGAGTCGAATTCAAATAGAGGATTAGTGAAAGTAGCTTTGAATGTTTCGGGAACAAAGTGATCAATATTCTTTATTGACCGTTGGGATAAGAAGTGAGTGAACGATCATTATCAAGGGACTTTCGCCTCCCGGATCGGCCAAATCAAAGAGAACATCATCACTTTCGATGAAAGTGGATCGATGTGAGTGAGTTCATCGGTGAACTCTCAAGAAGATGATCAAGATCGATTGTGGAAGTGATGCCTCAACATACTCGACGCTTCCATAAGAAGCACAATCTTCGCTATAATTGGAGAAAATTTCAAATGATCATTTAAACACTCAAGAGGGAAAGAGAATCACATATGATCGAAGTTCCACGTGACTCTCTCGGGATTGGGACAAGGTTCTCAACACTAGACTTTATGAATTGTCCGATTCCTTTCGTGAACAGTGTCAAGATGCTCGTCCCCATGTTCGAGAGAGTGAGTGGGAGCTTGGTGTGATAGCGCTTGTTTGAGATGGAATCTCAACTGGGGATATCAACCGACCGAGGAGTTGAGAAATATTATCTTTAAAGGATAAAACTCTCCTCGCCATCGTCATATAGAGCCGCCTTGAGAAATTGGGAACGCCTTAGAGCCGCATGCTCTAGGACCAATAATTCTTCCCTAGATTGGCGGGCCTCTCGCTCTTGCAAGCAATTCTCCAATGGTCTTTTCACCACTCACTTGATTCTTAAAGTTACTAATCATATCATCAAGTGTTTTCATTGCGGTTTCAAAATTTTGGGAGATTTTTGAGACAACGGTTCGGTGGAGTTTGAACCGTATGGTGCTGGGAGGTTGGAAATTGTCAAACCGGGAGAGTCATGATTGTTACAAGGAAATGGATTCTAATTGACAATCGAGTGAAGGGGACCTCCACAGTGCTCACAACAAGAAACTGCTGAGTCCGGACTGGGAATCATATGGATTTTGGTTATAACCAAAGTTCGAGCATCACCGAAAACTGCTCATAGACAAACGTGTTTTCGGATTGACACTCAAATCCTTGGTGAGGACCTCCACAAAATTCACAGAGTTATGTTGATTATATGAAGATAAGTCGGCCGTGGTGGGTAATTGGAAAAGTTTGAGGGTCGTTAAATGAGTTCGGATTAGGATCATAATCAAATGAATTCCTCGAACCACAAAACAAACAACTCCGTTATGAATATCATTACCACATTGTACACACGTACACCAACGATGTGGTGAACCAAAAGAGGCTCACCACAACCGACACAAGGAATAAACGATTTCATTTGAGAGTTATGAGAAGGAATCGCTTTATTCAAAGAATCAACAAAACCAACATGGTGATCCGAATGACTACCAAGTCTCAAGAACATTTTGAAAATCCGGAGGTGGGACAAGTGGTGTGCTCGAGAGCTAGCAATTTCCACCACTTACGTTATGGTCTCCGGTTCGGTTCTTGAGAAACGTGAAGATTAGGCAAGTCATTCTTTAGTGTCACCGGTCCTAAATTCGCATGTTTGCTTTTAACCGTAATCGTGAAAGTTTAGGATCAATTTTAGACGGCTTAGGAGCAATTGAGGGTTAGATCTTTGGATAACCGTGGGTTGGACGATTTAGCACCTCCATTATCGGAGGGAAGTACCGGTCCTTTGTCACCCCGGTTTCTCGCTCCATTTCCCTACGCAGTAATTAATGGATCATCACGAACAACACGAATTCTTGACATTTGTGATAAAGTTTGAAGTTTTCAACTTCGTCCAGAATCGTCGTGGTCGAGAGATTCCATGAGAATGGAAGAAGTTAGAATCAAACGGATAGAGGGTAAAGGGATAAAGAATCAAAAGGGTAAGAGGGTAAAGAAGAATATTTTGGTATTTTTGAAAACATTTTGCAAAAACAAAGAATGAAAATCTTTTGGGTTTTTGATTTTTATAAGAAAATATAAATACATACAGATGGTATAAACAAGGAGTGAATATTCAAATCACTAATCGCTAAACGGAAGATAATCAAGACAACACCCGCAATGGCGCTAAAAATTTGATCCGCCTCCCGAACAATAAGTTTAATCACACAAGCCGACCACTTGTGAATGGCCGATCGTAACAAACTTAAAACGGCTCGAAGCAAATGCAATGAAGATCGAGAGTATAGTGTTTCCGGTCGTTATGTCCCAATGAGCTATGCGATGAATCACCAAACGAATAGTGATCGAGAGATTCAATAAAAAAAGGGATTGTGATTATTATAATTACGTAAATAGCCTATAATTACAAAGGCTTAAATGCAAATTAAAGGAAATTAAAAGATAAAAATATTAAATAAACGCTATCACTATTTGCAAAATGATGTTTTGATTTTTCCTGCTTTAAAACTTAAATTAAAACTACGCGACGTATAAAAGAAAATGTGAAATCAAGGTAATTAATCCTAAAAATATGAAATGATATTTTACAAACCTAAAGATAAAAGAAAATTTATAGAAAAGAAAATTATTTTTAAAACTATTTATCTAATTATTATTAATTAAAACTATTTTAACTATTTAATAATAACCTAAAGTACAAGAAAATATGAAATAAAGCTAGAAAAATAAAATTATGACTTAGAAAAATCTAAAATATCAAAAGAGAATTTTCAAAACTATTTTTGTATTTTTCCGAATATTTTCTATTTTTATGAATTAAAAATATTTAAAACTACTTAATTTGCTTAAAATACAAATTTAACTAAGAAAATTTAGAAAATATTTTTTGACTTTTATATTTATCTTAACTTAAGAGAAATGAAAATTATTTTTTTGAAACTTTTCTTAATTAATTGTATTAAATGCTAATTAAAAATGCTTAAAAACTAATTTAAATCAAGAAAAATAGCAAACTAACTTAGAAAAATCTGAAAAATTCAAGATAAGTCTAAAATAATATTCTAAAGCTGAGAAAAATATAAAAACAGGTGATTGTGTGCAAGAAAATGAAACTGCAATCTCAAATGCTTATAAATAAGCACTTTTAACAAGCCAAAAGACACAATAAGCTACCAACTTGATACGTAGCTATAAAATGCTAAAATTACCAAAATGCAACAAGAAACAACAAGCCTTAAACTACTGAATTGCACTCTACATAGATTTGGTGTTTTGAGTTAAGTACCAAAATCGCTTGAGGCTTCTACTTGCCCCAAGAATAAGCAACCAAATAAGTCGAGACTCCAAAAACAATAGTTGGATCCTACACTAGACCTGGGTACCTACTTATAAACCAAAGATCAGATGCTCACAAGCTCTTATGAGCTTTTCCCAAGCCCTGCAAGTCCCTGTGCAGACTCAGTGTATGCTGAGTCAGTTGCACAGGGCATATTAAGCCCATTTGACAAGCCTTTTTGAAGCTTATAAAAAATTTGCAAAAATCTACAAAAATAGCAATAAGAAAATAGACCAGCTGAGGTTTTTAAAATCCCAAGTTTTATTTGATTTGGCCCAGAACTGAGCTCATGAAAATTCACCTCAGTTTGGCTCAAAATGGATTTTTCAAGATTTTGACTTTTGATGATTAAGATGTTTGACTTAAATGAGATTTGAACTCAATTTGTGGACTGATCTTGATGTTAATTGATGAAATAAAGCTAATGCACTCTATCCCTATGTATATTAAACACAAAATGAGCTTATGGTTATTTCAAATCCAATGCTAGGCAAATGAAGACAGCTTGAAGATGGATTTGACTTTAGAGCTAATGCAGTGTGTATATTATGACCGATATGAATACAAATGAGCTAAACAAACCTAAACAAACAAGTTTCTACCATCGAGCAATCCTTAATCACAGAATTGCTATATGATCCAAACAACCTTTAAAACACCGATTTGTAATAAAAAGAAGCCAATCGCTAAACTAGTCAAACAAACTCTTAAACTAAATTAATATGACCGAAACAACTAAATGAACAGATAAAACTAAAGCTATCCACGATACAAGTACAAACATAGTTATGCAAACCAAGTGAAATGAAAAGGAGGTATCTACTCACGTGTGTCCAAATTGTGTTGCAGTTAAAACCAAAACCAAACCTATTCTAACCTAGTCTATTTCAACCCATCCAAGCTTTGCATTACCCAGATTCATCACCATTTTCCAATTTTAGCTCCAGTTTGACTTTTGTTGACCATGATCTAATATTGCTTGAAATTGATGTATAAGCTACAAAAGCTTTAAATAGCTTAAATAAACTTATTGTAACTTAAAAATAAGTTGCTAGAAGCCTGGAAATAAGAATTTGAAACTGAACTTCTCAACAGTGAACATCAAAAACATGAATTTTAGCTAAACTATGAAATTGATACTTGAAAGAAGAGTACAATGATAAAATCACTTGAGTTTAGATCAAAGAAACAAAAGATTACATTTTAACACTTAAACTAAAACATTTATCTTAAAAACGACATACAAGAAATTATAAAACTAAACTCACGCCTCTTTGCTTGCTTCTTCTCTCTTTTATAACTCCAAATGTCTTCTCCCATTCTCTCGATTGATTCCCACTAAAATCCGCCCATAGGATTGGTTAGGAAGATATTGGCCATTGGATTGGTTTTGGCGGGAAATGGGTTTTATGCCAGTTGGTGTTGAGTGTAAGGTTGAAGAGGCATTAAATGCACCTTGGCTTGGGGTGAGGTGGAGGGTAGTAGGATGATGATGGAGGACAGTGGGTTGAGTGTGCAGGCAGGTGTTGCAGGGGAGGTGTGATGATGAAGATGGCAACCCGTGAGTTGGAGGGAAAAGGTGGAGTCAAAAGGGTTTGACTTGGTATATTAAAAGGGAAGGGTCCAAAATGTATGACAGGGGGTCACAATTGGGAATGGCAGGGGTCCAAAGTAGTTTTGATAGGGTCCAAGGCTTGTATTAATAATCATAGGGACCATTTGTGTAAATTCGAAAACAAGGGACCAATGCGCCATATTATCAAAGTTGCTCCAAGGGACTAAAAGTGACAAGTTTCAATAATACAAGGACCAAACTTGACATTTTCCAATTTTCCAAAGGCCATTTTTGCCAATTTTTAAACTTGAAGGACAATTTTTGTAATTTCTCAAAACTTTTGATATTTTTCACCAAAGGACTAATTTTGACAACTTATGATTTTAAAAGGACTTTTGGTGACTTTTCTTTTGAAATAAGTGCTCAGGGACTATTTCTGACAATTTTTGAAACTTGGAGGACTGAAACTGCCAATTACGCAAACTTAGCTCATGATGTGCTCCGGTTGGTGCAAGTTTTAAAAATTTATAATCACGAATTAACCGAATAACCTATTAACACATACGAGCAAGTATACTCGTCCGCAATAGCAAAGTTTGGTAAGTCGAGATCGTCCCAAGGGATTTTTTGTTTGAAATAGATTTGATTAAAAAGTTTCTAACAAGAAAGCTTGTCAAGGCTTCCTCAAATAAGTGTTCTAGTGAAAATACGAATCATGAATATAAATATATATACTTGTGTGTAGTCTTATAATCAACCATAGATAATGTTCATAAAGGTTTGGTGTATACTCTTAGTATGATGCACAACTCATAAGCAAATGATTCCCCAACCATGGTATTTGTTTGTAAAATCATTCTAAGAACAAAACATTTAGGTAATCCTTTCGGTCCTTATCCCAATGATTATCCTATAAAGTTCCATTTGTTCGCAACATGTTCTCATTAAATTTGTTCTTACGAATCTTTCGACCCTTCGTGATGAAAATGTTCCTAGTCTTGTTTTAATAAGCAAAACATGGTGGTTGTCAATCACCATATCCCCATACTAGTTTGTCACTACACTTTTGGAATAAAACACAAGAGAAATCCTTTCGTCCTTTTTCTTAAAACATGTTTTATTGACAAATCAATCCAAGACTAGTATTTTTCCAACAAACTCATTTAAACAAGATCATATATACATGCATCACATTTTGAGAACAAGATATGATTAATCACATTCCAACACACAAGTATATCACAAACTACTCCATGAAAACAATCATATCTAAACACAAGTCATAACAAGGTAATTCAAACAATTCAAGAGAATAGATTTCCATAACAAAGTTCATAGAATACCTAAATTTTTGTGATTACAAGAATTAGAAATCGTGGATTGTAGCAACCACGCGCCTCCAATCACCTAGGATCACCACACAACTTCAAATTATCAAACAATGGACAAGAATGGTTCCTCCTTGCTCCTCGGGCGTTTCAAAGAAATACTAAGCTGGGTTGAAATAATAAGGGTAGTATTAGTTTTGGTGTAAACTAACACTCTTTGTTGTGTCCCCTTAGTATACAAGTATTAGGTCCATTATATAGCCAAAGCTCTTGCTTAACCGCCCAAAAACGCTCTTCCAAGTTAATATCAAGAAATGATCGGACTCCAATGATTATGGGAGTTAAGGCAACAATAAATGCGAATTTATGTAATCAGAAGGTTTAAACCGGATCGGTTTCTATGCCAACCGAATCGGTAAAAGCTTTGACCAACTGCCCACCCGGATCCGGTTGCGGGTTGCGACCGATCGGCTGGGTTTTGCTTATTTTGACTTTTTGCTGACTTTTTCCTTTGCGCTACATTCTTTGCTTACGTTGATGATTTCCAAAGCCAAACTTGATCTTTCCTTGCTATAAATGCTCCGAAATCATTATGCTTCCATATCATTGAGTCTACAAGCTTCCAATCTCAACTTCCTTCCTTGAGAATCTTCCAAATGTGCATAAAAACTTCATTTCTTCATTATTCGCGATACCTGGCTACATATACATACACAATACGCATCTTTGCACTTTGCAACAGCTTATGAGTAAATATAGTCGAATATCATGCACAAAACCGACAATAACGCTACTAAAAACATGTTCATTTTAGACGTTATCAAATTCCCCCACACTTAAGCTCTACTCGCCCTCGAGTAGGTCTAACATTTGCAAAGATTGATTTCAATGGTCCATAACACCATGGTTCCAGAAAAATGTAACAATTACCAATAAAGATAATTATTAACATGCTTATAATATGTGAAAATCTTCTAAAAATGAACCAAACACTTTAGATAACATAACTAGGATACCTCACGAATGGCTTTAAGATTTCACTCAACACTCATATATTGGTGGGTATATGTAAATCACTCAATGCCTAGTCATGATCAATGCTTTTTACCATAAGCTTGTACAAGTATCAAAACAAAGAAAATAAATTCATCAAAGAGGTCTTTTATTCGAGTTATAACGATAGGCTAAGGGTTCATAATAGGTATGGTTAAGGCATGGGATAGTTTATGAAATTTGTTTAAAATAGAAATAAAATCAAGTCCAAACCTCCATGGTGCTAGTCATCATACAAACCACGATCCCGAAAAATGATTATTACTCCTCTTCTCATATCGATTCTCCGCAAAATATGTATAACTCAATTTAGCTCATTGGCTAATCAATATTCATCCTATAGCACGCTGACTATAAAATAATATATATATATATATTTTTTTTTAACTTATCCTTCTTCATACATCACATCTCCCTCACACTTCGTATAAGCATCACCACAAAAATACAAATAAGAAGTATGCATCCTTCTTCTTTGTCGGAATGGCACACACGAATGGCAAAGTGCGGCTAACTTATAATCATCAAAAACAATCCAATCATACCAAACATCTAGCAACAAACCATTAGACTTGATAAGGGTTGGCTAAAGCTTAAAGGTGTAAAATATTTTTGTATTTTTCTGGATGTAACAAAATTGAAAAGGAATGGCTCGGAAGGTGTAACTAGGGTATCTAGTGCTAAAATGAGCACTAACAAAATGGGTCCATGTGGGTGGTTAACTAACCGATGTGGTCACTAATATATCATTAGATGTAAAATGGAAGGCCATTTGGTTTAAATCCTAAGGTGCCTCTTATCACTTGAAAATATTTAGATCACTCGAAAGTGATTTTAACCGTAATGCATAACTAGTACAAGTTCTAGAATCGACATAATCACCGCACACTCATAGCAAATATAAAACAAAAGATGTGTTTTATACAAAAGAAACCTCACAAAATGTGGGAAAAGGCTATTATGCATGCTAGAAAATGCTATCGAATCCAAAATGAATTACTTCATAATTTGGTTCAAATCTAAAAATTTTCAAAAACCTTATTTTACCATTGAAATCCCAAATTATGTATTTTAATTATCAATAACGCGAAACCATTAGACCGTCAAGGCTAATTTCTTCTAATCACTTGCATCCAAAAGTTATCTAAAAAATAAAATGCGTATCATTTTCCTATTTTCTTCCCTCCCCATACTTAAGTTTTGCATTGTCCTCAATGTAATGAAAATGAACTTCAAAGTAAAGAAAATGGAAAAAAATAGTTAAAAGATACCACGGGATAGAATATGCAATATGCACATTGGGTCATTAGCAAGCCTGTGAGTTATCCAACTCGAAACATTTGACCATCAATAAGCTTCCCACACATCCATCCTGCAAACAAAAACTGCAACACGAAATCCACAAAACAAAACAAAACTACTAAAAACTAAATATAACCAAACAAAATACGCCAAACATCCTAAAGAAATCGATCAAAAGAAAGAAAATTGTTTAAAAACACATCATGACCATTGTTTTTGAAACCATAATTCACGAATGATCCATAATCACCGTCATCCTCGCCATGTCTTCTCCTTCTTCATCATCAAACTCATCGTCATCACTTTCGTTACGTAGTTTTCGCCTATGATTTCGAACGAAATCTCCTCTTTTCTTCTTACCTCCAACTCCGATGATGATCCTCCAACTTCATAGCTTGTTCCTCCAACTTCGTGTAATCGACCATATGGGGTATTGGATCAGAAACAGTGCGTACTGTGATATGGATACGGATAGGGTCCGTGATAAGAAGTGTAAGGAAAAGGATACGGTGGAACATTTGGTGGATTGTAGGGTGGCAACTCATAATTGGCTTCTCGAGCCATGTGTTGAAAGATAGGCATCGAATAATCATTGATGTAGTTGTTTCTTAACATCATCGAATCTCTCCACACATCCCTACATTGAATCTCATCTAGATGTTGGTTCCACTCTCCCATCCCGAATCAAAACCACCGGACGCACCCATTTTCACGCTCTCCATTGGTATATTCCTTGTTGTTGTGGTGGTTGCCGCTTGTGGTCTTGGTTCAATCCATAACCCTACGGTTCCTAGTCTCCTGCTCAAAGCATTACCAAAACCTTCGCATCCACGCTTCACTATACTTTGGCTTTCCACACTTAGCCAATTCTTCATCAACATAATACCCAAGATTCTTCGCCAATCTTGTCACAGAATGTCCTCCACAAATGTTATCATACTCTTGATTCCCGGCTCTCCTAGACAAATATTCGCTATCTCGCCAAATGGCATTACCGTCTTAGTTTCTTCCAAAGAACTTCATAATCCATAAGTCCGATTTCGACATTTGTCCCTCGCCCAAATCTATTAAATGGCCCACCACAATCAACTTGTGAAGTATCCTCATCAATGGATTCTCGATGGTTGAAGCATTCCTCCTAGCACAAGTAGGATCTCCCACTTGATTCCAATAAGCGGGAATACTAGGTAATCTTTTCAAACCTCCAAGTCTAGAAAAGTGAGTTTCAAAAATCGATGATTAACCTCATGTGGCTCATACAAACCAAGAGCTACGCCAAAGTCGGCAACGTGTAAGCATGATCCCTTCCACAAAGTCTAAACCAAACACAAATCTCCGCCATCAAATTCGATCATCCACCTTTCTTTCAAAATACATGGTTGAAAAGAATTCCATACACCATTCTCGATAGACCTCTTCATTAACACTCAATGCTCTTTCCCATGACAAATCATTGAACGAATCTCCATCTCCTGGATATACATAAGACGTCGTGATCATCCTTCTTAACTCATCTTCACACTCACATTCGTTAAATAAATCCCAATCAATCACCCTTGAACCAAACATGTCCTATGTTGTAACTTCGACAATCTTTCCGAAAAGCATGTTTCTCTCCATCGGTGAGATTCTTGAATTTTAAATTAGCATTTGCTTCCTTCTTCACACTATACTTAACCTTCTTCTTCTCGCTCCTTTCACAAAACTTCTAACAAGCGGGTTAATTGAATTTCCTCCACCGAGCTCCCTACAATAATCAGAGAAATCACAAAAATAAGACCATATGAGAGTGTTAGAACAAACAGAAGGTTAGAGAACCCTCTAAGATACATTTCAAAATTTCACAAAAATCCTCACAGAAACCTCAACCGGATTCGGTTGGATCACCAACCAATCGGTTTCAATATGTCGACACCAACCGCTCGGTTGCAATGCGCAACCGAATCGGTTGCAGACGATAAGGCATTCGCTTCAAATCCTTATAATCTCAATTCCTAACGCTCAAACCACTCTTAGATCGCATTCTATCATTCTCAATGATTCCCACATCCTAGAATTACTCTACTCTTGCTTCCAAATCATCAAACATCTAACATCTTAGAACTCATCTCAACATTCTTAGAAATCAAAAGCTCTAATAGTGTAGCATCCATCACTCTTAATATCTAACATCTTAGAACTCATCCTATATTTTAAAATCATTAGTTCTAATAATGTGGCATCCATCACTCTTAAAAACATATCATCCATCAAAATGAATCACTAATTTCAACTTATCTCATTTCATAAGCACAACCCAACTAATTCCGAAAAATCTTATCATCTAAAATCCATTCTATGATGAATCAATCAATCAATCTCTTGTTGTAATGCACTCCTATATCAATTACCCACTCAATCCTAAAATATTACCACTTAATTCGAATTATAACAAAAACCCCTAAATTGGTGACCTAATATTCAATTCGAATCAAATGTTCTAATAAAACCTTAATTGAGTTAATTGAATGTAAATGCTTACTTGCTTGGGTGCCATGATGTTATCCTACAACTTAAACAACTTCCAATCTGCTCTCTTGGATGATTTTTTTGCAAAACCACCTGGAAAATTAGTGTGTGTGTGTGTTTTTGGAAAAATGAAATTTTTATACTTTGGTGCAACCTGTTCACCAAGGACACAACCGCTTTGTATGCTTTTGCCAAATTTTGCTTTTTATATGTTTAATATGTTACTTAGGTATTTACCCTCCAAGCAACATTTTTACTCAAAATTCTTGCTAAAGATTCACACAACATTCATTCACCAAATGAAATTTTGAACAATCATCCAATCAAAAAAACTCAACTCATCATATAAATGAACTAATCCAAACTCAACTCAAAACTCATAGTCATAATGCATTAAACCAAATTACCTCAATCATAAAATGAAAATAAATAAGAAACAAAAATCCTAATGCATCAAATCAAAAGAAATACTTCATGAAATTCAAGCAAATGATTGCTTGTTATTACGGTCTTTGCTTTTCCTCAAAATTCCTCAAAATACTCTTGTCTAAGAATATCCTCGCTTTGAAATTTTCCGTCAACTCACGAAACGCTTCAAAAGTGTTGAATTTTCTCATAAATCTTCGTCCGTCCGGCATAATATATCAAACTTAACATGCCATGCTCCATCTCCGGTTTGTCTCTTGTAAGTCCCCGACCCTTCTAAGTTTCCACTCCAAATTCTTAAGTTGCACCGGTAAAGATCCTAAAAGTCGGTCAACTTCTTGTAAACTAATATGTTTTGAATGGGTTATAGAAAGCTTCTATCGCGAATGCACGCCCATTTCGTCCTCTATATCGAAATAAGGTGGAGTTAAAGGTCCAGACATTGATTACCGTGGACATCACGTCCCACTTCAAAACAAGTTAAATCATCATTTGCATCCATCCATTCCAAATCTTCCATACATTCTAAAATTGGTCCTCTTGGTTTTGGGTAGTATGTTTGCCTCGAAATCCCATCGTCAATAGTCATGGTGCCTCTTCCCATGTCTATAATTGCTCCACAAGTTCGTAAAAATGGTCTTCCCAACAATAGCGGTAAACTCTTGTCTACCGGAATATCCAAGACAAGAAAATCTGCCAAATACGGTTGATAGCCAATTTGCACTCTTACATTCTTAACTTCTCCCATTGCCTTTGCTTGAGTGTTATCCGCCATAGTGAGCTTAGAATGATTAGGTTGCGGATTACTTAGTCCCAAAGTTTTGAACAATGGATACGGCATCACATTAACACTAGACCTCGTGACGCCTAAAGCATAAACTGGTGTAGTTCCATTTACTTTGATCGGCAACACAAAATTACCCGGATCCTTTTCTTTCCTTGGCATGCCTTTAAACAAAATTTGATCTCGATCCTCATCCGTGAGATTCTTATCTTCCAACCTAGCCCTCGCTAGCATCAATGCATCCAACTTATTACGGTAAAGCACATAATCTTGGAGAACTTCTATAACCGGCTTCTTTTCATTGAGCTCTAGAAATTTTTGTTCTAGATTTTCTAAAATAGCTTCTTTTTGGTTGTCGGTTAATGGTTTGATAGTAGTGGTAGGTGACAATGGTGTGTAATCATTTTTGGTGGTGGAGGTTGTTGTTGGGGTTAGTTTATTTGATGATGGTTTCTTTCGGTTTGCTTTTCCCATTTTAACCACTTCCACATTTTTCTCTTCCATGTTTGCACAAACTTCCACTAGCATCTCTTTGACTCCTTTTCCTTCTTCCAACTCAGTTATATTAATCCGCATTTCTCCCATACCAAAATCTACTTGACACTTGGTCGTGACAAGAAAATCTCGACCAAAACACACATTAGGTTCATCCGCATTTCTTCTTCTAAAACAACAAAATCGCTTTCAAAGATATGTCCATGAATATTGACCTTCGATTTTTGACCATCTTCCTTCCATATGCTTCATAGTCCATACGCACATGACCGATTTCGTCAAGAACCTCTTCCAAGATATAATTCTCCATAAGCCATATTGTCGTGCATCCCAAGCACGCATTCTTCCACGCTACACGCTGCTCCAAATCTCATTAGCGGTGAATCATACACCGCTGACGGTGCTTGTGTAAACACTACAACTCTTTTGTTTTTGGGTAGTTGAACCTTGTTTTCACATACTTCCGGTATCCTTGAACATTTCGTCCAAAGTACGAAGGTATTCCGAGATTCCGCTCAAACTATCCATGTTACTAGACAACTTAACAAAACAAAACAAAACAAATCCTGAATGATTAGCGTTAAAGTTAGTAAAACAAGAACAAACTATAAAAACATATAATAAAACAACTAAGAAATCTAACAAAATTAAAAACTCAAATAAAAACTCAAAACCTAAAAATGATAAAAAATCAACTCAGAAACTCCAACCGAATCGGTTGGTTAAAAAAAATTTAAGACAGAAATACGAACCGGATCAGGTTGCGGGTTGCGACCGATCGGTTTGATCGAAAATTTAATTTTTTTTTTTTTTTTTTTTTTATAAAAAAAAAATTATTAATGCAAATTAAGTGACATTAAGGTGTACTAACCCGCTTAATTAAATAAAACTCTTCATAAACTAATAATTAAATAACATATTAAATCTCATTAAAACCAAAATTAAAATTAAAACTAAAACTAAATAAACTACCAATAAATTCTATCATTAAATAAACTATAACTGAAAATAAAATAAAATTACTACCTAACCATTACCATTAATTATTAATATTAAAAGTAATTAAAACTTAACTAATAAATGACAAATGTAAAGAAAATAAAACAAATAAAAACAATAAATCTAAGAAATGATTAAACCACAAGAATTACTCTAGAAATCAAAACACAATAAACTAAGAAGATAGACAACTAAATTCGAACCAAAAAAAATTTCGACAGAATGTCTAACCGGATTCGGTTGGCTAACCAACTGAATCGGTTAGTTTGTAACAATTTTTTTTTCTTTTTTATTTTTTATTTTTATTTTTAATTTCAAAACTACTAATTTAAAGAAAATTAAAGAAAAATCCCCGGCAGCGGCGCCAAAAACTTGATGTGCTCCGGTTGGTGCAAGTTTTAAAATTTATAATCACGAATTAACCGAATAACCTATTAACACATACGAGCAAGTATACTCGTCCGCAATAGCAAAGTTTGGTAAGTCGAGATCGTCCCAAGGATTTTTGTTTGAAATAGATTTGATTAAAAGTTTCTAACAAGAAATCTTGTCAAGGCTTCCTCAAATAAGTGTTCTAGTGAAAATACTAATCAAGAATATAAATATATATACTGTGTGTAGTCTTATAATCAACCATAGATAATGTTCATAAAGGTTTGGTGTATACTATTAGTATGATGCACAACTCATAAGCAAATGATTCCCCAACCATGGTATTTGTTTGTAAAAATCATTCTAAGAACAAAACATTTAGGTAATCCTTTCGGTCCTTATCCCAATGATTATCCTATAAAGTTCCATTTGTTTGCAACATGTTCTCATTAAATTTGTTCTTACGAATCTTTCGACCCTTCGTGATGAAAATGTTCCTAGTCTTGTTTTAATAAGCAAAACATGGTGGTTGTCAATCACAATATCCCCATACTAGTTTGTCACTACACTTTTGGAATAAAACACAAGAGAAATCCTTTCGGTCCTTTTTCTTAAAACATGTTTTATTGACAAATCAATCCAAGACTAGTATTTTTCCAACAAACTCATTTAAACAAGATCATATATACATGCATCACATTTTGAGAACACTATTATGATTAATCACATTCCAACACACAAGTATATCACAAACTACTCCATGAAAACAATCATATCTAAACACAAGTCATAACAAGGTAATTCAAACAATTCAAGAGAATAGATTTCCATAACAAAGTTCATAGAATACCTAAATTTTTTGTGATTACAAGAATTAGAAATCGTGGATTGTAGCAACCACGCGCCTCCAATCACCTAGGATCACCACACAACTTCAAATTACCGAAACAATGGACAAGAATGGTTCCTCCTTGCTCCCGGGCGTTTTCCAAAGAATACTAAGCTTTTGGGTTGAAATAATAAGGGTAGTATTAGTTTTGGTGTAAACTAACACTTTTTGTTGTGTCCCCTTAGTATACAAGTATTAGGTCCATTATATAGCCAAAGCTCTTGCTTAACCGCCCAAAAACGTTCTTCCAAGTTAATATCAAGAAATGATCGGACTCAATGATTATGGGGAGTTAAGGCAACAATAAATGCGAATTTTTGTAACTGCAGTGTCAGAAACCGGATCGGTTTCTATGCCGACCGAATCGGTAATAGCTTTGACCAATTGCCCAGCCAGATCCGGTTGCGGGTTGCGACCGATCGGCTGGGTTTTGCTTATTTTGACTTTTTGCTGACTTTTTCCTTTGCGCTACATTCTTTGCTTACGTTGATGATTTCCAAAGCCAAACTTGATCTTTCCTTGCTATAAATGCTCCGAAATCATTATGCTTCCATATCATTGAGTCTACAAGCTTCCAATCTCAACTTCCTTCCTCGAGAATCTTCCAAATGTGCATAAAACTTCATTTCTTCATTATTCGCGATACCGCTACATATACATACACACACGATCTTTGCACTTTTACAATGCTTATGAGTAAATATAGCCGAATATCATGCACAAACCGACAATAACGCTACTAAAAACATGTTCATTTTAGACGTTATCGCCTCATTTTTCATCCGATTTTGAATATTTTGCATCCAAACATATAAAATGTAATTTTGGAATATTTTCAGATTTTGATACAATTCTGAGCATTTTTAAACGTTTTGCAGTTCGGATTTAACCAAAAATGATGAGTATTTACACACTCATCATGGTTTTTGATGAAGTTTTGATTCAGAAAGGAAGTGAGAGGTGGAGTCTTACTGTATGTGGTCAGTTTGTTGGCTATGATATGAATCCTAATGATCTAAGGTACAATATTAGGAGAATGTGGAGCAAGTTTGGGATAAGGGATATAGTGTATAATAATGGTCAATACTTATTCAAGTTTAAGAAAAAAGAAGGTATGGAAAGTGTTATTGCAAAAGGCCCTTGGATGGTTCACAACAGACCTTTGTTTGTTCAAAAATGGAGTCCTGATATGAAATTAACAAAATTAGAGCCTAAAAAATTGCCTGTTTGGGTTAAGCTGGTCAATGTTCCATTGGAAGCTTGGAGTGTTGATGGTATAAGTGCTTTAGCCAGTAGTGTTGGTATACCTATCCTTATGGATAATATGACTGCTACTGTTTGTCATAAGGGTATGGGTAATCTTGGTTATGCTAGAGTTTTAGTTGAGATGTCAGCTGATAAGGAATTTAAGGAGACTATTGAAGTTCAATACAGAGGTAAAGAGAATAATGTAAAAGGAACTAAAAATGTGAAAGTTGTGTATGATTGGAGGCCACCTGTATGTGAACATTCACTACTACAAAATCCACCTTTTAGACCGGTTGCAATAGGCTTTTAGACCGGTTGCCTAAAGGGTCTAAATGAGGGGAGGTCTAAAAGCTTTTTATTACTTAGACCGGTTGAAGCACCGGTCTAAAAGGGTGTTATTTAGACCGGTTGAATCCATTATATAGACCGGTTTAAGCACCGGTTTAAAAGGGAAGTTATTCGCACCGGTTAATACCATTCTAACCGGTCTCTATACAATTTTTCCTAAAAATATTGGTCGTTTGAGATTGCTTAATTGAATCGCTTATAGAAGGAATGAGACCGTTTGGGATCGAATATTGAAACCGCCGCTTATTTTAAGGGGTTGTTTGAGATTGTTTATTGAAACTACTTATAAAAGCCCTTATAAGGCTATAAGCGCTCAATAAGCAATCCCCAACAACCTCTTGATAAAAAGCAACAATTTCAACAAACAATCTTAAATGTCCGATTCTCGGATAGGCAGTTTAATGAAGCAATCCCAAACAGCCTTTATAAGCTACAATTTCTATAAGCGATCTCAAAACAATCACTAACAAGTACTTTCAAGAAGCAATCTCAAATATCCCTTGTAAACAGTTTTAAATAAGTAAAGCATTCCCTATATGCAACTTCAAACATCTCTTATACATAAATCTTCAGACGCAATCATATAACAAACCAAAATATTCTAACTCGAATGCCAACATTCTTTATATTCTTCATACGCACTTTTTAGCAAACCAAAACAATAAAATTTGGACTCGTATCATTGTAAGTCCCTAAAATCAACAAATCATAATTAATACAACACCTCCTCAAAAGAGGATCGCCTCCTCAATGCTAGCAACCAGAATCACTGGTAGCATAATCATCACAGGTGGACTAGCTTTGTCATGTAGATACTCCAGCCCTCTACATGTTCTGGAAAAACATAAGTACCTATGACCCTTGTAGAAACATGTGTGTTATCCCCAACAGGCCCGACTTTTGCTAACCCAAAATCAGATAGTTTCAGATGGTATGATTCACCAAGCAATATATTGGAGCATTTTAAATCACGATATATTACAAGTGGACTAGCTTTGTCATGTAGATACTCCAGCCCTCTAGCACACAACCAATATTATGACCTATGTTCCTGAAAAAAACAACGGAGAAATAAAGCAACAATACTGCTGTGAAAACAACGCCCAACAAATATAAAACTACCGGCCAATACTAAACGCTTAGCCTATCGAATAAACTGACTACGGTCCATCCAATACGATTCGCTTGTATAGACCATAGAAATTACTAGTGAATTAAAAGGAGTGCACAATTTTCAGCTTATAACATCATAAGCACAACATTGTGAAACACACAAAACAGAATCACAGTATACAATTATATAGGTCGGTTGTTGTTAGTGTTTGGGAGTATTTATCTATAACTACTTAAGGGCTTAATAAGCATTTCAAATAATCCAACCTAGACATATTTTAATAATTGAATGTCTAGGAGTGTATACTTAAGTGTTATACAAGCAGATAGAAATTAGCAAACACTTGTTAGCATAACTCCAAAATACTACCTTTTTAAAATCAATACAGAAAATCACAAACATCCCTATGTAGCCTATGTAAATTGAAAAAAAGAAATACTTGAATAACTTGAAAGAAGGTATGTAATGGATGAAATGAATATCAATATCCTGCTACAATTTACCATAATAGATACCAACTATTAAAGCTCCAAAATCATGATTGTGCAGCTAAAAAAAACCATTTTGCCTAACATATAATAATTGCCGCCTGCTCATACTAATCGAAACCAATCATGTACAGAACACGCAATAGATAATACCTCCTGCAACTTTATTGCGATACAAAAGCATGAGAAAATTGACACCAACAAGCTGGTACGGTTTGAGCATCGGCTTAAAACCCAAATTCGCCACTTGACATGCTTCATATATCATCCTATATTCAACAACATTCATTCAACTATTAAACATATACATAAACAGTTAACTCAAAGTTATAAAAACAATTATGCGACTAAAAACTAACTTTGTAACAATTCGAACTAAGAACCACCAACCTCGCAGAACGATCACAAAGGCCACTCGCCACATTCGACCCATACAAATCCTAGCGTAACTCAAATTGATATCTTGGAACACTTCTCCAAAGCTTTCCCAACCACATCCTCGGCCTCATCCCTTTCCTCTCCACCAACCCCAAACTCATAATCATCACTCATACTCATCCAAATCAATGGCATCATCCTCAACCTCATCTTCCTCGCCATCAATGACAAATCTCCGCCACTCCTAGCGGCAGAAGTAGCGCCTCAAAAAGCTTCATCAAACAAATCGTGATCTACAAACCATCTTAATTATATTCCTAGTGTACCTAAATACCACTTTACACATTCATAACCATCAAATGTTTCTAAAATCAAACAAAGACATTAAATAAAGATCAACAACTCAACTCACAAAATCGTAATCGCAACATATATAAACTTAATTATGAAATCAAGATTACTCACTTTAGGGTTTGCTACGGCAGCGTTGGCGGTCACCGAGTGGTTAGGGTTTGGGGACGGATCTGCCAAGGGTGATCAGGTGAAGAGGCCCTGGTGGTGGTGTAAGTGACGGCGACTAGTGCTATGGTAGCTAGTTAGGGTTTGGTGGTAGTACTGCAGATGGAGAGAAAGAATTCTGATTGTTTATTTTTCTTTAAGCGGTCAAATGAAAATTTTGAAGAAAATTGGAACTAAAATCCCACCTAAAACTTTTTAGCCCGGTGTGTTTGATTGTAACCGGCCTAAATGTATTTTCTTTTATTTAGGCCCGTGTTTTTTATTGTAACCGGCCCAAATGCTTTTTAGACCGGTGCCTTTGGTAGAAGGTCTTTATAAGGAGGTCTAAAAGCCTCTTTTTGTAGTAGTGATTGCACAGTGTTTGGTCATGATTTTATAAGATGTACTGTTAGGCCTAAGAGTACTGATGAATTGGAGAAGGAAAGGAATACTAAAACAAAGGAAGGTGTGGATAATAATAAAGTAAGTGAACAGGAAAGGAATGCTAAAACAAAGGAAGGTGTGGATATTCAAAAGGAAAGTATGCGGGGCAATCAAGATAGAAGGTTTGTTCATAGATATCCAGCTAATTCTTACAAAAATGCTGCTACTCAAAAGAATGATAATGTGGGACAAGGGAAAAATAAGGAAGGTGGTAAGAATGCTAATACTGGTTTCAAGAAACAAGAGTATAGAAAGAAGCAAAATGGTACTAATAATGTGGTGAATGTGGAAGATCAGAGTGGTCTAATTGGGAATAAAAAGCAATGGAATGTGAATGAAAAAGATTTAGAAGCAATCAAGAGGACAGCTAACAAGTTTTCAGCTCTTGAATCTCTTACTGATGATGAGTTAGATGAGAACAATTTGGCTCAAGGAAAAAAGGTTGTTAATGAATTCATTAAGAAGAAGTTGCAACCCACTGCATTAGAATGGAGCAAATGGACTGAAGACATGATTAAGTACTATCATGATAAAGAAGAGGAAATCAGGTTAAATGACACTCAGAAGAATAAGAATATTGTTGTGGAAGAAGATGTTTTTGAAAGCACTAGTGGTATAGCTAATGTGATGAAGAATGTGGAGGTGAATGGCAAAGGTAACAAGGTGCTAACTGATATAGAGTTCAAAATTGGTATCTGGAACATTAGAGGAATGGGAACTTCTGACAAGCAAAGGGAAGTCCTAAATCTTATAAGGGAAGAAAATCTTAAAGTTTGTGCTATTTTGGAAACTAGATTAAAGAATAACAAGTTGAATGTAGTTTGTGATGGTATGTTTAATAGATGGGAATGGATCTCTAATAAGCAATTCTGTTCTAAAGGGTGTAGAATTGTTTTAGGATGGGATAGGGATGATGTTCAAATTTAGATTTTGAACAGAACCAGTCAAACTGTTTTTTGTATCATTACTGCTCCATCTTACAATTTCAAAAGCTATTTTACTTTTGTTTATGCTGCCAATTCAGGAGTAGAGAGGAAAGATCTTTGGCAAGCTTTACAAAGAGATAGCAACATTGTGAATGGTTTCCCATGGAGTATTGCTGGAGACATGAATGTTACACTCAATCCAAATGAACATACATGTGGTGGTTCAAGAATGACTGCTGATATGACTGACTTCCAGGAATGTAAGAATCAGATTGAAGTTGCTGATATATGCAGTTCTGGTCTCTACTATACCTGGACAAAGAATCTTCACAAAGCTAAAGAAGGTGATCAGACTGGTATTTTGAAAAAGCTGGATAGAATTATGGCTAACAATGAGTTTATCACTAAGTATCCTCAATGCCATGCTATTTTTCTTCCATACATCATTTCAGACCATAGTCCTGCTATTATGTGTGTACCCACAAATGTGAAGAAGAAGAAGAAGGCTTTCAGGTTAGCCAACTTTGTTACAGATAAGATGGAGTTTCTTAATATTGTCAAGAGTGTTTGGGATAATAAGATTGATGGATATTATATGTATCAAGTGGTGAAGAAATTGAAATTGTTGAAGCATCCTCTGAATAACTTGAGCTGGGAGAAGGGTAGTATCTATGAAAGGGTGGTTAAAATCAGAGATCAATTAAAAGATATTCAAATTAATATTGATAAATCTCCAATGGACAAACAATTGAGAGTAGAGGAAGCTGCTTTACTTGAGGAATTTTTAGAAGCTGAAGCTGATGAGGAGAAATTCCTTTTTCAACAAGCTAAAATTAAATGGTTGAGTGAAGGAGATAGGAATACTAGTTTTTTTCACAAAGTGTTAAGAGGAAGAACTAACAAAAGCAAAGTTCATGTTGTGTGTGACAATCAAGGTGTGAGCCATGAAGGAAACCAAGTTGCTCAACAGTTTGTCAAGCATTTCTCTAATTTTTTGGGGACAGCCTATCAGGTTGTAGAGTTGGATCCTAATAATCTATTTTCTACAAAGCTGAGTGAGGAAGAAGCTAGAAGCATGATTGGTAGTATTTCTGAGGATGAAATTAAAAAAGCAATGTTTGATATTGATGATTCAAATGCTCCAGGTCCTGATGGTTTCTCTTCTGCTTTCTTTAAAAAGGCCTGGAACATTGTTGGATCTGATGTTTGCAAAGCTGTTAAGGAGTTTTTTGAAAATGGGAAGCTGCTAGGTGAACTTAATGCTACTCTAATTTCTTTAATTCCTAAAACTCCAACCCCAAACAAAGTTACTGATTTCAGGCCTATAGCATGCTGCAATGTCCTCTATAAATGTATTAGTAAGATCATTACTAATAGGATTAAACCTGTTTTGAATAAACTGGTTAGCTGTAACCAAAGTGCTTTTATCCCAGAAAGACAAATTCATGATAACATCTTACTTACTCGGGAAATTATGAAAGGGTACAATAGGAAGAATGGTCCAAGAAGGGTAGCTTTCAAAATTGATATCCAAAAAGCATATGATACAGTTAATTGGAGTTTTTTAAGAGGAATTTTGGTGGATTTTGGATTTCATGAGAAAATGGTTGAATGGATTATGCAATGTGTCACCACTACTGCTTTTACCATTAATGTGAATGGTGAGAGAGTAGGTTTCTTCAAAGGGGCTAGAGGTCTAAGACAAGGTGATCTAATTTCTCCTTATTTGTTTACCCTGATCATGGAGGTTTTTACTTTGATGCTGAAAAGAAGAGTTAACAGAAGTAACGAGTTCCAGTTTCATTTTGGATGTAAGGAAATGGAATTAACTCATGTGTGCTTTGCTGATGATCTTCTTGTTATGTGTCATGGTGATGTGTCCTCAATCATGATTATTAAGGAAGCTCTTGAAGAATTTAGTTCATGCTCTGGTATTTTGCCAAACCAATCCAAAAGTACTGCTTTTTTTGGTAGCATGCCAGAAAATGAAGTTCAAGCAATTCTTAATGTTCTCCCTTTCATGATTGGTAAACTTCCAGTCAAGTATCTTGGTGTTCCTCTCATTTCTAAAAGACTTGGTATAAGTGATTGTAAGAGTCTTCTGGACAAAATCAAGAATAAAGTGACAAATTGGAAGAACAAAAGCTTGTCCTATGCTGGTAGACTTCAACTTGTGGCAGCTGTTCTGGAATCAATTCATGTGTACTAGGCTTCAGTCTTCTTGCTTCCAATGTCAGTGATTAAGGATATTAATAGGCTGTTGAAAGATTTCTTATGGAATCAAGGCAATTCTGCTAGAGGAAAATGTAAGGTTGCTTGGAGTAATGTGTGTATGCCAAAAGATCAAGGAGGTTTGGGGCTCAAAAATCTCACTACTAGAATGAAGCTCTTTTATCTAAGCATGTATGGAACATTGCTACCAAAAAAGATACTTTGTGGGTGAGATGGATTCATTCTGTGAAGTTGAGAGGGAAGAATTTTTGGAATGTTGAGCCTGATATCAATGATAGTTGGGGTTGGAAAAATATTTTGAAAGTTAGGAACAGAATTAGGGAGAGCATTGTGTATAAAATTGGCAATGGAAGGAATACTTCTATGTGGTTTGAGAATTGGAATACTCTTGGTCCT
The DNA here is from genome assembly GCA_022545495.1 of Chrysanthemum lavandulifolium. Classification (NCBI taxonomy): domain Eukaryota; kingdom Viridiplantae; phylum Streptophyta; class Magnoliopsida; order Asterales; family Asteraceae; genus Chrysanthemum; species Chrysanthemum lavandulifolium. The sequence continues at coordinate 274,152,984 of CM040242.1, forward strand.
TTAAGTCAATTCATAACTAATAGAGACCTATATGATGCAAGGCTGACTGCTGACTTATGTGTTCATGATATGATTAGTGATGGCAAATGGATTTGGCCAATTGAGTGGTATACTAAATTCAGTAATGTTACTAGCATCAGTGAGCCTAATATTGATAATGGAAAAGATGATTGGGTGGTATGGAAGGATAATAATGGAATGGAAAAGGAGTTTGCTGTCAGTAATGTGTACAAGGACTTAAGACAGAATGGCCTTAAAGTACATTGGTGGAAGCTAGTATGGTTTTCTCAGTGCATTCCCAAAAATGCATTTATTCTTTGGTTAGCAATAAGAAGGAGACTTACTACTCAAGATAGATTACAACAATGGGGTATTCATAATGTGAATAGGTGTTATCTGTGTTTACAAGATTTTGAAGACATGGATCATCTATTCTTTAATTGCAAGTTCTCTAAGGGTGTATGGGATCAGGTTAAGAGCAGGGCAAAAATTCATAGTCATCAACCTACATGGGATGAAACTGTTCATGATCTTGGCAATGGTGATATGGGTAATAATATTGGTAGTGTGCTTGTGAGATTATGTTTTGCTGCTTGTGTATATACCATTTGGTATGAGAGGAATTGTAGAATTTTTAGGGATGAGAAGAAGGAGCCTGCTGATGTGGCAAAAAGTGTTATTGAAAATGTCAAAATTAAGCTCATGAGTATCAAAGTTAAAAATAGTGCTGCTGTTAGACTTGTGGAAAAGGATTGGGGTATTGTATGTAATAAGTCTTAAATTGAGAGCTTTGTTAAGTGTTGTTTATGGGTGGTATAGTCCAGATGAATTGTTTCAGTGAATTGTTTCAGTGGCTGGTTTTTGGGCTGCTGGTATTAAGATGTTTGCTTCTTTTTTATCATCTCCCATGGTATATGCAGAATGATTCATGTGTTCCTGCAAATTTGATGGTTTTTCCATATAGATTCAAATCTTTCTTCATGATCTTGAAGTCTATTCTTAAAAAGCTACTACAGTTGATGGCCTTGTAATTTGGTTTTTATAAGCTATGCATCTATTAAGCTTTAATGGCAGTCCTGATAGGCCTTTGTTAGGTAATTGGAACTTGCCATTAACATGCTTTCTAGATGAATAGTTTACTAAAAATCATAAAGTAGGTTCCCAATGTGTGAAGGGTAAGTAGCTTTGGTGGGCAGTGTATGGAGATAGGAATAGTGAGGAATGAAAGATGATCCTACTTGGTCCTATCTATACACTGCCAAGGAGGAATGGTTGGTACTCACTGTAGGGTGTGTGTTCCCAATTGTGTGAAGCCATTGTAGTAAATGGAAATGTAGCACAATTGATATAGCCTCTAAAGTGGAGAGGTTATGGATGCCTAGTGAAGCCAATCACTTTTCTGTCTATGTCATTATGGTGGCAGGTTGAATGATGTAGGTGGAAAGTGTGTTGGAAATGTTGCTAGATGGTCTTGGTGTGCATAAAAAGGTGAATAATTGAAGTTTCTGATTGTATCTGCAGTTTTATCTCAGTTGTTGAATTGTAGATAGTTTTGAGTATTGTTTGATCCTGGTTTCAGTTTAGTTTTGGTTTTCATGGCTATTCTGGTTTAGTTCAGGTAGTATAGTTAAATGTAAGCCTGTTTCTGGGTGTGTCCAAATCAGTTATGTTTTATCTCTTTGTACAAAGTTGGAGTATATAATTTAATTCACCTTTTGCACCAAAAAAAAAATATCTAAATTGATGAAAGTTCAGTTGTGTATGTTACATGTTAAATGGCCTTTTCTTTCGTAAGTGGGCATGCATAATTAAATATTTAGAAAATCAGCATATATGATTTAAATGAGGATAATGGTGATAATATCGGGGCTGAGAGAAGATGCAAAGATATGGAGAAATAAAGGAAAGCAATTTTGATTAAGTTATTAACAAAGGGTAAAATATGAATAACATAAAAGGTTGACTTGGTTTTCAAAGTTATTTACACAGGTACAATTCAGATTTTTAGATCTAATTTTAAGCATAGTAGGTAAGCATAATTATCATTTTTCACCAAATTTGTTTTTCTTTTATTGCTCCTATATTATAATCATGGGCTAATAACCTTTTAAATCACTATACTTGTCAAGAATGACAGTTTTGCGTAGCGAACTAAAAAATAACTCTTTTAGACATTAAAGTTGATATTTTTGTCTTTCTTTAAGTATTATGACCATATTATAAACATTTTACCATTCGAAAAATATTTCAAAAAAAAAAAGAAATTCGAAAAAAAATTTCATAAATTTCAAAAAAAAGTATTTCGAAAAAAAATTAAAAAAAAAATTTTGGAAAAGAAAGTATTTCGAAAAAAATTTAGAAAAGTTGAAATGGTCATAATATTTAAAGAAAGACAAAAATGTCAACTTTAATGTCTAAAAGAGTTATTTTTTTAGTTCGCTACGCAGAACTGCTGAACTGCCATTCTTGACAAGTATAGTGCTTTAAAAGGTTATTAACCCTATAATCATCATCGTCTCCCACTTTTGGTTTAAGTTTATACGCCACAAAAATCTTCATTTAAATCACATATGTTGATTTTCTAAATATTTAATTATGCATGCCCACTTACGAAGAAAAAGGCCTTTTAATTTTCTAGATACACAATTTACCCAAAAAAATTTCTATCACTTTAAATTTTGGGGCAATAACTTGTTAGAACGAATGAATGTTGTGTTATTTTATAATTCCGATAAGGATTCTGTATAAGAACGAAGACGATGTATTCACAAAAACTTTTAAAAAAAAGTAGCAGTTAATTATTAGGGGTAAATCTGAAAAAAAAATACCTAAAATTTGTTCTACTAATAAAATGTGGACAAGCGTCAGGTTAATGTGGTCAGGCTTATAATTAGGCTTACTTAGTAGGCATAAATATCAAAATTCTATATCAAGCGAAAGTATAAAAGCGATCATGGGTCGTTTGGCGGATTTAAAGCTGGTTATTGGTTATTGGGTATTGGTCGTCAAACCTGGCTGACCCAAAATACTTTTGTCAAAAATCAATTTATTGAATTCTAATAATCGATAACGCTACACGCGTCGTTCGGGTAAGGAAACTTTCTTTTCTTGAGCAAGTTTATAACACCCTAGGCGATGAACCTAATCGCTGTAGTGTAGTAATTAGGGTAAGCCACGGGTATTGATATCGCTTCTCTGGGGAATAGGAATGCTAGTAAGGAGTTACTACGCTAAGGTTAAGGTTGAGGAAGATTATTTTTATCTTTTATGTTTTATGAAATGGAAAGGTGCGAATCTCTGGTATTGGATTTGGGGTTGGTATTTCACCGATCACTCTACTATTATCTAATTATCTAAACTAAGGTTGTGGGAGTCTATGTCTCATTAATGTGTGCTCGTATGATAGTTTAAAGATGTGTTTACTTAGGTTGTATTACTCCTTAATTATCTCCTATTGATGGTTGAATTGTCACGCCCTTATTCTTAGTTGCGTTGTGTGTCTAAAGTTGTAGGTATGCGTTTCTCCCAACTCTTTGAACTTACCAAAGGGTCTCGCCTACAAACCCACTAGGGATGATAAACTCTTACTCTAAGGCACTCTTTGGATGGTTTAGCCTACAACTACTCGTAATCATATTCTAAGGTTCACAAAGATGAATCAAGCATTAAGTACACAACGAATGACCTATCGCATTACTAAATCATATATCAACTAAGATAAGAAACAACCAATCAATATTCAATAATTAAGTTTCATACTTCCTAAGCAAACACACAAATAAATTAGCTTGACATGGAGAACATGCAAGCATACACACAAATAATCAAAGACATAATTGAATTAACAAAGTAAAGACTTATCTTGATGTAAGATAGGGTTTAAAACCTAAAATATTGTACAAGACACCTTAGGTTCGGTTTTAGGATTTCACTCCAAAAGACTCTCTCTAAACCGAAAATTCGGATTCTATATATAAGATTACATATGCGACGGCGCCACCTTATGTTTAGTGACACCGCCGTGTCGCCGCATTAGGGTTTCGTCTTGGCCACGTTAACCTTGGCGACGGCGCCACCTTATGTCCGTGACGCCGTCTCTTCGACCGACATCGTCTGGATTGCATCTAGGCCGCCCGAGTAGCGACGACCTACTCTTTACAACTAGACGCCGCTGAAAATACGAGTTTTGGGTTCGGACCGTCACAACAATTTTGGGACGGCGTCGCCATTAGCACCCGACGCCGCCGCCTTCTAATTTCAAAGAATCGTGAGTGTATCGATTTTGACTTTGGCCATTTTCTTCATATATTCGCTTTTTCGTCCAAATAAGTGCCATTCCAAAGATTTTGCCTTCACGAGACCTAAAAGTGAAAAGGAACGATATTAAGCAATAACGGATACAAAAGTGATCAAATAAGGACTAAAACGACCCTTCAAAATGGTACCTTTTAAAACCTTATCAAATATCCCTACACTTGTTATTTGCTTGTCCTCAAGCAAATGTGCTTTTAGCCAATTAATTTATAAGTTAGGGGTCATGAAGCATTAATTCAAAACGGTCCACAACACATATAAGCCCATAAAAAGTCATAACAAGCACGGAATTACATACTAGCACCTCACATGGGGTGTTTGGATACTACATCTCTCTCGGTGTATATATGAAATATAACAAATAGGAAATGGAAGATAAACACTCATTAACCGGTCCTAGTACATAGATTACCATAGGCTTGAGAATAGATCAAACCTCCATCGCTTTGGCGTAAGCACCTAGGAAATACTATCAAAGAGGTCTTTTAAAGGGTTGTAATGTTAGGCTTACGGTAGGGAAACAAGGGTTTGGTGGGATAGGCTATTTAGTGGTGGCAAGTCAAAAATCTCTATGTTAAATGCATACGAAGAATGGCGTTGCTAAGCCAAGACTCGACACTCTAAACTCTACATAACTGAAATAAACAAACATAAATTCAAAGATAGATGTAGGATGGTAGCTGTTTTTTTTTTTTTTTTTTTTTTTTTTTTTTTTTTTGACACTCTATTTTTTTTTTCTTTTCTTTTTTTTTTTTTTTTTTTTTTTTTTTTTTTTTTTTTTTCATACACTTTTACTCTACCATCCTCTACGATAACATCAAAATACTAGGATTTATAGGCATATCCCTACACTTGAGTTTTATTACTCTAACATTATTTTGACCAATTGAAAAGATCAAAACACTTGGGGTACATTATTATGCAAACAAAGGGAATTTAACGTTCCCTTCCCGTCATTTCATAAACTTTAACTTTTCCCATGAATCCCAATCGTCCCAAAACTGTATACAAAGGATATGACTCGACTTAGCAACTTATGCAAGCAACTAGATAATTGAACAAAGGGTTTAGGGTGATAACAAACATTTGCACTAAAAGTGAGTGCATAAGGGGTAGGCTAAGGCGATTTGGGTGTATATTTGGGGTGGGGTAAACAATGTTTTCATTGATATTCGGAAAACCAAAACATCACGAGAACCGCGAAAAGGATAGGCTCGAGGGTTAACTAGGGAATCGTGTACTAAAGATGAGTACAACGCAAAGGGTGTGGGGAATTACTCAACCGATATGGAAGAAGTAATTATATTACGTATCAAACAAGGGTTATCCTAATGCCTCTTATCATTTAGTTATTCCTAACTACACAAGTGTAGCCTCACTTGCGATCTCGAATGCATCACAAAACAAGTTCTAGAATCTAATATACTACCGGTTCACACTCTAAGCATTGAAGATGAATGCTTTAATTCCTACTAATCTAAGGGCGATCCTCACATTTTGGTGGAATTTGGGTGGTAAAGGGTTTTGTGCTAGTCATGCAACTTCCTATCCATGAGACGCTTTTGTTAAGACTAATGGCCCACCCTATATGTCATAAAACATTTTAAATTTGGTGCCAAAATTACCCTAACCGACATTTCCTCATGGTTTATTACACAATCACAATTGGACAAAGCAAATAGTCAAGGATAAGCATAGTTTCAAAGTTCTCGCTTTATTTTCCTCCCCACACTTAAACCGAACATTGTCCCCAATGTTCCCCGAAAGTATCAAAGTTATGATAAAGAAGGTAATTAAAAACGAAGAAACTAATACTCCCGATTAGCTCGGTAGGATCCGTGTAAAGTGGTGGTTAAACCTTTTCAAGAAGAATTATTATGAAAAGCTCCTTCCAATCTTATGTAACTTCTTCGACAAACTAAACTCGCACACTTGAAGAAAACAAACGAAACCTTCGCGTAAAATCGTGGTAATAATATATATAAGACTCGATTTAAACTAGGATATAATGCTTGTGGAATGGATGTTTATAGAATTTCTAATAAAATTAAGACCGAAAATTCCAAAATTTATAAGTAGCTCGAAAACGAGAAAAAGTAATCGATGTTTTACTCCTTCCCGACGCCGTCAGTTGCAATCTCGACGCGTCAGTTATCCCGACAAAAAGCGGTATGCGATTTTCGGAAAAATTCGGAAAATTTATATCTTTAGAATCGAAACATTTCAAAAACATCCATTGTGACTCGATACAAGCATTTGACTCGAACAAACAAACATAAATATCTTTTAGTTAATTGTTATTCTCATGTTTACGTTTCTTTTGAAAACGTGTGTAATCCTCCCTACACTTATCCCTTATGTAAAATACCTTTATATGCAATTAAGACGAGGTTAAAAACAAAATAAAGCATTTTTACAAATTCAAACATGAGGATAAACAATTAATAAAAGATATATGACACTAACAAGCAAACAATTAAGCATGGGTTGCCTCCCACGAAGCGCTTTTCTTTATTTAAGAGTCTTGTAGCTAGACTCATAGTCGTGCTCCTACGTTTTCTCACTACCGCCCTCTTGACGGCCTCTAATGGGGGATTCCATGCTGTAGAAATGCCCTATAATGCACTTCTCTAAGAGTTCATCCTCTCCCCAATTGGTCCTATATTCCGGTCCTAGGCTCAAGCAATCCTTATAGAATCCGAAAATCTTAGCCATAACATAATCAACACCTTTCTCCCTATCCTCATCATTCCTATAATAGACCGACGGTTTAAGTTCCTTTTCATCATTGAGAGTGATGAAAACTTCTCAATCTTAAACGGCATTTGGTAAGCTATGTCATCGGTCTCATTCTTGAATCGCACTACTCCTAACGAGGGGTCATAGGTCATCCCGGTGCTTTCTATGAAAGGTTTTCCTAGAATAACATGGGACAAGCTAGGTCTATGGCGTGCTAATATCATCCACAATTATGAAGTCCGTAGGAAACGTGAAACTACCTACATAAACGGGCAATCCCTTAACTCTACCAAGAAAATTGTAACTAACATTAGGATCATTGGGGTCTTGCCTAGTTGGAATAGGCTTCTTCAATATCCAATTGTAATAGGTGCTAGTCATTATGTTGATTGGGGACTTGCGATCAATGTAGGCTTTTGCCACAAAAAGGTGTCCTATGAAACATGGTATGTTAAGATTCCAAGGGTTCCCAAACTTGATTCGAGGACTTTTCCTAACGTACATGTGACGGAGGTCACGCACTAAGTGAGGGTGGCGAGATAGTTCTTCTTCCGTAGGAAATTTGTTGAAATAGTCAATGTCTACTTCATCTACTTCCTCGGGTGTTTCATCATCCACAAGTGTATAGTCCTCTTCGTCATTTGTTTCATTAGGTTCAACTAAAGCGATGGTATTAACGAATTGGACATGCTTAGTTAGCTTGCTTGGATCCTTAATCTCTATACCTGAAGGCTCGAGAGTTGAGATAGCACTAACCTTCTTATCACTATTAGTTATGGCTTTCAAAAGGTTGTCTATTTTCCTATCCATCTCGGCTTGTTGATGGTTAAAGCGGTCCGAGAGCTTAGCCATTTGGGTTTCTTGGGATGCAACTAGGTTTTGCAACATCCCTTCGACGTTTTGTTGGTTAGGACCGTTAAGTGGGGCCATGAGAAATCATTGAGGTGAATTCTTTGGTTTGTCCCCGAGAGAAGTCGGGCTTGCCTTTCCATGCCTCTCGGTTTCATTGAAATTCCTAGGTCCGGTATTGTAGGAATCTTCCTCCTATTCCATTAATACGTGAGGATGCGAGTCAACTAAGCATGTTCGGGAGCGAGTGCTATTCGCGTGTTATGAGGATCACAAAACGGCTCACACGAGGAAGAAACTTTGCTCACATGGTGTGAAGATTTAGGATTTTGTAGGAGCTCATGAGGAATCTAACTTGATCTTCAAGTTCGATCATCCCACGGCCGGAAGGAGGCAAGGAGATTGCCTTAACGGTTTGGGCAGCTCACGGGGTCATCCCAACTTTCGTTGTCATAGAGGCGAGGTCCTCTATTATTCCCCATGATTCTTCCGCGGTGAGATCACTAAGTTTTCCACCGCCGCTTGGTCAATGGATCGCTTAGTGGGGAAGTTGACATGATCATAAAAGATTTGGACTTGGAGCCAAAGATCAATGCCGTGATGAGGGACTTTATGAAGTAAGTCCTTGAATCAGTCCATGCTTCATAGAGATTCACCTTGACGTTGTTGGAACATCAAGATGTCATTCCTAAGCTTAGTGGTTCTCCCGTGGGAAAATTGAGAAAGGAAGCGAGAGGTAAGATCATCCCAACTTGAGATGAGGCCGGGAAGTCGCTCAAGCCAATTACTAGCTTGGTCCCGTAGAGAATTGGAAGAGACGCAGCGCGTGGTCTCCCGAGTAGTAGCATGAAGGTCGATAGAATCGACAATTTTGAGGAAATCCTCGAGATGTCGATTTGGATCTTCTGAACGAAGTCCATGGAATGCACATCCGCTTTGCACCAACCGAATGGTGTCGGATAGCGGGTCGTAGTTTGGGCTTGGTCGGAAGCTCAATGGTGTTCCTATAGCCTAGGTGGCTTAGTCTTGAGTATTCACCAAGAGTACGGGCTCTTGGCGGGTCATTTGGTGGTGGGTTGATGAGTGGTGGTTGGTTATCACCTTCCATGATGAAAAGTGATGGGATTACAACAAAGGTCATGAAGAAGGGGATAGACTAAGAAAAGCTAAAATGAGAAAAATTTACTTGATAGGAATCACAAAGAAACCTAAACGAGGTGGACTACTAACTAGCTATTCTATTCCCGCAGCCGCGCCAAAAACTTGATAACGCCACACGCCGCTCGGGTCAAGGAAACTTCCTTTTCTTCGAGCAAGTTTTATAACACCCTAGGCAATGAACCTAATTGTTGTAGTGTAGTAATTAGGGTAAGCCACGGGTATTGATATCGTTCTCTAGGGAATAGGAATGCTAGTAAGGAGTTACTACGCTAAGGTTAAGGTTGAGGAAGATTATTTTTTATCTTTTATGTTTTATGAAATGGAAAGGTACGAATCTCGGGTATTGATTTGGGGGTTGGTATTTCTACCGATTACTCTACTATCATCTAATTATCTAAACTAAGGTTGTGGAGTCTATGTCTAATTAATGTGTGCTAATATGATAGTTTAAAGATGTGTTTACTTAGGTTGTATTACTCCTTAATTATCTCCTATTGATGGTTGAATTGTCACGCCCTTATTCTTAGTTGCGTTGTGTGTCTAAAGTTGTAGGGTATGCGTTTCTCCCTAACTCTTTGAACTTACCAAAGGGTCTCGTCTACAAACCCACTAGGGATGATAAACTCTTACTCTAAGGCACTCTTTGGATGGTTTAGCCTACAACTACTCAGGTAATCATATTCTAAGGTTCACAAAGATGAATCAAGCATTAAGTACACAACGAATGACCTATCGCATTACTAAATCATATATCAACTAAGATAAGAAACAACCAATCAATATTCAATAATTAAGTTTCATACTTCCTAAGCAAACACACAAATAAATTAGCCGGACATGGAGAACATGCAAGCATACACACAAATAATCAAAGACATAATTGAATTAATGAAGTAAAGACTTATCTTGATGTAAGATAGGGTTTAAAACCCTAAAATACTTGTGACAAGACACCTTAGGTTCGGTTTAGGTTTTCACCCAAAAGACTCTCTAAAACCGAAAAATTCGGATTCTATATATAAGATTACATATGCGACGGCGTCACCTTATGTTTAGTGACGCCGCCGTGTCGCCGTCATTAGGGTTTCGCTTGGCCACGTTAACCTTGCGACGGCGTCACCTTATGTCCGCGACGCCGTTCTCTTCGACTTTCGACGTCGTCTGGATTGCATCTGGGCCGTCCGAGTAGCGACGGCCTACTCTTTTACAACTAGACGCCGTCGCTGAAAATACGAGTTTTGGGTTCGGACCACAATAATTTTGGGACGGCGTCGCCATTAGCACCGACGCCGCCGCCTTCTAATTTCAAAGAATCGTGAGTGTCTCGATTTTGACTTTGGCCATTTTCTTCATATATTCGCGCCTTTTCGTCCAAATAATTGCCATTCCAGCATTTTGCCTTCACAAGACCTAAAAAGTGAAAATGAACGATATTAAGCAATAACGGATACAAAAGTGATCAAATAAGGACTAAAACGACCCCTCAAAATGGTACCTTTTAAAACCTTATCAATAACGATTGTTACAAATTTGAGTATAAAAATTATATAATTTTCTAACTTGTATATTACCCTTTTTTCATGGTTATGAACTATTTTTATATTAAATTTTCTACCAATCCGTAATTGTATACATAATTTGTTTCTTTGTATAAATATACTTCAACAACGTTGTTATCATATAATATTTATTTTATCTAATTTTGTTAATTAATCGCATACCATAACTATATACATTGTGGAAACGTAGGGGGGGTGAATACGCTACCGCTTAAAACTTTAGATCTTTAGTATCAAATCACTTATGAAGCTTGTTATAATATGAAAGTTCCAATTATTGTTTGTGACTAATGTAAAGCATAGTAAACCATGTTGTCACACAAGCATTAACATCAAACCACATCACAAGCAATAGTATAGTGCAACTATAAAAGTAAAGAGATAAAGAAAGGAAAGTGCAAACCGAACACGATGATTTATAGTGGTTCGGTCACGGATCTCCTTTCCGCCCTACTCCACTCCCAGAGTACCCAACTCGAGAGTTACTTCACTAAATCAACAAGCTCCCTTCTCGGCGGAGAAAGCCTTACAATCGTCGCTTACACTTTTTTCGGTACAAAGCTAAATACCGGGTTCTAGTTCGAGGTAGAACCAACCTAACGTCGCCTATACAATATTTCCGACACTAAGCTAGATGTCGAGTTCTTTTACAAGGGTACAACCACTCCCAATGTTTTTTATGGCCCAACATAACAAACCTTGTGTTTTATGGCACAAACACATAAACCATCTAATCTAGTTTGGTGAAAGTTTTGTGATGATGCAATGATGTTCTACACTAATGATCCATGACACAAATGTCTAATGGATATGAATAACTACTTTTAAATGATCTTCTATTGATAGGAATCCTTCAAGATGAAGATCACAAGTTTCCTAAACTTGTTGTGATAAATCTTCAGCTTGTGGTGAGTGGGGATGGCTAGATCTCCAAGCTTTCCTTGGTTGATCAATGTAGAGTATGCTTACAACAAAGATGAATGTTAGAAGCATTATGATCATGATCATTAGGGTGTTTAATGTATGTTACTACATTGTTAATGATATATCTAAATGTATACAAGAAGGTGGAGAAGATGTGTTTTCAAGTGGTGAAGAAATGGGAAAACAATGGGCTTCTATTTATAGCCAAAAGTGGTCGAGCGTCCACGGACCAAGGAGTCCTTTAAAGGGTTCCGCCTTTATACAAAAAGGGTTCCGTGGGTGCTGATGAAAGTCTAAAAATCTTTCTTCAAATCTTTCCAAGATATTACCAAATCTTACTAAGATCACATTTGATATATTGAGTATCAATCTAACCAAAATATTCAAGTGATCTTCCAAGGATTTCAAAGATGATGCATGACATGATGTAACATGTATTTCCATTTTTAGATTAAAAGGTTTATCAAGGTAAACTTGTAAAATGTATTATGTAACTAGTTAATAAAATGTCTAGTTACCTTTTGAAATACTTGTGAATGCAAATGTAAAATGAGGTTCGAAATAGAATGGTTAACCTATTAAAATACTTAGTGACTCTAAATGTATTTTAAACATTCTAAATGATTTGTTAATGGGTTTGATCATAATGCCACATAACAAACATGTACGAACCGTGTTGTAACATATGAGGACTTGAGTCATCGAGAGGTGTTGAATGTATGTTGAGACAAAGTGTGATTACAAGTAACTTGTACATTTTACGTTATGTATTACAAGTTACATGTTTGTCATCAATCAAAACAAACGAGACCAGATAGATTAAATATCGTAATATTTGCACTAACAATCTCCCTTTTGATGATGACAAATATATGCAAACGTAATATAAAGCAAAATGTAAAGGTTACTTTTATCCTTACTACCTTTACATTACCTTCTCTGCTTACACTCTTCTCCCCTTTGTCGAAACAAAAGGGCGTGTCTGAGTTTAACTTTATTTCTCCCAAAAGGCGAGCTTGCATCATCCCTAGTGAAGTTAAATCGTCCACTTCAATCCGTCCATTGTTTGGTAGCGATCCATGGATCAAATAAAGAGGCTTAACCTACATCAAGGTTAGTTTTATGCAACAAAATTATGAGAGATATATGAAAAGAAAATGCATAGCAATGTTATCCTATTTTCTCCACTTTTATCAAGCACAAATGCTTGTTGAAAAGTGAGAATGATGCTAAATGCGTGCATGCTCCCCTCGACGGTTGCTCCCTTTGTTTGAGGCGCGGGGTATGATTAAAACCTACAAAACAAATATTAGTGCAAAACTATATTCGCTATTGACGAGTAAGTGATATACAACATAGTGTGTATAAGATGCATTCAATAAATTCTTGACGAAAACTCCCCTTGCTCTAGGAGGCCAAGATGAACCTTCAAAATAAATATTAGTATAATAGAAGCTTTCACAAGCACACTCTCTCAAGTCTCAACTTCTCTCTCGCTTTCCTCCAAATCACATCCAAACCAACCACTTCACTCCACAATCACCATCACAACTCAAATCAAATCACCAAAACAAACCATCTTTATAAAATGTAAATCTTTATACCTAAAATAACCAAAACCCACTTCAAAACCAATCTTTATTCCATAAATCCCCAAAAGTTAATCTTTTCCCAAAATAAGCAAAACACATATCAAAAACCATCCCTTTTAGAAAGTACACTCTCCTTTCTCTCTCTTTCTTTTGTCCTTTCTCTTCACCATCCCGCTTTTACTCATCAAGATCTTCTACATCAAGTATCATTACAATTAAACCATACCATCATCTTCCCATCTCACCGATCTCAATAGACCAAACGATTAGTCGTCGGACCACCGACGCCCGCCACGCCGCAACGACGACGCTGCCGTAATTTATATTTCCCATGATATAGTGTATTTGCCGCCGACGCTTTTCCGCTTCGCTTTTCGAGCACTTATCGCCAAGGAGCCGCTTTACCTGCATTTTCCGCCAAGTTCCGCCACTTTTTGTTTTCTGTTGTTGTTTTTCTTTGCAGGTTGTTTGAGTTTATTTGGACTGATCCGCCACAGATTGTTGGAAGGTTTTTCGTTGGAATCTGCTACCTGCCACCGCCGGCCGCCATCGCTGCTGCCCGGATTTCTTTCCCGGCAGTAGTAGAGTGTTTGCTCCCTTATCCTCCTTTATCTTCTTTAGTCTTTTATTTTTTTCGCTGCCTTGTTTGGTGCCTAGGCTGAGTTTTTTTGCCGCTGGTTGTTTTTTTGGTTGGTTTTGTTGACTTTTTGCTGCCGTTTTTGGGTCTGCTTCTTTGTCCATTTTGTTTGTTGGATTTTTTCTTTGCTTTTGGGTAGGTTTGTCTTTGTGGCATTGTTGTTTGTTGGGGTAGGATAGACGCTTTGGTTAGCGATGGTCTACTGAGGTCATGTCTTGCCGGGTTGGGTGGTGCAGGAGGGGTAGCTGGGGTAGGCGGTGTAGATGGGGTAGGTGAGGTAGGCGGGGCAGGCGAGGTGGGGAGTTGGTGGGGTGATCGGGTAGGCATTTTTAGAGGTTTGGGAGGGCTCGGGAGGGTAGGGGTTTTGCTAGAGTAGTGCCTCCTCGTGGGATTAGGGTGGTAGTTGGAATGTGGGGTCCTTGATAGGTAAGTTCTTTGAACTGGCGGATGTGTTGAGGAGACATAAGGTCGACATTGCGTGCTTCCGGAGACTAAGTGGAAGGGCTCCACTCGAGAGAGGTAACGGTTTCAAGCTTTGGTACTCGGGATCTAAGACGCGAAAACGGAGTGGGAGTTATTTTGGCGGCGAAAAATGTAGTTCAAGTGATCCGGAGGAGCGATAGGATCATGGCGATTACGTTGGTCATTGATGGGGAGACCGTTAACGTAATTAGCGCTTATGCACCTCAGGTGGGCCGGAGTGAAGTAGAGAAAAAGACCTTCTGGGACTCCCTCGACGAGCTTGTTAGGGAGTGCCCCTCGGACCAACGGGTGTTTATAGGTGGTGACTTGAATGGCCACGTAGGAGCGGCTTCGGATGGGTATGCCGAGGTCCATGGTGGTTTTGGCTTTGGAGTTAGGAATGATGAGGGTCGATCTATTTTAGAGTTTGCTTTGGCACACGACTTGGTAGTAGTGAACTCTTTATTCAAGAAGAGAGATGTGCACTTGATCACCTTCCAGAGTGGGGGCCACAACACCCAGATTGACTATCTGATGGTGCCAAGAGGCGACCTTAGAGCATGTAGGGACTGCAGGGTTTTCCCAGGCGAGACATGCTCATCCCAACACAAACTGGTAGCTTTGGACTCACTTTTCGTGAGGCAACAACCGAGGAGAGTAGCTACCAGGTCGGCGAGGATTCTTTGGAAGAATTTAAATGGGGGGACGGCAGAGTCTTTTAGAATGAAAGTCTTTGAGGGACTTTCTACTCGGTCGGAGGACGTGACTGCTACTGATGCAGACCAATTGTGGACCGTTCTAGCCGAAATCATTAAAGAAGCGACAAAAGAGTCCCTAGGCGTGACTAGCGGGATAGCTAGGTCCCAGCCGCCAAACAGAGAATCTTGGTGGTTTAGTGAGGAAGTGCAATCCAAGGTCGTTGGGAAACAATCAAGGTTCAGAGAACTTCTTCGGTGTAGAGAGGATCACCAAGTAGACATTACTGCAGCAAAGGAGAGGTATAAAGTAGCTAAAAGAGAAGCGAAAAAGGTAGTGGCTCAGGCGAAGGAAAAGGCGTACGAAGATTTGTATAAGAAATTGGACTCCAAGGGGGGGGGGCAAACGATATATTTAGGATTGCTAAAGCCTGAGAGAGAAGGAGGAGGGATTTAGGAAACGTCAAATATATCAAAGACGTAAGCGGAAGGACCATTGTGCATGAAGACGATATTACGAAAAGATGGGGAGAGTATTTCTCCTTTCTTTTCAACGGAGGAAGCACGGAAGGAAGTGGGTATGTAGGGAGCAATACCCAAAGACCTGAATGCTACTATTCTAGGATTAGTCAACCAGAAGTTAAGGTTGCAATACAGAAGATGGGAACTAACAAAGCGGTAGGGCCAGACCAAATCCCCATAGAGGCTTGGAGGTGCCTGGGGAAAGAAGGGGTAGAATGGCTGACCTGCCTCTTCAACAAGATCTTCTCTAGTGCAAAGATGCCGGAAGAATGGAGACTGAGTGAGGTAATCCCCATCTACAAGAACAAGGGGGATGTGCAAGTGTGTAGTAATTATAGGGGCAACAAGCTTCTTATCCACACCATGAAGCTTTGGGAGAGAGTTATTGAGAGGAGGCTGAGAAGGGAGACGAGGGTGTCTGAGAACCAATTTGGTTTTATGCCAGGAAGGTCTTCGATTGAGGCTATCCACCTTCCTAGAAGTCTCATGGAGAAGTATAGAGAGAGACAAAGGACTGCGCATATTTCTTGATCTTGAAAAGGCGTATGATAGTGTCCCTCGAGAGTTGACTTGGAGAACTCTTATTGACAAGGGAACACCAAGTAGATACGTGAGTGTCATTAAGGATATGTATGAAAGGGTTAAGACCCGTGTAAGGTCCACCGTGGGGATCTCAGAGTTTTTCCCTGTGAAAGTTGGGCTACACCAGGGATCTGCTTTAAGCCCCTACCTTTTTGCCTTAATTCTAGATGAATTATCTCAAGGGATACAAGATGTCATCCCGTGGAGCATGATATTTGCTTGTGAAATTGTCTTTGGTGGCGTAATCGGTGGAAGGGTTAAACAATGAGCTCGAGCTGGAGGAGGCCCTCAAGCCAACGGGCTTGGTGAGTGAGAAGACCGAATACCGAGATGTGAGTTTGGGAGGAGTGAGTCGACCACCATGAGGATATTCGTATCGGAGACCGCACCTACCACCCAAAAGACCTTTAGATATTTGGGATCGATGATTCACAAATCAGGGAGGATTGATGAGGACGTAACCCACCGGATCAGAGCTGGTTGGGCGAAATGGAGGGCGGCGTCGGGTGTCCTTTGCGACAGGAACGTCCCCTTAAAGTTAAAGGGGAAATTTTATAGGGTGGCGATTAGACCGGCTATGTTATATGGGGCCGAGTGTTGGCCCATCTCCAAAGCCCTTGCTAACAGGGTAGAGGTGGCTGAACTGAGGATGCTAAGATGGACTTGTGGTAAAACCTTGCTTGACATGATCCCGAACGGAGTTTTCAGAGCAAAACTAGAAGTCGGAAATATTATTGCGAAGATGAGAGAAGGAAGGTTGAGGTGGTTCGGTCATGTTAGGAGGAGGCCTCAAACAAAGACCGTTAGAAGGGTCGAGACGCCGGTTGTAGATGGCGTGAGAAGAGGCGCACCCAAACTCGTGGGAGGATAGACTTAAGCTTGACATGGCGGAGCTTCACTTGTCGAAGGACATGACCTAAGATAGGAAAGGGTGGAGAGATAGGATTAGGATATGCGGTTAGCCTTGGCTTGGGTCTTTGTGGGTTTAGATGGGTTGGGTGGGATAGTATTTAGGCGTCTCCTTGTTTTTGGTGCATCCCTTTCTTGCTTTGGCGTAGTTTTAGGCCCCGTGCGCTGCTTCGTATTGCTTTTTGTTTGTTTAGGCTTGCTTGCTTTCATTGCCCTGCTTTGCTTTTGGTGCTCTGTTTTTCTTGTCTGCCTTAGCTTTAGGATGTCGTTTTCTTTTGCCTTGCTTTGTTGCTCCGTGGTCTTATCGCTTTTCTTAGTGCTTGTCTTTTGGTGCCTTGCATTGTTTTGCTTGCTTTCCTTCCCGCCAGCTCGCCATCTTATGCTTTCGCTTTCTTTTTTTTTCTCACCCACACACTTTGCACTTGCTGGAGGTCTCGTTGGAAGTAGTCTCTACTTTGGGTTTATCCCAAGGTGGGTAGGATCTTTCACATTTTACTTCCCCCATACCCCGCCATCGGTGGGATTGGGTATGTTGTTGTTGTTGTATAATAGAAGCTTTGTCTTTTAGACTAATATGTCATATACAACCAAGTGTATAGACGATGCAATATGAGTGCTAAAGGATATTCCTCCATGTTCTAGGGTGTCAAGAAGCACCTAAAATAAGAAAAATAATTGATGCAAACTTCATCCTTAGATGAGTAAGTTATATACAATCGAGTGTATATGATGATGAACCTACAATGAAAATATTAGGGCAATATATTTCATCTTTTTCACAAAGAAAATAAGATGTATATATGTGATAAATGATATAATCAAAGATCTCATGAAGTGTAGTCTCTAATTTCAATCATAAGAAAAGTGAGAATATAATATGATAAAAGCCTACAAAATAGTTCCTAGAAAGAAGATATGAAGTCTTCCACCGGGTGTGCCACTAGTGGTGCTAGTGTTGGTGTCGGTTTACTAGTAGGATTCATGTGGTGATGGTAGATGACTCGAGATTTACAAAAGAAATTTTTCGCTAATCCATGGTGGTGATGATTAGTGAAAGTGGTGATGGAAGGTGGTGGTGATTAGGTAGGAAGCTATTAAGGAGTTAGAAACTCGTATGTATTGCAAATATAAAAAAATGGACTCATGCAATCCTTTCGTCATGTCAAGTGACCAAAGCTAAGAGAAAAAAATATGAATGGACATTGCATTTCAATGATGCATAAGGGTTATGATTTGAATGATTATTGATGCTAACAATCTATTTTTTTGAGCAAGTTCTCATATGCTTCAACCTAAGAGTAAACAATAATGCGTTCTATCTAAGAATATTATAATGAAGATACCAAAAAATATAAAAGTGATAACATGAAGATAAATTCGTTCATTGATTGACACAAATTATCAAAATGACCTATTCTAGGTGACAATGGGAAAGGTAGTATTAGCATGGTTTTGACCGACATGGATGATTATCACATTGAAAGAAAGTGAAGTCAATATGGAAAATACTAATAATAATAATGAGTACCTATATGAGGATGAGAATGATATCATATGAGTGAGAGTTGGATAGACCAACGTGTTGGGAATGGCTGTTTTGATTAATATATCATTTGCACTGACAAGGACATGCATGATAAGCGAGAAAAGGATAAGATCCTATGATGGTGTTCTAGATATTGAAGTTGTAAGGTGCTAGTTTAAGGAAAATCCTATATGTGGAGATGAAGACGTTTTGTAAAAACACATGATGCGTTTTTCACTTGATGAGGTATTGGTGTAAACTTGTGATAAAAAGTTAAAAAGGTTGAACTAGTTATGGTTTTGTGAACCGGTTTTAGCTAAGTGGTGTTTACCTATGTGTTGGTATCTTAGAGTCTAAGAGACATAAATTTTGACAAAAGACAATTATGTGAATAGATTTGTCTCCCACTTAATTGGTGGACATCCAATATAATGTGTAATGTATCAAATAACGAATGACAACAAAGTGTTTAGGAGGTTATTCGGGTTAACGAAAGAGATGAGCTTAGTGATGTTTTTCTGGATGATGGTTAGCATACAATGAACTTCATCCTTAAAGTGACGTACCTCTTCTTGATTAATATGAGATGATCGTATGATGAGGCATGTGGTTTCCTAATAGGAAGTGAAGAGGATTAGAGTATTGTTATAACTAAATAATGATGGAGGTGATTTTTGAAAAACGAAAGCAAAAATGAGATTTGGAAAGAGGTCGGTTGAAAGATAAAAATGCAAAGTCAACCCTCTAGAACTTAATTCTATATGTTTTTAAACTATATGCAAGTGTAGGGGTCCCATAAAGCATAGTACTAATCTACGTAGCAATAAAGGGGATTATGCAAAGTGTGCATATAAAAGTTAGAACCAAGTGAGATAACAAATAATTTGTTATCAACCTACAAAACAAATTTGTTAGTGACAAAAGATGTTAACATGATAGAAATCAAATGATAACATATTATATAAGCAAAACAACACATTGCACTTAGTAGACAAGAAATCACCACACAAGGATCAACCTTACATAGCATCAAAACAATCATATTATGCAAGAATACGACTTTATTCAAGACATTTCATTATGAGATTGTTTTGTCGTAAACAAATAGTGTGACAAGAAGCAATATTAAGGGGAGAACTCTCTTTGCAAATTCAAGTCATCGAAACAAGATGAAATATTCATGCAAGCCATGTTTAAGACATAACAATTTGGAGCATGTATCATTTAGATCATCATTAAATCTCATTAGGACACTTTCAATGAAGACTCTGTTTCACACAATATGGAAAGAGAGATTATATCTTGAGTCCCACGCATTATCCTTGTGGTATTGCCGTAACATACAAAGCCTTCAGCCAACATCAAACAAGCTCTGGTAGGTGGCATAGATATAATGAATGCCATCTAATAGTGTTCAAACACAAATATATCATATCAAAATTATCACATATCAAAATGGCATATTATGAGTTCATAAGTAACATGTTAATCATGCTAAAATAATTCAAAAGTAAGTGTCATGCAAATAAAGTTTAGGATTAATATCGTATTATGGTAGCATGAAACAAGAATACAAGTATTATAAAGATAAAACCGTACTAAGGTTTACACATTTGACTAGTTATCAAACACTAAGATAATGTCAAATCAACTTATCGTATCAAACAAGAATACGTAATCAACACATGTAAGGGCCATGCAAGTGGTTTTAAAAGAAAAGTCATATATACTACTTGTTTGATTAGTATTCCTAAGGCGAGGTAAAATATCAATGTTTTAACACTTACTTTAGGCAAGTATAGGAAAACAGATTTTTCAAGTTAGAGAATGAATATGAGACTATTACTAGTGGCGCTCAATTAAGGCTAAACACGACCCTTTTTACGGGTGATTCCACATACCCAACTTCACTCCGGAAGCAATTCAACCGTTAGGTCAAATTGAGTTTCTAGTGCAATAGGTTCTCCAAGAGTCATTCTCATGTTGAAAGATGGGAACTCCTACTTTTGCCTATTAAAGTGCATAAAGATGATAGTTTACCAATACTTGGCTTAATGTGACACAACTAATATGCAATATAAATAAGGTGATGAATATGTCATGTTATACACATGAATTTTATCAATGGTGTGTTGATAAACAATATGTTTTAATCTTGTGTTTAGAATCTAAAATTACATAGCTAATTTGTATGATCTAATGGATGATATCTTTATGCGTTGAGTTGAAATGTATACTTTAAATGTGATTTGATTATCTAAGACTAGGGAATGGAATATGTTAAATTAAGAACGTTCTCAAGAAAGCTCCTTTTATTTAACAAGAATCTAAATAAGGTTACCAACTTCAATAGATCATGTGTATGTTCTAGAGATGTGTAGTTTTAACCTTGGATGTGCACAAGGTTTGAGCAAGGTTAAGTTATGATGTATGCTTGAAAGGAAATGGATACAAATAGTATCTTTCAACAAATGAGATTATCGCATGGGATAAAGTTATCATGCTTATGAAAATAAGTATGACAAGATGAATTAGATATGCTAGTTCATAGAACTTGCGGATGTTCGCTTCAAGATTATTTAGTTAATGAGGTGTAATGAAAATATCTTGTAACAAAACCATTTATGTCACAAGGAGAGAATGATGCATAGGATATCGATATCCTTTTAACAAGATGAATACTTAACACATGATTTCTTAGACATAATGTTTTCAAAATATCATGTTTTCCTAAATGAAGATATGAAGCCAAAGTGTTTGAATCGGATAGTCCCATCTAAATATACTTGGTCTCAAGATTATGTTCACTAGATGATGACAAGATGAATTCACTCGAGTTTCTTATGTATACTCCTCAAGAGTCATTGTTGCTTGGGGTGTATGATGTTGGCTTTGAGATTGCATTTTAACATATGTTGTTAAAATGTTGATTTGAGGTTTAACGAAATTTATGCGAAAGTTTAACGACAAAGTATTACTAATACTTTGATAATTTGTGAAGGTAGTACTACTTATACCTAGTGGAAATTGACAACAATTACCAAGAGCACCATGCTTATTTGATAGTTGAGGTTCTAGCCATAATGAATTATCTAAGTCCTTATATGTGGGAAAGGATGGTTGAGTTTATTCAAACGTGCATTTGATTCAAGACAAGTGTCGGACACAAGGGTTTTTGAGCAATACACTCAATGAATTCAAATGATGGTAAGGATGGTGGATTGGTTGATCTAGGTGGTAGGTCTTCTAGTGTGTCTAAATAAGGATGTGGTGATGTAGGGGTTTGTTGTGCTATGGGAGTACTTAGGTTGATTATTTGTCCATAGATATTGAACACAAAAAGTACGGATACTAATTCTTATGGTTCATTGGTTGCTACAACTTAGTGGGTGAAGTGCTTGAAGTTTTGGTTATGTCTATGAAGCTTAGGGGCTGAGGTATAGGTTCACCTTGAAAGGGCACGTTTGATTTAAAGGATGCTCTTGGAAGTTCATGAGCAATACACTTAATGGTGCCAAAAGATGGAAGAGGGATAGTAGGTGTCAAAGAGGGATAAGTGGCACAGTGGGTTGTTTGCTTTGGATAAGTGTTTCAACATGTGTTGTTAAAATACTTGGGTGTTGATTTTTCGGATATGACTTTTAATGACTACAATCGTAAGTCGCATGTATTTGAATATTTCGGATGAAATACTTAAGTTGTCAATCCTAATTTGTTGAGATTATAAAGCTTAGATTGAACTCAAGGATAACAAGACTTGATAGTATGTCTTTAACATACGTGTGAGTTATGACACATTATTTTCATGTAACCAAGTGAGGTAATACATGTAGATACAAAACAATATCTATAGTCATATGATAGACTTGTGTATGATATCTTTGCAAACAATGAGTCCAGATTTGTTAGTCTCGGTAAGTCATCTAAGTCATCCGCAAACGGGTGAGGAGATGTTGGTGGTGTTTGCACAAAGTACAAGTTTTGGAGACTTTGGTAGTGACGGTGTTTTGGATGGTTGTGAAGTAGTCATAATGGTGGGTGATTTTGTTGGTGGAGTTGGAGTACTTAAGTTTAGAAAGTTCACATCTTGAAAGTGTGATGAGATGTTGAGAGGTAATGAGTCTGAGGATGAAGAATTCAAGTTAATGAAGCAACAAGATCGAATGCTAATCCTAGTGGTTTTTCTTAAGTGAATTATTTGAGGTTGAGGATTTAGTCATTTTGACTTTGCTTTAAGAAATGCTAAGCTTAAGGAAAAGTAACAATGAAGGTGTGAAAATGTCCATCTTGAATGTGTCGATTTATGGAACTAAGGATTTATGGATTTGATGTTAATCCATACAAAGATGGTAGTTTCTAATGAGATGGAAGTGTCTAAGATCATGTCAAACATCCTAAGTTAATCCATTGAGGATGTGTTGAGTGAGGTATGAAAGATATGCATTAACAACTATCCTAGAAACGAAATTTGGTAAATTAGATTGCGGGATTTAGTAAAATTCAACAACTTACCTGTAGGATTCACGACACCATTTCTTTACACATACTGAAACCTTTAAATCGGTCTTTGCGGTCCGCCTTTACGGTATGGCGGTACTAAAATCCATAACGGACGGAACCAAATTAATGGTACCGTCGGTCCGTGGAGACCGTAAATCTTAATGACCCATTTTTAGGTGTCGGGACTTTTCCAAACACGAAACTTTGCTTAAAACATGTGACATTAGTTATTTCTAGTTAAGAAAAGTCGATATCACATATACAAACATAGTGGAGCATAGACTTTGACCAAGGGCTAACGATTTTCACATGAAGGTGAAAATGGGTAAAATTTGATAACACACTTGTGCTATCCCCCTGCATAAACCGGTTAGCATACAACATTGTTTTAAGTCATATTATCAACCTAAAAAGAAAAAACAAATAAATTACATCATATAACATTGTTTTTGTCCTTATACCAAAAACTCTCTAAAAACCTCCATTTTTTGAAAGTACTTGACTAATTTACTTAATACTCTTTGCTAAGTGAGTTATGACATTTCATAAGTTATGTGAGATGTTAGTATAACCAATGCAGAAGAAGTGATCTAAGTCTATAAGTGATGGTAAAACAATTTTCCAACTTAGTGCACAAAATCTAGCAAATATCCTATCGTGGGTAAAGGGGAGTAATCCTACACCTTGGTAAATATATTAACCAAAAGAAACGTTTAAGTACAAAGGATATGAGTGAAATCCCATATCTCACCCGTTACATAGGCATAAAGCTTACATAACAAGATACTACCTATTTTCTAAATCGAAAACAAACCACTACTCAAATGATAACATAGGACATAACGAAGAAAATTACTTCATAGGTCCTTGAAGCTTGGTGCCATACATGGCATTAAAAGCATCCAAATTCCGTGAAGATCGAAACACGCTTCCCATAGTCATCGTAGTCATAGTCATCATACTCATCTTCAAACTCTTGGCCACCACCGAATAGATTAACAGATTCATCAAATGGGTCAATCACCTCATCTTCCGAATCGACACACCACGATGTCTCCCACTTTAGAAAAGGGTTAACTCTCTTAGTGGAAGAGGCGGTCGGAATACAATAATTAGGAGCCCCACCTGACTCCATCTCCTTCAAATCACTCACAAGGGGTTCTGGTGATGCAAGACCTGTCTTAGTAGACTTAACTTCATTAACTTCCATTGTACGACCAGAATCCGCATCCTTGTTGGTGTCATTTGAGGTACTACCAGAAGCATCCGTATCTTCCATATTAAGAGCATCAAACTTATTAGATGTAGGGATCATTGTTCCACTCGAACTAGACACATTAGAAACATTCTTCTTAGTGACTTCCACTGTCTTAGGTTCGGGAGGAGTCTTTTGGGTTGATATTGAAACCTTACCCACAACAGTTTAGTAAACCCTCCTTGACCCGAATAGTATAACCACCTTGCTTTCCTTCTTCTTGTGATTGACCTTCTTAAAACCATCATTAACACGCTTAGTAGGTGAGTAGGAGGTTCAACAACTTTAGGACATTCAATAAGAGTATGACCAAAATCATACATTTATCACAATGGGAGGTTTCCACTCGTATTCAACCCGTATCTTCTAAATAGTCGAACCCGACCCATCAAGTAACGGTATCTCAACCGTAAGGCTGTCCCTAGCACCTCATCCTACTTCACTTCAATCATGCATCGAGCAAAACTACTACGCCTACGAGTCCTTGCACATTTGGCTAGTAAAAGCATCTAACCTTTTGGGCGTACCTATCAATGTGGCAAGGAGACTAAGGCCATCATCGAAAACATAGCAAGAGGAACATCATGAAATTTAACCCACACGGGATGTTGGTCAAATCCTCTTTATGTAAATTGGTGTTCAATGTCCATGGTTTCGAATAATAGGTACATTTCTAATCAACCAAGGACCGTTTTCAAGAACTTCATCAACACCTTTCTTGAATTGAACTTAAAGAAGAAGAACCCTTTGCATTCATCATTACCTTTTGTATACCAAACTTAGCCCACATTGCGTACAAAAGTAATCAACAACGGAAAAGCAAGGCGTTGACCAAGGAAATACCCATACAAAGTATTCTCAAATCTAGTGTTCACCTTTTCAACCACTTTCATTGGGACAAAAAGATCCACACTATTAGCTTTTCCACTACACTCCAACCTCACGAAATTTTGACGTGTGGTTCTTTGGTTCGATAGAAGTAACACCAAGATACGATGAAGAGGGTTGTTTCAAAGCACTAACCTTCTCAATTCCAACACCCCATGTGCATTCGTATCAACCATATCATTAGCATTATTATGGCCATTAACATTTGAAGCCATAGGATCACTCGTATCATGAGGAGGTTTGAATAATAACCAATAGCATTAAGCATCTCCTCTAGCTCCTTCAGTGATCGCGGTACCTTAAGATGCTCAATTGGATTAGGCCCAGTGAAGTAGTAGCATCCACAATCACGGAAGGTTTCAATGGTTGCCCATCTTCACCCACAAGAACAAGTTTTCCCTCAAATATTTGTTTTTCAATAGCACAAATTTTCAGTAAAGTATCATGACACTCAGGCGTGTCATGACTAGGTGTGTCATGACTAGGGCTTGAACCAAGTGAAACCGGCTCCACTTGTTCATCAGAACGAGAATCAGAAGCACTACCAGTAGGATCAGATTCATTAGCATCTTTAACCACTGTACGTGGCTGAGTATTGGTCTCCTCTCCCATCTTCGACATCAAAACCTAAAACCCTAAAAACAGCAGATCGTACCCAAGAACAAGAAGAAAAAACGTCCAGACTTCAAACAAACCGAATTAAACCCTAGTTTAAAACTAGGGTTCATAAGCCATAAGCGTGCAATAAGTATTACATGATCTTGATCGGTACAGTGATTGTAACTATGATAGGAATTTAATACAACCAAACCGACAGTAAGCAAACCCAACACCAGCGATTTTGGAAAACCCTAGAAGACTTTCAATCGATCCTAAAACTGACCAGGCACACGTAAGAATTAAGATAGGTTAATCAAAGGAGATAAACTAAATTAATTCAGAATAGTGATGGAGAATTAAGAGGAATCGATTAGAAGAATGGAAAAACGATTTAGGGATAAAGAGTCTCCCAAATCGCCAGAGGGGAGAGTTTTGAATACAAATATCCTATTGTGCATAAACAAGAAATCGTCAAGCAAGCGAATAAATAAAATGGCAAGATTGATATTTATATTAAGCAAACAAACAAGTGAAAACAATAATTTGAAAATAAGCAAGCAACATATATGCAAACAACATAAACAAGTGGTCATTAAGCATAGTATGACAAGAAAAACAATTTTCGTCATTTAGCGTTTAAATATGATGATGTATACCAAGCTTGATTAGTTTCCTTTAAACGTATTACCAAATTAATTAGTTTCAAAAGAAGTTGTATCAAAGTTCTAAGAATACCAACTTAAATTGTTTGATTCAAAAATTTGAGTTTTTATGTTAAAGCGAAACTTAATATTTTAGACATATTGTAGTATTTGGTCTATTTTACTTATTTAAAATTAGACTCAGGCCATGAAAGTATTTTTAAGTGAAAGTATACTCAATTCCCTTTAAAATGATAGGTGGCTCGACTCGTATGGACTTACGGTTAATTAGTTATGATTTTTGAAGTTGCCCAAAATCGCATACTATACACACGGATTCCACGAAACCAAATAAAGGGATCCGCCTTTATAAGATTTGGTGCCGTGGTCCTCCGAGACATATTCACCAAAACTAGTATTTGACATAGAGAAAACGTGTATGACTTACTAGATTTCATAGTAAACATATAATACACATATGATTTTTCAACTAAATTTAAAGTTATCCCAAACACTCCTTTAAAATCATATTTCTTCGTAAATTTTCTATAAGCACACAATATAATACTTATTAGTTCTTTCAACAAACTTTTATTTTATTTTTCAAGAAAATCTTCAAGCTTGTATACAAAGTTACATTTAACAACAAAATTTCTAAGTATAATAAGCAAAGCATTTTTCATATTATTTTTCGCTTTAATGGTAATTTGATACATGGATCGTACTCTATTTTAAAAACCATTTGTTTTGAAAATACGAGCTACGTGGCTCGATACCAATTGTGGAAACGTGGGGGGTGAATACGTTAATGTTTAAAAACTTTAGATCTTTAGTATCAAATCGCTTATAAATCTTGTTATAATATGAAAGTTCCAATTATTGTTTGTGACTAATGTAAAGCATAGTAAACCATGTTGTCACACAAGCATTAACATCAAACCACATCACAAGCAATAGTATAGTGCAACTATAAACGTAAAGAGATAAAGAAAGGAAAGTGCAAACCGAACACGATGATTTATAGTGGTTCGGTCACGGATCTCCATTCCGCCCTACTCCACTCCCCGAGTAACCAACTCGAGAGTTACTTCACTAAATCAACAAGCTCCCTCTCGGCGGAGAAAGCCTTACAATCGTCGCTACACTTTTTCCAGACAAAGCTAAATACGGGTTCTAGTTCGAGGTAGAACCAACCTAACGTCGCCTATACAATATTTCCGACACTAAGCTAGATGTCGAGTTCTTTTACAAGGGTACAACCACTCCCAATATGTTTTATGGCCCAACATAACAAACCTTGTGTTTTATGGCACAAACACATAAACCATCTAATCTAGTTTGGTGAAAGTGTTGTGATGATGCAATGATGTTCTACACTAATGATCCATGACACAAATGTCTAATAGATATGAATAACTACTTCTAAATGATCTTCCATTGATAGGAAGCCTTCATGATGAAGATCACAAGTTCCCTAAACTTGTTGTGATAGATCTTCAGCTTGTGGAGAATGGGGATGGCTAGATCTCCAAGCTTTCCTTGGTTGATCAATGTAGAGTATGCTTACAACAAAGATGAATGTTAGAAGCATTATGATCATGATCATTAGGGTGTTTAATGTATATTATTACATTGTTAATGATATATCTAAATGTATACAAGAAGGTGGAGAAGATGTGTTTCAAGTGGTGAAGAAATGGGAAAACAATAGGCTTCTATTTATAGCCAAAGTGGTCGGGGCGTCCACGGACCAAGGATCCCTTTAAAGGGTTCCGTCCATTATACAAAAGGGTTCCGTGGGTGCTGACAGAAAGTCTAAAAATCTTTCTTCAAATCTTTCCAAGATATTACCAAATCTTACTAAGATCATATTTGATATATTGAGTATCAATCTAACCAAAATATTCAAGTGATCTTCCAAGGATTTCAAAGATGATGCATGACATGATGTAACATGTATTTTCATTTTTAGATTAAAAGGTTTATCAAGGTAAACTTGTAAAATATATTATGTAACTAGTTAAAATGTCTAGTTACCTTTTGAAATACTTGTGAATGCAAAATGTAAAATGAGGTTCGAAATAGAATAGTTAACCTATTAAAATACTTAGTGACTCTAAATGTATTTTAAACATTCTAAATGATTTGTTAATGGGTTTGATCATAATGCCACATAACAAACATGTACGAACCTGTGTTGTAACATATGAGGACTTGAGTCATCGAGAGGTGTTGAATGTATGTTGAGACAAAGTGTGATTACAAGTGACTTGTACATTTTACGTTATGTATTACAAGTTACATGTTTGTCATCAATCAAAACAAACGAGACTGTATAGATTAAATATCGTAATATTTGCACTAACATACATTTTTCTTTCTTTGTGAGTAGAGTCCCTAAATAAGAAGACGTCGACTCGAATTAGTAAGATATGATAAAGCCTACATGTGTCAGCATGTTGTATTCTAAATAAAACATAAGAAGATGCTTTCACATCTAAACTATCTAAGAAATTTAGTCAAAACCTTTCTAAAGTAATTTAGGCAAGATAAGTGACTGAAGAAAAGTGCAAAGACAAAGTATGAGTCTAGTAATATATCAATGAACAATTATTAACATGAGTGGGTTTTGCTTCTTCCTAAAATTAAAAATATTTAATAAAATGTATACTTATCCAAAATGTTTGACACCTCAAAAATCTTCACGGGAATAATTAATTGTTGGACTAATTTAGTGATGGTATGTGACTAGATTTAAAAATAAAATAGCATGACTCTTATAAGTAGTAGCTGAGTAAATGCTTAACATATCTTCCTGACATTCCTGCAGGCTAGAGAGATGGAACTACTGAAGCAGCTCACTCGAGTCTTTATTTGTAGCTAAAGGAAAAGGGTCCGTAGTTATTTGAAGACTAAAAATACACTTCAACAATGATGTGGTTCAAAGATATGAAGGACGGTGTTCGGTCATTTAGGGTTGACAATACCTCACCGATTGATGTTTGTTCTTTATCACTAAATCAACATAAGGTACTTACAAAAATATGTGACTATCAAAAATAAAAAATAGGGAAAATCCTAAAAGCAAAAAGGATAAAGCGTCTTCATGGAAGTTACCTTCCAAGAATTTGTATAAATGTTCAATAATTATCAACAATATTTTCTAAAGAGTTCATCCTATACCTATAAGAAAAAGCATTTAATGCAAATTAGATTTCATCATTATATGCTTGACACCTACTAAACACCTTCTAGGGAAATCCTAATCTTCCTACATGTATAACAAAATGTTTCTAGTGGACTAAATGCAATTTTTCAATTAATGTGATACACATCCAGAGCATTTACTCTCATTTGAATATAAGTAGTCAAGAAGCGTTCCTCGAGTTTACTCGAAACTATAACTTAGGTTTTAGTTTGAGTGATATAGAAAATACCAAATTATCATTCAACTATGATTCTTATTCCATAAACAACCTTGTCAATTCTTTAATTCATTCAAATGAAAGTTTAAATGTTGAAGAGTATACCGAGTGTTTATTATCTTACTTGCTTTAAATTGTCACAAACACTCAAAGTGTCATGATAATTGTCTTAGTTATTTTCTAGTTATCTGAGTTGGAGTTACAAGGTGTTG
The DNA here is from genome assembly GCA_022545495.1 of Chrysanthemum lavandulifolium. Lineage (NCBI taxonomy): Eukaryota > Viridiplantae > Streptophyta > Magnoliopsida > Asterales > Asteraceae > Chrysanthemum > Chrysanthemum lavandulifolium. The sequence continues at coordinate 274,182,975 of CM040242.1, forward strand.
GGTGTGCAAACTCAATCACACATTGGTAGAACTATAATCTCAAAGTTAACATATAAGCATGGTGGTCTACTCATTCTATCACCAAATGGTTTTAGAATGGGAACCTAGTTGGGCTTATATGTTGGACATGGTGAGATGCAGGTCGTATCATTCTTAACAAATGGTATCGAGCTATGATTTTGCTAAGTGGTGATGTGGATGGTGTTCCTTCATGAGACTCCGGTTTCGAAAGTATTAGTGGATCCTTGTAAACCTTGTTCTATTGGCGGTATGAAAACCATGTCTATAGTTGAAGGGGAGACCTATGATGGTTTGGGTTTGAGGGGATGATTGTTGGGTGTGCAAACCAAATCTTATATCGATAGAACTATAATCTTAAAGTTAATGTATAATTTTGGTAGACTACTCATTCTATCACCAATTAGTTTAAAAATGAAACCTAGTTCGGCTTATATGTTAAACTTTGTGAGATACTCTGCCGTAAGATTCCTAACACATGAGAATAACATTAATAAACACAATGTAAATCTTAATATCTCTGCAATATGGTTAGAATTATTGAATAACAATTACTCTACTCTTAATCTAGCAATACTCGTGATAGCCATTAGTGATGTTTGAGTTCATGACAAACTTTAACCTTCGCTCTTTGTTGTTATATTTAAAGGGTACATGCTCATTTAAGTAGCCATCACTTTTATACTTTTAAGAAGATTACATTTTGGTATGTGAGCTATATTTTGTGTTCTTCGATCCTAAATGAAATTATCAGTAAGTTAGTGGATGACCCTTGAATTAACTCTACGTTTCGAAACACTTGTTGTAAATTAAAGTACATGAAGGTTTTTAAAAGATGTTAAAAGCCAATAATTGAGTGTCATACAAACTTAATTAGATGTGTGATTTTATCATATGCTTTAGATATCAAAAGCCAAACCAAATCATCATTCATATATGAACACGTCATAATCGGACCACATTAGAGCATGGGGTATGGTGGTGAACCCAAGCCTCTTCATTTGGGCCTCACTTGTGCCACATCACCTTCACATCACTCCAACACACTCACTTAAAAATACCCCACAATCACAACTAACTCAAACCTCTTCATTTGGGCCTCACCCACCCTCATTTTTTTTTCTTTTCATATTTTCAAACAAAATAAATTTCATTCCATTCACTTAAATAAAAATACAACTACAATACGGAAAATAAAAAAAACATACGATAAATAAAAAAAGAACATACGAAAAATAAAAAAAACATACGGAAAATAAAAACCATACGAAACTTAAATAATACAACTTCATTTGTAGTATTTTGCTATCAATTCGTCTTGTTTCTTTTTGAGGATCGTTCTTTTTGGCTCCGACAAATTTTCAATATCATGCATGAGAAACTCAAATTCTCAGCACTCTTGAATGACTTTTATTTCGCTATCCTCGCCTCGTACACTTCTTTGGCTCTGTCAAATTTACGTTTATACTCTTGAGCTAAAGCTTCCGCAATAGCATCTGATTGACTCCCCCAGGTGCTCGTTGACGACTCCACTGATTTAGATTTTTTGCCGGTCGAGGCTTGCTGTGGACGAGCTCTTGGATCGTGGTTTGAATAACTCGGAGATATTATCTTCATTGATCCTCCCGTGCGTCCCATTTGGGATATTATCTCAAAACCTTCCATGCCGAACCATAGTAAACTGTTTCCGGTAAGAGACTTGAAAGCAAGTCTTGCATTCTCAATGTGATCAACATCATTTTCCCGGATCTCTGTTGCAAATGCTTGTAAAACCATTAAAATTTTGGCAATCACCGTTTATCCGAGTCCATTTTCCCATGCACATGTTTTTTATACGATAAGGCTCGGACTACGAGCCTTGAAGTCCTCCCATATCTAAGTCCAAAACGCATCGTTTAGTCGGTCATTACCGATAACGGCGTTTGGGAAACCTCGACCCAACACTCGGCTAAACTTTTCTTCCCGGCTTGTCCAACGAATTGTGGTTCGACTCTCTTCCTCCTCCTCCTCGTCGTCCGCGTCCAGTTCACCACGGCCTTCTTTTTTTCTTTGTCGCTTTGGCGGTTTTTCCTTGACGACGTTCTTCACGTGTTTTGGTTGGTGGTGGTTGAGGTACTTTGAATTTTGATTCAAAGTAATGTTGTTGTGAAGCGTAGAATTGCGTTGGTGGTGGTTGTGACGGATATAATTGCGGTGGTGGTGGTTGTGACGGATAGAACTGCGGTTGTGATGGATAGAATTGCGGTTGTGATGATTGTGATGGATAGAATTGCGGTGGTGATTGTCTTGGATATTGAAAAGGTTGAAATCCGACTTGCGAAGAAGTGTTTAAGCTTTGAGACAATGGGGTGGACGGGTTTGACGAAGACGAGTTGAGGAGATTCATAAACGACATCTCGTTCGGATCTTGAGACATTTTTGGTTGTGGATTGAGATGGTGAAGATAATATATTTTTGAATGAGAAGAGTGAATTTTTGTGTAAAATCTGGGTATTATTTATAGAGTGGGTGGGGTAATATTTGGGTTTGAAAAAGAATTTTTTTGACCGTTTGAATTAAAACGGTAACAATCAAACATTAACATTGAATTTGGATTTGTCATGTAGTGTGTCGTTGTAGTGGCGAGTTGTGATGTGGCGAAGGGAGATGGTGTCGTGGCGGTGGGCGGCGAGCATCGACGAGCGTGCGACGTTGGAAACGGCAAGGTAAATCGCCACCATACCTCATCCTCTTAGTGTGAATCATTTTAATAAATATACAAAAGGTGATCCAATCTTGTATGAGTGGGACGACGATTGCTACATCTAACCCGTTTGATGCACTTAATGTGATCGATACTGATGAATGTGGTACTCCTACTATTATAGTGGATTCTGGATGTTCAATGGAAGCTAAGGAGGTTGGGGCTGTTAAGACCGGGAATGTATCACAAGAACCGCTTGTGAGTGATTCAATGGAAGCTAACGAGGTTGGCCATACCCCTATTGCTGTGAAAATTAGGGAGCTTGAAAAGCTTCTTATGGATGAGAAAGCTACTCTTGTTGATGATGCTGGTAATCCTATTAAAAAGGTTGATTATCCAGGTAAAAAGGATTTTCCGTCTACTTCATCTATTAAGAGGGTTAACCCATTCTCTAAGGTGGGAGAGATTGTTGTCACCGACAGTGATGATGAAGAGGTTGTAAACACCTTTGATGTGTCGAGTAACTTATTTGGTGGTGGTCATGATCGAGAAGATGACTTTGATGACTATGGTTATGATAACTATGCGGATCGAGTTTACGATCTTCCGGTAATTTGGATGCCTATTACGACACATATGGAATCAAGCTCCAAGGCCTTGGTAGGAAGTAAATGTTATCTTCATAGAGTCCGATGTGATATTTTGAGTAGTGGTTTATTTTCTTTTTAGAAAATAGGAAGTATCTTGTTATGTAAGTTTTTCGCCTATGTAGAGATTGAGATATGTGATTCACCCATATCCTTTGTACTTAAATGTTTTTGGAGTAATATATTTACCGGTCAACGACCTTTACCAAAAAAAAAAAAAAAAAAAAAAAAAATAGATCTAGAGCAAATATGTATATTTTTCTTTGTCGTAATCATGCATAACATTTATTTTTCTTTCCTACCGTTTAATCAAATTCGAACCAACATTAATTGTTAACTATTGGCACAGTCATAAAAACCAATAATACATCTTACTACTACGTGAATCAGACCAAAAGATGTCCAATCATTACATGCATTTTCGCACTAAATAAACATGCATGCACTTAAAAATAATAGCACAAAATTAGTTTCCTATAAATAGAGGGTCATGTACCTGACGGGTAAAGGTGTAATGGGTCACAACGGAATAAACACAAGTGCGGAAGCAAACCTTCGTTTGACAACACCTACCCAAACCCGTATGAACCTATGAGGAAACTAACAAACAAATAAGGCAAACTAATTAACTCTAATCAGCCCCCAAACTATATCAAATCAGCAGGTAACAAGGTAAACAACCACACAACAAGGAACACCAAGCTTTTAGCGTGGAAAACCCCAAACGGGTAAAACCACGGGACACCTAGTGCCGCTTTAATCCACTATCAACCGGAGAGCTACACAAAGTCTTCTAGATAACACTAGAGGTATACAACAAACATTATAATCTTGGAATCAACATCAAGATATATGGCAACAAACTAAAGATAAAAGAGGAACAACATCACGAATCGATGCAATCGCCTGTGCAAGAAACAGGACTTCCAGGCCTCAAAATCAGATTCCAACGGTCAAAACCTTCCTTTATATGTAAGGAAGCTACAGCCCGAAAATCGTGATGATCCGACGGTGCAATCTCCGGGATCTTCAAAACAGTGAGATGCTGTTGAAATCCGAAATCAGACTTTACTCTTTTATCTCTCTCTAAAATCAAATCTCTAAAATCAAATCTCTCACACACTTGGTTCACACACTTACAATCTGAAATTTGGAGTAAATAAGAGACTAAAAATGGGCCAAAGATGGGCCTCAATGTGGGTTGGGCTTAAGTCCTCAAAGGCTAAGAAAACAAAAATACCCAACAAATCTCCCCCTTTTCTGCCTATGAGGATGAGTTCGCCATCCCGGCGATCGAACAACAAATCTTGAGCTTCTCCCTTGCTAACGGCTTGGTCAACATATCGGAACCATTATCATTGGTATGAACTTTATTAAGTTCAAACATACCATCTTCAATAGCATCTCTAATCCAATGATACCTCACATCAATATGTTTTGTTCGCTTATGAAACATAGAATTCTTTGCAAGGTGAATAGCACTTTGATTGTCACAAAGAACCGCATAACGTTGTTGCTTGAAACCAAGTTCTTGCAAAAACCTTTTCAACCACAATAGTTCTTTGCACGCCTCTGTTGCTGCCACATACTCAGCCTCTGTTGTAGACAATGCCACACACTTTTGCAATCTAGATTGCCATGAAACTGCTCCCCCTGCAAATGTCATCAAATATCCAGAAGTGGATTTCATGTTGTCCTTATTTCCGCCATATCCGAGTCTGTAACCAACAAGCACGGGTTCCCATTTCCAAATGTGATACCCAATTTGAAGTACCTCGCAGATATCTAAATATCCATTTAACACTTCCCAATGCTTCTTACCGTGATTTGATAGAACCGACCGACAACACCAACCGCATGAGCTATATCCGCCTTGTACACACCATAGCATACATCAAGCTACCAACCGAGGCATATGGAACTTTATCCATCTTTTCAATACTCTTTTTGGAAGAAAGGCAATCTTTATCGCTTAGCTTAAAGTTGGGAGTAAGAGGGAACTCACCACTTTAGCTTTATCCATGTTGAACTCGCACAAGACCTTTTCAATGTATTGCTCTTGTGATATATGCAACTTTTAGCACCTCTATCACGGAGAATCCGAATGCCAAGGATCTGTTTTTTGCCCCAAGTCTTTCATAGCAAAAGACTTGCTCAAATCTCGCCAGTTGGGCAATTCTTCCAACGTTCTTGCCAACAATCAAGATATCATCAACATATAGCAACAAGATGATGAAGTCATCATCACCAAACCTCTCGAAGAAGACACAATGATCTCAAGAAGTCTTTTGGTAGCCTTGCTTCCTATGACCGATTCAAATTTCTTGTACCATCGTCTCTGTGCTTGCTTCAACCCATACAAACTTTTCTGAAGTCTACACACGTATTCTTCCTTCCCCTTAACCTGAAAGCCTTCAGGTTGCTCCATATAGATTTCCTTATCCAGATCACCATGAAGGAAAGCTGTCTTGACATCCATTTGCTCCACCTCAAGATCGAGGCTAGCCGCCAAACCAAGAACAACTCGAATAGATCCCATCTTCACAACTGGAGAGAAAATCTCATCAAAATCAATGCCTCTTTTCTGACCGTAGCCTTTAACCACCAATCTGGCCTTGTACCTCGGTCTAGAAGTATGCTCTTCAGTCTTCAATTTGAAAACCCATTTGTTTTTCAAAGCTCTCTTACCCTTAGGCAACTTTACCAAATCAAAAGTAGCATTCTCATGCAAGGAATTCATCTCATCTTGCATGGCTTCAAACCATTCCTTTTTGTGTTCATCTTCCATAGCTTCTTCATAACACTCGGCTCTCCCCATCGCAAGTAAAACATACTCATGTGCGAATAGCGTGTGGAAGGATGATGATCTCTAGTGGACCGCCTAAGCGGAATGAATGGTGGCATATTAGGTATCGTAACTCGTGATGAACGTCTTCATCTAAGTTTGGTTGCTCTTGATCATCAACATCATCAGCACCCTGTTCTTCATCATTCTGAATATCATCTCCAAACTGTGGGTCAACATATTTAGGAGGAACCGGATCCAAGTCAATGAGATCATCATTATGTTGAGGAATTGTTTTCTTCTCAGCATTCTCAACATCTTTCAAAGTTTGATCTTCTTCAAACTCTACATCTCGGCTGCGAACAAGTTTCTTTTGAACCGGATCATACAACCTATACCCAAATTCATCTTGACCATACCCGAGGAACACACATGGCTTAGACTTCACATCAAGCTTTGATCTTTCATCTTTGGGAATATGCATGTAAGCCTTGCATCCAAAACTCGTAAATGACGGTATGAAACATCTTTGCCGCTCCAAACCCCGCCAGAACATCAAAACGCAAAGGAACACAAGGGTTAGATTAATAACATGTACCGCAGATTCAAAGCCTCACCCAAAAAGAAGCAGCAACCCGCATGTGAAAGCAAGCATCTAACTCTCTCAACCAAGGTTCTATTCATCCGCTCTGCTAAGCCATTCAACTGCGGTGTCTTCGGTGGAGTCTTTTGATGCTGAATTCCATGCTCTCTACAATAAGCATCAAAGGGGCCAATGTATTCACCTCCATTGTCAGTTCGAATACATTTAAGTTTCTTCCCTGTCTGCCTCTCAACTAAAGCATGAAACTGCTTAAACACATCCAATACTTGATCTTTAGTCTTCAAGGTATATACCCAAACCTTTCTTGAGTGATCATCGATGAAAGTGACAAAATAAGAACACCCACCAAGTGTTTTAGTCTTCATGGGACCACAAACATCGGAATGTACCAGATCAAGTATGTTCTCCATTCTGAAAGAAGGACGACTCTTAAAAGCAAGTCTAGTTTGCTTTCCCGCCAAACAAAGGAGAACACTTCTTCAAGTTGATATCATGCACACCGGATAACACATTCTTCTTAGAAAGAATAGACATCCCTTTTCACTCATGTGACCAAGTCTTTTATGCCATAACTCGGTCATATCATCATTGTCTACTGAGATTGACAATGCTCTTGGATATCTTCGGATGTGTCACGATAACTTGGATTCCCTTTTCCTCTTGCCACAATCAAGGATCCGAGTTACTTTCACAAACCATTACCGAATCATATGGTAGCCATCTTCATCAAGAAGACCTGTTGAGATAATATTGAGTCTCATATCTCGGGACATGTTTTACATTACGCAAAACCAATTCCATCCCGTGTCAAACTTCAAGCAAATATCTCCAATACCGGCAATTTAGATAACCCAAGATACCCATCCTAACAACACCAAGTCACCGGTGTGTAAGATGAATAATAATCTTTTCTTGTTGCAACATGACATGTAGCACCACCGCCAAGAATCCAACTCGAATCATCATTAGCAAGGTTAACCATATCATAATCATAACAAACAAAGAACTCATCCGTGGTGGTATTTACTTGATATTGTCATCACCATCATCATCTTTCTTGTGTTTGTTCTTCCGGTTGTTGTAGTTCTTCTTCTTGTTCTCCTTTTCAACTTTCGCAAAATTCATCGTGCCCTTTTATGGCAATGATAACATTCAACATCGCAAATCTTCCTTTTTGGAACTACTACGATGATTATTTCATTACTCGGACCTCTTTGACTTCTCCCCGCCTTTCTCGTGACCAAGACATCGACCGTGAAGAAGAACCTTGTGACTTTCTTCTCATTTCTTCATTCAAAATATCGCCTTTAGCCAATTCCATGGTGATAACACCATCTCGGTGCAGAGTTGGACAATGATGTCCTAAAAGTCTCCCAAGTATCCAGTAAAGTACCAAGAAGCCACAAGCCTTGAATCTCATCTTCAAACTTGATACCCATACCGCAAGTTTATTTATAATACCGAAAAACATTTAAGTGATCGATATAGAGACCCATCGATATACTTTAATCTCATCATTTGCTTGATTAAGAACAACTTGTTATTTCCAGTTTTTCGAGCATATAACTGTTCAAGTTTGTTCCAAAGAGTACGAGCATGTGTCTCCTCACAAATATGGTTCAAAACATTATCATCAACCCATTGCCTAATATACCCGCAAACTTGTCTATGCAAAATAGTCCATTCTGCATCTGTTTTGTTATCAGGTTTCGCAGTAGAAAATACAGGCAAGTAGTAGTCTTTAACATAAAGGAGATCTTCCATTTTTCCTTTCCAAACATGATAATTCGAACCATTCAAACTAACCATCCTACTTGTATTAGTTTCCATCATTCAAACAAAGTTAAGTCCCCAAACCAAGAACCAAGCTCTTGATACCAATTTGACGGGTAAAGGTGTAATGGGTCACAACGAATAAACACAAATGCGGAAGCAAACCTTCGTTTGACAACACCTACCCAAACCCGTATGAACCTATGAGGAAACTAACAAACAAATAAGGCAAACTAATCAACTCTAATCAGCCCCCAAACTATATCAAATCAGCAGGTAACAAGGTAAACAACCACACAACAAGAACACCAAGCTTTTAGCGTGGAAAACCCCAAAACGGGTAAAAACCACGGGACACCTAGTGCCGCTTTAATCCACTATCAACCAGGAGAGCTACACAAAGTCTTCTCTAGATAACACTAGAGGTATACAACAAACATTATAATCTTGGAATCAACATCAAGATATATGGCAACAAACTAAAGATAAAAGAGGAACAACATCACCAGAATCTGATGCAATCTGCCCAGGCAAGAAACAGGACTTCCAGGCCTCAAAATCAGATTCCCAACGGTCAAAACCTTCCTTTATATGTAAGGAAGCTACAGCCCGAAAATCGTGATGATCCGACGGTGCAATCTCCGGGGATCTTCAGTTTAGTGAGCTGCTGCAGTGAAATCCGAAATCTGCACTTTACTCTCTTTTATCTCTCTCTCTAAAATCTGAAATCTCTCTAAAATCTGAAATCTCTCACACACTTGGTTCACACACTTACAATCTGAAATTTGGAGTAAATAAGAGACTAAAAATGGGCCAAAGATGGGCCTCAATGTGGGTTGGGCTTAAGTCCTCAAAGGCTAAGAAAACAAAAATACCCAACAGTACCATGTTTTACGTCACACAAAACAAGAAGAGTGAGTGAGTAAGTTAGTAGCAACCAAAATAAAAAACATGTTGAAGCCTCAAATCAACCAAACTCACTCTGTCCTTAACCTAGTTCCACTCAACAAGCCATTCGTTGGTGGCGAGGCCACGAACCATTCCACTTCCTCGGCCTACTCCCCTGCTATTCTCCGTGGATCCAAGTCCACCAAGAAAACCAATGCCACCCGTGCTCGAACCACCTCAGTTGGTAACATTAAGGCCATATCAATACCCTTTCTTACCAAGGCCACTACCGTTAAAGGTGTCATCACTGTCCAACCAACAATTAGCTCCGCAATTGGTGGTATAGGTGTCGGTGGCGTGGTTGATGGCGTCTCTGATC